>CAJHNH020001626.1:0-45000 GCA_905116865.2 Candidula unifasciata | reverse complement strand
CAATTGTAGTATTTAGAATGGGTTTAACAGACATAGTAAATTGTAGTATTTAGAATTGGTTCCATATACATAGTAAATTGTAGTATTTAGAATTGGTTCCATAGACATAGTAAATTGTAGTATTTAGAATGGGTTCCACAGACATAGTAAATTGTAGTATTTAGAATGGGTTCCATAGACATAGTCAATTGTAGTATTTAGAATGGGTTCCATAGACATAGTAAATTGTAGTATTTAGAATGGGTTCCATAGACATAGTAAATTGTAGTATTTAGAATGGGTTCCATAGACATAGTCAATTGTAGTATTTAGAATGGGTCCCATAGACATAGTAAATTGTAGTATTTAGAATACGTTCCATAGACTTGGTAAACTGTAGTATTTAGAATGGGTTCCACAGACATAGTAAATTGTAGTATTTAGAATGGGTTCCACAGACATAGTAAATTGTAGTATTTAGAATGGGTCCCATAGACATAGTAAATTGTAGTATTTAGAATGGGTCCCATAGACATGGTAAATTGTAGTATTTAGAATGGGTCCCATAGACATGGTAAATTGTAGTATTTAGAATGGGTCCCATAGACATGGTAAATTGTAGTATTTAGAATGGGTCCCATAGACATAGTAAATTGTAGTATTTAGAATACGTTCCATAGACATGGTAAATTGTAGTATTTAGAATGGGTTCCATAGACATAGTTAATTGTAGTATTTAGAATGGGTCCCATAGACATAGTAAATTGTAGTATTTAGAATACGTTCCATAGACATGGTAAATTGTAATACAAAGTATGATATTAAAATGGACATCGCGAAAACTGCGGCAATCAGAATAGAATAGGCAGGAAACATAATAACATGAACGTTTATGTTGACAGTATGCTGTTCTTAGACGGAATATTGTTTGTACGTTGTTTTCTGTTTAGTCTGATGATGAGTTCTTGTGGATGTTTACTGTTTTGATTTCTAGTAATGACAAAGAATAGATTTGTTGTTTCTTCTTTGTTCCTTTTTTGTGCAAGTGTGTCTGCTAACTCGTTTCCTGGTATGTGAGCCGGGATCCACTGGAGACAGATTTGGCCCCCGCCCCCTCCCCCTTTTTAAAAAAAGTATATTTAGCTGGCGGGTCAGTTCTTTCTCGATGTTGTCTCGTGGATCCCTTTGAGTCGCCTGAAGGACTGACAAACAGAGGAAAAGCAGTTTTGCTGTTTTCCCCCCTCTAGCACTTTGATTGCATCAATAATTGCCGCTGCTCTGCTCTGAAGTTGGTTGATTGTTTTCCGGAGGCACATGACGATTCTACTGTGGTCCCATCTTGCAGCATGATGACCGATCCAACTCCTTCGTTTCTTTTTGCTGCTCCCTCCAGTGATCCATCGGTGTATTCGTGTGTCCATTCGGGTTTTTGATATTAGTTGTAGACATATTCGAGGGTCTCTGCATGTAATAGTAGTTCAGTACTGAATTTAACAATGCTATAAACAGACACAAAGCAATTACGTCACTCGAATGAACGAAAATAAAAAGAACTTGAGTTTTGCGTGCACATCCGTTAACAGATGTTTTACTTCTATGCAGATTGTTAGTTCCTCGCTTTTCAGGCAGCTGCACTTCGACTTGGAAGGAAATATCTCAAATTAGTCATCATCATCATGTGCCTTGACAGCTGGTGTAGGCGCTCATGCATATCTGAACAGATCACGATCTCTGGTTGCCTGGAACAGCTCTCTTGATGATTTCCCTACATGCCATCGTTTCAACCCATCCAGCATCTTCTCTCTTGGTCTGCCTCTACCCCTCTTTCCATTGATCTTTCCAGCTGTCACGATGTTTTCCAATGCCTCTCTTCTCATTTTACGTGGCCAAAGAACAGTGTTTGGCTCCTTCTTATTGTTGTATATAGAGATTTATTTTCATTACCTAATTAGTGTAATCTAAGTAAATGCTGGTTAGGGGGCGTTGGGTGGGTCTATTCTTGTTTCTTCTACAGTGGAGAAGAGGGAAAATGGGGGAAAGGGGGGGGGGGGGGATATTTAAACAAACGAAAAGTAGGCAAGCGAATTTCACAATACAACAAATAGAAACGAGAACGTAAACTTACCAAATACACTGGCGGAATGATAGGTGGGCTGTTGTTGGCTGGTCTGATCACTGCAGATCTCAACCCGTGATAGAAGACATAGAAGCTTTCCACAATCGTGACACTGTCAGTTGAAATTAAAGTTGAATTACAGTCGAGATTAAACAGCATTAAACGTCTATAGTTAAGCACCAGCAAGTAAATCAAAGTTAACAATATGAGAGCATGCAACTTCCCTGTAGCAACATACGGATGTGAGTCGTGGACTATCTTCCAGTCCTTGAGGAAAACAGTATAGGCTTTTGAGCTGAAATGCTAAAGAAAGATTCTCAGAATACCAAGGGGAAATAATAAACGGACATTCTAAAAGATCTGAATTCAATGCTGACTAGCTATTAAATAACATCTTGTCTCTGAAGCTTAAATACTTTTGGTCATTTGAAGCAACAAAGCGAATTTGAAAAAAAAAAAAAAAAAAAAAATAATAGCAGAAGGTATGGTACCAGGAAGTAGTGGCTGGACCGACCAACACGAAGATGGGCACATAATATAACTGACTCTTTGAATATAAAAATACACAAAGCGGGAGAGATGGGGAGAGACTGAGTTTCTCTCAAGCAGACCGTGATGAGAGCAACGTTCTGCAAACGACCTACTACATGATAGTGATGACTACAGTCGAGAGAATCGACTCCACTGCATGCGAGTTTCATCCAAAATGGCTCAGTATCTTTCCACAGAACAGCTAACCGCCTGCCTCATGTATCAAAAGCACGAGCTCTGTAGCTAGCTCCAGCAACGAACCCTGGGGATCTCCGTAAAAACTGCACGCGTGAACTGAATGACGCTTTCGTGAAACGAACCCACAACTTTCAACGCGCAAGGTAAACGGCTTCACCACTTCGCCAAAACAACCACCCCCCCCCCCACACACTTTTTTTTTCTCCTCGACTCTATAAGTACATGTGTGGAACCAGTCGCTGTCCTTATAATTAGTTATCCCGTCCCCACGTGCGACGCACTTTTTCGTTATTTCAAAGCTTCGTTATTTTCATCCCGGCTGTTGTCAGGGGCTCTAAAATAACCTAATGGTTGAACCGGATTTCTAGGACTTGTACTCGTGTGATCCTCATCTCAATGGTGGCAGCCAGTGTTGCCACTTTTCTTTGACTAAAAAAAAAATATCCAAAACGGAGTAAAAAAAATATCTAAAAACATCAAAATTTGCGTGGAAAACATCTAGAAAAAACATCAAAATGTAAAGAGTCACAAATTACATAGCAATTGATATGACTTACCCTATAGAATCATGTCCTCATCTTTACTGAAGTCTGCATTACAAGATCCACAGGATAAACTTAGCTTGGATGATGAAGTTGAAGCTTCAAAATGACTCTAGTATACTTTAGCTGTTCCAATTTCTTTAAATACCCGATCAGGGAGCTGATAAGTGGAACAGCCTTTTCCTACTCTTATCAGGCACAATTTTATTGTCAAGATAGAATTTAAGAGGTCAAATTTATCTTGTTTCTAAGTTAGATTTGATAAATTTACTTTAAATGAATAACATCTAGAAAAACATCTACCATCTAAAAGTCAGAAACGCCATCTAAATGCAAGAGGAAAAATCTAAATCTGGATGTAAAACATCCAAAGTGACAACACTGATGGCAGTTTGTGCCACCGGGTTTTTGTCGCACGTTGTACTGTCCTAGTGGGGGTTGCACGTCCCACACACACACATACACACACGCACGCACACACATACACACACACACACAGTCGCTGTCGCAATATACGCCAGAATATTCTATTGCTCAAACCATATGTACTCCAAATGCTGAATGTTTTCAAGATAGAGTGGGGGACAGAATAGTCGCAGGTAAAAGGACAGACAAATATGCAGATGCAGGGAAACAACGGACAGATTATTTAGGTGTACACAGGGATTGTCTGTCAGAAGGATCGATAGTTTGATGAACAGATAGGCGGACGGACGGACGGAGGGACAGACAGACAGACAAACAGGCAAGCAGACAGACAGACATTCAGGCACACTATCATATATAACAGCAAGAATTTTTTTAAACGTATGTATGTATTACACTAAATTGCTTTTCTAGAAGAAAACTGTAGGTCAAAAATATTATCAACTTACTCAAAAACGATTGGTCCCACGTTGAGGTTGGGAGCCACCCAGGTGGCCTCTACCTTATTGACCGTCTGGTTGTTGCTGTGGGTGACCGTGCTCTGGGAAGCAGAGATATGGCAAGTGCACTATTAACAACAGGCAATCAGAGAGAAGACTTAGATTGCATGGGCAACGTAGGTTTTCTAAAACATCGCCCAGTGTTTTATGATCTAGAGAAGAGCTGGCACAACTAGTTGTGGAGTCCTATGCTCTAAGTGAAGAACTATTCTTAACGCGAGCCAGGCTCGATATCGCCATTACGTGTGATTCCGATCGGCCCCTGTAATGCAATTTGACAAATTTTTAGGGCGGTGTCGGGCGGGAAAAAAGGGGGGAGGGGGGAGGTTCAGCCTGAAGATTTAGGGCCGCATGGCTATTCCGATTCCGATTCCTATTAGGAAAAAATTAAAAGGTCGACCACTTTCAGACTGCTGCTAGCTAGCCGAGGCTGCTAACAGTCTCCGCCTATATTTGTGGTCTGGTTTATTTGCGTCACTTTCGTGACTAAATTCTAGTATTTGCGCCGTTTCTGGGCTTAATGCTTCCTTTCGAGTCAGACCGCTCGTCCTCCACCCTGTTGTTAGCTGTGCGTTTCTTTCCTTTTCTTGTTTGGTGTTTCCTCTTGATTTGATCTCATATTTTTTTGGACAGGCGTATTTCGTAGGAGAGCCAGCTTTTCTACACAACGTCCTTTGGACCACCCCGCATGGCTACAGAAGACAGCATTTTTGAACAGGTTGGAATGGTTCCCCCCCATCCCCCGACAAGCAAACAAACAAAAAGAAACACACAAAAAGCTTCAACTATCTCACAGGAAATTACAACCTTCTAATAAATAAACCAGGAGCTTCTCAACAGCAACGCAAGATAAACTGCATTCTTTGTGAGCCGTCATCAATGAAGAATATTTGAACAAAGAAGACACAAACAATAGTTTGCACAGATTGTAGTCTGGAATATGTTAGTGCATGCCATATAACAACTGATTAACACGAAAAAATAAATAAATTCTTTATAATTGAAATAAGAAATCCACCTCATTCAAAAGTAATGACTGTTTTACAAAGGCACTCAGTTTCACGACTTACTCTTTTTGTCTGCACAAATCTGGATGGGAGCAAGACACATCGATATATCATCATCACCATCAGTCCTGTTTATTAAACATCTCAAATGGCTCCCATTTTACTCCTCCACCCCATTCTATCATGTGCCATTGTTTCAATATCATGGATAGAATCATGTCCTGCACCTTTGGCCTCTCTCAGCAACATTCATCTTAGGGTTTCCTTTGTGCGCCCTCATCTCCTCAGTTCACTGACAGCGAAATACTCCAGGCAATAAACTGTGCAATGGTATCTTTGTTGTTGTTGCTTTGTTTAAATGTACAACAGGAAAACTTTGCTAAATGTGTTGGATACACATCGTATCAATAGCAATATACGATATGACTATACACGTTAGCAGGGGTAGAGGAAAGGGAAATGCATCGGCGTAAGGGTCGCACACTGGCTCGACAACAGACGACTTCGTCGCCGGTCGGGACAGTATTTAGGTCTGTCTTCTTTAATCGCATCAATACTGCAAGTGTACTTTTCAGAGCTACATGGTAGCGAGGGGTGCTAAGACATTTTTATATGTCGTACAGAACTTAGTCACAATTATAACCAAAAGCTCCTCTGTCGGGGACGCTGGTTGAATGTGACGATTTTTTTTTTCGCAAAGCATCGTCATTCTTTTTCTGCCTTTCTATCCCCCAATGGAGCATAGGCCCTCAACCAACTCACGCCAAGTCGTTCTATCCTTCGCCATTGCATGGAGCTCTCCCCATGTCCTCCCAATCTTTATAACTGCATTCTCCAGCTCTCTTCTCCATATGTTTTTTGGCCTTCCTTTATTCCTATGCCCCTGTGTCCTATCCAACGCTAGCGTCTTTTCCTCACTTCTTGGTCCACTGGAGCCTGTTTAGTTCTCTCCCAAAGTTCTACATTAGTTATTCTATCATACCATTTAATTCCCTTTATTCTGCTCAGGCACCAGTTAATGAATGTCTGTAATTTATTAGTAATTGCCTTGGTTGTTCTCCATGTTTCCGCCCCATACAATAGTACTGATTTGACATTAGAATTAAAAATTTTTAGTTTAGTATTTCTTTTAATTTCTTTTGACCTCCACAAATTCCCTAGTGCTATAAAAGCCCCTCTTGCCTTCTGTATTCTTTTAATATCTATATCAGTTCCTCCATCTTTATCTACATTACTGTCTAAATAGGTGTACTCCACGTCTTGGAGTGGGGTGCCATTAAGAGAAACCACATTACTATTTGCCTGATTTATTCTCATTATCTTTGTCTTTCCTTTATGGATTTTCAGACCAAGCTGCTGTGATCTCGCAACAAGTATATTTAATTTATCTTGTATCTATTCCCGTGAACGGGACAGAAGAGCAATATCATCAGCGAAGTCCAGATCATCAAGCTGTTTTGTAGAGGTCCACTGAATTCTATTCTTGGTGTTAGCAGTTTCATCGTCATTATCTACTCCTTATCATCATCGTCATTATTTTCTCCTTATAGTCATCGTCATTATCTCCTCCTTATCATCATCGTCATTGTCTCCTCCTTATCACCATAGTCATTATCTCCTCTTTATCATCATCGTCATTGTCTCTTCCTTATCATCATAGTCATTATCTCCTCCTTTTCACCATCGTCATTATTTACCCCCTATCATCATCGTCATTATTTTTCCTTACATCATAGTCATTATCTCCTCCTTTTCATCATCGTCATTATTTCCCCCTATCATCATCGTCATTATTTTTCCTTACATCATCGTCATTATCACCGCTTTATCATCATCGTCATTATCTCCTCCTTATCATCATCGTCATTATTTTTCCTTACATCATCGTCATTATCACCGCTTTATCATCATCGTCATTATCTCCTCCTTATCATCGTCGTCATCAGCTTCAGCTACATCCTCCTCCACATCACCATCATCAACATGCGATCAAGGAAAACAGACCCAAATACGTAGTCGTCTACCGGCCAGCACATGGGCGACCCGGTGGTCGATGAAAAGGAGGAAGGGTGTGTAGACATCCGTACGTCCGTACCCACAGAGGACTGTGGGTTGTACCTGGCTTGTGTGACTGTTACGGGTGTCCCAGTTACAACTTCTTGAAGTGGGGCATCTACGATCTACCTTGTCGGTCTGTCATCCAGATTGAGACTGTTTAATGCCCTGCTGGTTTAGTAGACCTTTAAGTGAAGTAGCCTGGAGAGGACAAACTAATCGATCGATCGAAGATAATTTAAAACGATAGCTATGACAATAAATATAGCAAGCAGAGACGAGGACTTACGTTCGGCTTTCCCTGGCAATCTATAACTTTTAGCTTCTCCGCTGGAATCAGAGTGTCGTAAGCGCCCAGGATCTCCTCCGTGTTGAGATCTGTTCGATGAGCTCGGATCTGTACCCCTTTGAACTGCCTGTTTCCAGTGGATGATGATACTGTCACTAGAAAAAAAGAAAAGAAAAAAGAAAGAAAGTTTACTATTTGGTTAACGGTTCATCTTGCTAAGTCATCAGGAAGTCTTATTTGGTGATATCTTTCTGTCTTTCCTTCTTCTTTGTTTTCTCCTCCTCCTCCTCCTCCTCCTTCGCGGTCGCCAGCTGAAATCACCTGCGGAAAGTTCGGGCAAATGCTTTCTGACATCTAAGGAAACATGTGTAGTTAGTTTATTCTTACGACTTGCTTTTTAGACTGCAGTGGTTCTAATCTTTGGATTATCACGGGGCACCAGAACCCACGCGGGGATTTAGTCTTTCCAGGTTAAAATGTTTTATTGTGATATGGGTGCAAGGGAATCACAGCCAATGGCAATGGTGAATATTACTAGCAAGATCTGCTCGCGTTATGAAGTCTTAAATAATTAGTTGTTTAGTTAGTCTTTTCTCGTGAGCCTAGGGCGGCGCATAGGGCAGAGGCCATAGCTCTCCATGTCTGGCGGTTCGGTGCCACCTGTTTTAGGTCTTGGATATTTGTTAGGCCCATGGTTAAGCCTTTCCTGATTATGGTTCTTCGCATGGTCTCTCTTGGTCTTCCCCGTTTTCTGTCCCCTTGCGGTTCCCGTATGAGGGTTTGATGGGAGAGTCTTGTCTTATTCATTCTGAGTGCATAGCCGATTTAGTTCCAGCCGCGCTTTTACATAAAACTGGATACATTATCTTGCTTGGTCTCTTGAAATCTGTAAAGTGGAGACTTTGTATTCTGCCAAAACATTTGTTCTTAAAATTGTGTGTTTTTTTTTTTAAATTGAGAGCTACCGCTGCTTTTAAACTCTCGCATCCATAAGTTAGCACTGGAATCACACATGTGTTAAAGATCTTAAGTTTTGTGTGTTTGCTGAATGTCCTTGACTTTCAGATGTTTGACAGTTTGTTAAAAACAAAACATGCCAGTGCGATTCTAGATGCTATTTCTGGCGCTGAGTCGCCTATAGATATAATCTTACTCCCTAGGTATGTAAAGTTGTTGACGTTGTCAAGAAAGTGATTGTTTAATTTGATGTCGCCTGAACTATTGGTAGGATCAATAATTTGTGTGTTTGCGGTGTTAATCTCTGCAGACCTGTTTGTCCTGACAGATTCTGGAAATGGTTTGTTTTCTCTTTAATAATTAGAGCATCAAATTTCAAAATCATTGTCACCATCGCACGTATGTAAAGCATGTGCTTACAGAAATAAAGCTCTGAACTTATCAGTAATAACTGTCTCCTAAATCCATATTCACTTCCCGAACTCTACCCTCCACACACCACGGTCCACGGCAATTTGTTTTTATTAATCCACCCCAGTACCTGTATGAATGAGATCTAATAGACTGAAATGGCTGGGGCAGACTGAGAGAATGCCAAATGACAGAGAAGTAAAACTGTATACACAAAAGAGATGAATGGTCGAAGACCACAAGGCAGACCAGGAAAACGATGGAGAGATAATGTCCAGAGAGACCTGTAAACACTTGGTGTCACTAACTGGAAAGAGAAGGCCTACCATAGATATGAGTGGCGGGATATATCTGCAGCAATAAACTTCAAGGGCTCGAAAAGAAGAAGAAGAAGAATACCTTTATTAATCGTGTTCCATTGTTTAGGCAACACATGATCTCCAAAGTATTGGCCAAGGTTTGTGCTATGAAGATATAATTCTTAGCTGGAACCTGAAAGAATATTGGAACACCTATGAAAAAAAAAAAAGGCTAAGTCTGAACAAGAGAAAAATGAAGTAATTGTATTTAGTAATTAGGGAAGCTGTGGCAAACAGGACGGGCAATCCAGTGATACGCGAACAAAAGAATCATGTGGTTAATCTTTGACTTCCGTGGTGTTATGTACGGTTCAATAAGAAATGATATAGTCTCTGCATTGGGTGTACTGGGCTGAAAAGCGCAGATATTGTTGCCTAGCTGTAAACCGCAATGCCCTTTTAACACATCTTTTAAAATGGAAAACATATCTAAGAATTTAGAAATGGAAAAGAAGAAGAAGAAGAAGAAGAAGAAGAAAACTAAGAAGAAGAAGAAGAAGAAGAATAAGAAGAAGAAGAAGAAGAAGAAGAAGAAAAGAAGAAGAAGAAGAAGAAGAAGAAGAAAAGAAGAAGAGAAGAAGAAGAAGAAGAGAGAAGAAGAAGAAGAAGAAGAAGAAGAAGAAGAAGAAGAAAGTAGAAGAAGAAGAAAAAGAAGAAGAAGAAGAAGAAGAAGAAGAAGAAGAAGAAGAAGAAGAAGAAGAAGAAGAAGAAGAAGAAGAAGACGAAGAAAGAGGAGGAGGGGAGGATTAGGAGACAAAGAAGAAAAAGAATAAGAAATACCTTTAATGCGCTGGTTCGGCATATAAGTTACACTGTCCGTGCTCACGATGTAGGCGTTCTTGTCAAGCTGTGTCTGGGTTCCCATGTGCTTTGGAAACATGGTCAAACAGAGCTCCAAAGTGGCTCCCGTGGGAAACCCACTGACGGAAGTTGTTGCTGTAAAGAAATTATAAAATATTTTATTTATTAAACGATAATAGGAATCCCATACTGAGAACATATATACAACATTGCACTGTTTTCGCATGTCATATTCAATATTACGTCCACGAAAACGTAAGCAGTGTACTAAGTGCATTTGTATAATCAGTGTGCTAAGTGCATATGTATAATCAGTGTACTAAGTGCGTGTGTATATAATCAGTGTGCTAAGTGCTTGTGTATAATCAGTGTGCTAAGTGCGTGTGTATAATCAGTGTGCTAAGTGCATGTGGAAAATCAGTGTGCCAAGTGCGTGTATATAAGCAGTGTTGTACAAAAACAGCATCTACACCTTAAGACATTGAAGACCGCAGTTCAGTGAAATCGATCCTCTCAGCTTTACCTTAACTTTAACTTCCATGATAACAGTGGTGATGATGGTGCTGGTGGTGATGATGGTGGTGATGGTGATGATGGTGCTGGTGGTGATGATGGTGCTGGTGGTGATGATGGTGCTGGTGGTGATGATGGTGATGTTGATGATGATGGTGCTGGTGGTGATGATGGTGCTGGTGGTGATGATGGTGCTGGTGGTGATGATGGTGCTGGTGGTTATGATGGTGCTGGTGGTGATGATGGTGCTGGTGGTGATGATAGTGGTGATGATGGTGCTGGTGGTGATGATGGTGCTGGTGGTGATGATGGTGCTGCTGGTGGTGTTAGTGCTGGTGGTGATGATGGTGCTTGTGGTGATGATGGTGGTGATAATGGAACTGGTTGTGATGATAGTGCTGGTGGTGATGATGGTGGTGGTGGTGATGTTAGTGCTGGTGGTGATGATGGTGGTGATGGTGATGATGGTGCTGGTGGTGATGATGGTGATGATGGTGCTGGTGGTGATGATGGTGATGTTGGTGATGATGGTGCTGGTGGTGATGATGGTGCTGGTGGTGATGATGGTGCTGGTGGTGATGATGGTGCTGGTGGGGATGATGGTGCTGGTAGTGATAGTGGAGCTGGTGGTGATGATAGTGCTGATGGTGATGATGATGATGGTGGTGATGATGGTGGTGATGATGGAACTGGTGGTGATGATAGTGCTGGTGGTGATGATGGTGCTGGTGGTGATGTTAGTGCTGGTGGTGATGTTAGTGCTGGTGGTGATGATGGTGCTGGTGGTGATGTTAGTGCTTGTGGTGATGATGGTGGTGGTGTTGATTATGGTGCTGGTGGTGATGATGGTGCTGGTGGTGATGATGGTGCTGGTGGTGATGATGGTGCTGGTGGTGATGATGGTGGTGATGATAGTGCTGGTGGTGATGATGGTGCTGGTGGTGATGATGGTGCTGGTGGTGATGATGGTGGTGATGATGGTGCTGGTGGTGATGATGGTGCTGGTGGTGATCATGGTGGTGATGATGGTGGTGATGATGGTGCTGGTGGTGATGATGGTACTGGTGGTGATGATGGTACTGGTGGTGATGATGGTGCTGGTGGTGATGATGGTGCTGGTGGTGATGATGGTAATGGTGGTGATGATGGTGCTGGTGGTGATGATGGTATTGGTGGTGATGATGCTGCTGGTGGTGATGATGGTGCTGTTGGTGATGATAGTACTTGTGGTGATGCTGGTGCTGATGATGGTATTGGTGGTGATGATGGTACTGGTGGTGATGATGGTACTGGTAGTGATGATGGTACTGGTGGTGATGATATTGCTGGTGGTGCAGGTGGTGCTGGTGTTGATGGTGGTGATGATGGTACTGGTGGTGATTGTGGTGATTGTGGTGATGATGGTGCTAGTGGTGATGATGGTGATGGTGGTGCTGGTGGTGACTGTGGTGCTGGTGGTGATTGTGGTGCTGGTGGTGATTGTGGTGCTGGTGGTGCTTATGGTGATTGTGGTGCTGGTGGTGATTGTGGTGCTGGTGGTGATGATGGTGGTGCTGGTGGTGGTAATGATGGTGATGGTGGTGCTGGTGGTGCTGATGGTGCTGGTGGTGCTGGTGGTGATTATGTTGCTGGTGGTGATGATGGTGATGGTGGTGATTGTGGTGCTGGTGGTGATGGTGGTGCTGGTGGTGATTGTGGTGCTGGTGGTGATGATGGTGCTGGTGGGGATGATGGTGCTGGTGGTGATGATGGTGCTGGTGGTGCTGGTGGTGATTGTGGTGCTGGTGGTGATTGTGGTGCTGGTGGTGATAATGGTGCTGGTGGTGATGATGGCGCTGGTGGCGTTGGTGGTGATTGTGGTGCTGGTGGTGATTGTGGTGCTTGTGGTAATGATGGTGGTGATGGTGGTGATGGTGGTGATGTTGCTGGTGGTAATGGTGGTACTGTTGGTGATGATGGTGCTGGTGGGGATGATGGTGCTGGTGGTGATGATGGTGATGGTGGTGCTGGTGGTGATTGTGGTGCTGGTGGTGATAATGGTGAGAGTGGTGATGATGGTGCTGGTGGTGATGATGGTGCTGGTGGTGCTGCTGTTGATGATGGTGCTGGTGGTGCTGGTGGTGATGGTGGTGATGATGGTGCTTGTGGTGATGATGTTGCTGGTGGTGATGATGATGGTGCTGGTGGTGATGGTGGTGATGATGGTGCTGGTGGTGATGATGGTGCTGGTGGTGATGATGGTGCTGCTGGTGCTGGTATTGATGATGGTGCTGGTAGTGATGGTGGTGATGATGGTGCTGGTGGTGATGATGGTGCTGGTGGTGATGATGGTGCTAGTGGTGATGATGGTTCTGGTGGTGCTGGTGGTGATGATGGTGCTGGTGGTGTTGATGGTGCTGGTGATGCTAATGGTGCTGGTGGTACTGGTGGTGATGATGGTGCTGGTGGTGCTGGTGGTGATGATGGTACTGGTGGTGATGATGGTACTGGTGGTGCTGGTGGTACTGGTGGTGATGATGATGGTGCTGGTGGTACTGGTGGTGATGATGGTACTGGTGGTGCTGGTGGTGATGGTGGTGATTGTTGTGCTGGTGGGTGGTGCTGGTGGTACTGGTGGTGATGATGGTGATGGTGGAGGTGCTGGTGGTAGCTGGTGGTACTGGTGGTGATGATGATGCTGGTGAATATTATTATTGAAGAAAGAAGCAGGATTCAAACATGACATTAGAGTATGCATACATCAGACAGGCATCTGAGTTTAAATATCTTAGTACAGCATTTACTGAAGATGGTAAATTGGACGAAGAAATAGACATCCGATGCAGTAAAGCAGGCCAAGTATTGGGACAACTTTCACCAGATGAATTACTATAGAGGTACATCAACAAATCTAATACTTACAGCATAAGGCAATCCCAATCAGCACAAAGAAACATCTCATACAAAGCATATTCATTCCTACCCTTCTGCTAGCAGTGCCAGACGTGGTCACTCACAACAAAACATAAACGAAAATTAGTAACCAAGGAAATGAGGTATCTAAGAATAGTAATACTAATAGTGAACAGAAGAGATAAAATAAAAAATGAGGTCATATGAGATAAAGTCAGCACAGAGCCAATTCTAAATGACATACAAAGACAGCAAATCAAATGGTTTGCCCACTTGGAGAGAATGCCTTCTGATGCTATACCGTACAAAGCATATACCAAAAGAGGAGAAGGAGGTAGAGCAAGAGAGAGACCAAATACAAGATGGGAAGATAACATCAGAGAAAATCTACATAACCATGATGTGTCTGTGGCTGAAGCAGCCAGACAAGCACGAAGCAAGACCTTATAAAACCTGAAGCGGTAAAAGAGGACGTAAAGAAGAGGGAAAAGAAGAAGGACAATATTATAAAACCTGAAGCGGTAAAAGAGGGGAAGTAAAGAAAAAGGAAAAGAAGAAGAGCAATATTGAAATCTATGTTGAAAACACAGCAAAACAAAACTAAACATCAAATATTTAAAACAGCATTTAAATTAAATGAACTCGTTTTCTTGTATCCCCATAGTGTTTACGGGTTTACGTTGAGAGGTTCCACTTAACTGTACTGAGTTTTATCCCGCATGTCTCGGTCTCCTTCCACAGAACAGATAGCCGCCTGCCTAGAGCGTCGCACAAAGCTCGAACACCCTGGGTCTGACGACAACCACCGGGGAGTTCCGTAAATACTGCAGTGTGGCTCGAACGGTGCAGCTGTGACATGAACCCAAGACCTTCATTGCGCGAGGCAAACGGCTCGACAACTTGTCCATGGAGGAGCCCTTTTATCCCATATGATAGTAATTTGCAATAGTGTGGATATCTGTTCACGCAATGTACAGGATTTTTGGGAGGGGTATAAAATCAGAGGAGGAGGGGAAGAACATACAAGTAAGAGCGTGATGTAATTATATGGATGAGGAGGGGCAGAAAAAATTCAAAAAAGAGGATGAGATCAGTTGAGGAAATAATAATATAATAATAATAATAGAAAGATTTAAGGCCTAATAAAGAAGGAAGAAACAGACGAAGAATAAGCAGAGAGTAGGTAAAAAGAAGCAGACAGAAAGAATAAGAATAAGGAAGACGCAGACGAAAGAAGAGAAGAAGAAGATGAAGAGAATAAGAATAGAAGAAGAAGAAGGAGAATAGGAAGAAGAAGAAGAAGAAGAAGAGAAGAAGAAGTAAGAAGAAATAGAGGAGGAAGCATTGAATAAGAAGAAGAAGATAAGAAGAATTAAGAGAAAAAGAAGAGAAACGAAGAAGAAAAGAAGAAGAGGAAATAAGAAGAGAAGAAGAAGAAAGAAGATGAGAATAAGAGAAGAAGAAAAGATAGAAGAGTAAGAAGAAGAAGAAGAGGGAGAAGAAGTAAGAGAATAATAAGAGGAAAAGAGAGAAGAAGAAGAAGAAGCGAACGAGAAAAGAATAAGAAGAAGAGAAGAAGAATAAGAAGAAGAAGAAGAAGAGAGGCAAAGAGACAAGGGATGAAGAAGAATGTGAGAAACAAGATAAAATAAAAGAAATAGAGTAACAAGAAGATAAGATGTTGAAACACACAAGATCAAGTCCAGAACAATTTAACATATTTGCTCTACAGTATACGTCATGCCATGGAGCGGTGTCAACCCACGAACCAATACACGCAGTTGCAAATCGCAGATTGTGGAAAGGCAATTTCGCCAACGCCAGTCGGCAAGGCACCTGTTGATGATGATGATACATTTTATAGTTCAAAAGCACTGGCATTAGGCTAACCTGCATAGTATCAATTTTATATTCATTCCCTTCCTCCTTTGAACTCATGTTTTTTCTCACGATTATTACTAATATACAGCACTTCGTGTTTCCCAGTCACTGAAAAGAAAGGTGAAATGCGATACGCCAGAGATAACCCTATGTGTTGGCAGAATTATTTGCTGGAAATATACCACGCTTGGCTTCGCTCAGTCAAGCACATGACACAGCTGTTCTTTTACAGTCAGTTCCAAAAGTTGTGCCGAACTGTAAAAATCGGTAACTCAGTAACTGTTTGGTATAAGTGGTTGAAATTTGGCATTCAACCTGTTCATAATCATGCCCTTGAAACATCGCTCGCCCCCCTCTCTAAATTCAAGAAAACATCTAGTTTTCTATTAGCCTTTTTTTTTGTGTGATTTAGATATAAAAAAATAATATAATAGATTTAATTGGCCGGCTTCGCCCAGAATAGTCAAAGAGGGTCTTATTTTCTCGTCCTCTATTTTATCTCGGTCTCCACCGCTACGCTATATGTAGGCCTGGAAATAAGGGTCTAACTAAAACAAGGTATTTAATATTCAACTCCATCTTTGTTTCCACGGCTGCCGTATCTTTAGTCATTGACCTTGCTTGCAGCCAAGGCATGCCCTGATTATAGGTAAAACCCTGTGGATCGTCGCCGGAGCAGCAGTGTTCGCGTTTATGTGACGCTGTGAAGGGAGAGAGACCAAGCCATACCTGGTCCAATATTTACGGCTTCAATATTTTTAACTTTCAACCAGTTTAACCAGTTACCCATAGGAGGAGAAGGATGATGATGATGATAATAATAATAAGAATAATGAGTATAATAATAATAAGAATAAGAAGTAGGAGTAGGAGGAGAAGGGGAGGAGGGGGAGATGGGGAAGGAGGAAAAGGAGAAAAAAAAGCAAAAGAAGAGGAAGAGGAAGAAGAAGCAGAAGAAGAAGAAGAAGAAGAAGAAGAAGAAGAAGAAGAAGAAGAAGAAGAAGAAGAAGAAGAAGAAGAAGAAGAAGAAGAAGAAGAAGAAGAAGAAGAAGAAGAAGCAGAAGCAGAAGAAGAAGAAGCAGAAGAAGCAGAAGAAGAAGAAGAAGAAGAAGAAGAAGAAGAAGAAGAAGAAGAAGAAGGGGAAGGCGGAGGAGGGACAAATGAACAGAGGAACGGGTTCATTTCCAAAGGTTACGAAGAAGAAAAATGAGGAGGAGAAGAAGAAGCAGTTGATCATAATGACAAATGTGATGGTGATACAGAAACCAGCTAACCACGCAATGTTTAAAGACACCAGTTACAAATCTCTCCCACACCCCCCCCCCCCCCCACCCTTCCCTCCCCAAATCGTCAACCCCGTGTATCTACCCACGCCATAGCACTTTTGTCCAAAGCCTGTAACGTAAATCAAGCAATAGACTGGGGACAAACGTCCCGCATATTTGCTAACGCGGGTGCCCCGCAGTGTAATGAACAAGAGCGCAGGGCGACAGCTGATGCCGGCGAACCTCAGGTGTTGACATAACATGCCTAGGAATGTAAATATAAGCTCTGTGAAAACATGTGAGCACACTTTAGGTGATGTCATCCATCTATGGCCATGTTTTGCTATATTATCACAATCGACGTTACTGCACATAGGGCATTCGCATGCGTGCTCAGTCCTCTGATGCAGCAGCCACTCCACAGTACTTCTACTAATTGTTCCCCCTGAGAAACTGGTTATATTGTTTCCTATCTCGGCCTCGAAGACGGCATAGACGTGCTTCACCATGCTTTACTCCCATGTCACGCAATCGTGTTAGTGTCTGGGATTCCTCATTATCCACTAGCCCAGTACATTCAGCGTTGACGATATCTCGTTGTGGTTATCTATGGCCGTGCGATGGTTTGGTTGATGACCCAATGTCCTGGTACCATCTGCCGCAGAAAGCCACAATAAAGAAATGTAAATGGCAAAGTTCAAGGACATGTCTCGGCAGCACAAGGGACGATGTCATTAAGATCCGCCTTTAGAAAATGAAGATTACTTTATAAAACGCAGTGGAAAGACCATTTAGCAGATGATAACATCGATTATAATACTTCTATGAGTTAACTGGAAGAACTGAAGAAAGAAAAAGACAATAATAATAATAAGAAGAAGATGAAAAAAGAGGAAGACGAAAAAGACGAAGGAATAGAAGGAAGAGAGAAGAAGAAAAGGTTAACAAGAAAAACAACAAGAAGAACAAACATAATGAAAATGCAAAACCAAATACAGAATCATTCCTCAGAGGCTTGTAAAAAATTTTATTCCCCAGAGATGTTATGTCATTCCTTGTTAAGAGACATTATTCCACCTCATTGGGTGCAGACAGATCCCACAGAATTCAAGTCTACATGTTCATGAAAGAAAAGGTACATTCAAAATGCCCATAAATAGGTTTCTGGAGAGTTAGAGCCATAACAGAAGCTGACATATTTTGGTCATATCAAGCGCCACAACGGATTAGAAAAAAATTACAGTAGAACCTCTCTTAACGAGCACCTCTCATAACGAGTAATTCGCATAACCAGCAAAACAAATTGTAGAAAAAAAAAACGACTTACTTAACGAGCGACGTTTCGCATAACGAGTGGCGAAAAGAGGGGAAGTCCGGGATTGTGCGCATGTTACATCAATCTGTGTTTAGCACTCGTTTCAGTAGCATCGTAGTGTTACTTGTGATCACACATTTTCTCAAGGTTGCGTTATATTGGGATATATGTAATGAATCCCCCAGGCCTACAAGATGATCTCTCCGAAGAATTAAGTTCATCAAGCTCCAGATTCTGCCTCCCAACACCACTCCGTTACTCCAGCCCATGGACCAGCAAGTTATTTCTAACTTTAAGAAGCTCTACACTATAGCACTCTTCGAGCATTGTTTTCAGGTGACTGAAGGGACCAACCTCCCTCTCAAAGAGTTTTGGGAAAATCACTTCCACATCGTTGCCTGCCTCAAAATGATCGACAAGGCGGGGGAAGGGGTTACCAAGAGAACCCCAACTTCTTCTTGGAAGAAGCTTTGGCCGGAGAGCTTTGTCGATTTGTGACTTTGATTGGTTCGAGACATTACCTGTGGAACCTGTAGTCAACGAGATTGTGTCTTAGGCCACTATCATGGAATAGGAGGTGGATAACAGTGATATCGAAGAGCTTGTGGAAGAGCACAGCCAAGAGCTGACCACCCAAGAGCTTATGGAGTTGCATTGTGTTTCACAGCAAGAAGTTTTGGACAAAAGTTTGTCAGAGGAGTAGGAGGAGATAACAGAAAAGCAACAATCTTCTGGAGAAATAAGAGAAATGCTGAAAGCATGGCAAACTGTTGCATCTTACATTGAGAAGCATCACCCTAATAAGGAAGTGGCTATGCGGGTTGCAAATTTATTTAATGATAATGGCATTTTCGCCAAATTTTCGACAAAAACAAATGTCTCTGGACATCTTTCTGGTAAAAAAAAAATAATTAGCTCTGTATCATAATTATTTCGACTTTTCTTTTCTGCAGATCGATTTCGCATTCCAGGTTTGAAGAAAAGATGAAGATGATTCACTCTTCTTAACAATATGGATATAATGTTCTTTGAATAAACGTTATTTATAGCATTTTGTGAGCATTTTTTTTCGATACGGAACGCATTTTCCTATTAAAAATTCTTTTATATGACAAAAATTGTTTCGCATAAGGAGTGTTTCGCTTAAAGAGTATGATTCTGGAACGAATTATGCACGTTAAGCGAGGTTCCACTGTATAGCAGAAGGCATGGTACCAGGAAGGAGGGGGCAGGGGTCGACCGACACGAAGATAGGAACAGGATATAAGTGACTCTTTGAGTGTGAAAGTACATGAGGCGGGAGAACTGGCGAGAGACCAGGTTTCTTTCAGGCAGACCGTGATGAGAGCGACGTTCTGCAAAGGACCTGCTACATGATTTTGATGACGATGATGGAGCCATAGAGCTTCATGAAAAGACCTCTTCGATGGTTTACAACTTTGCTCGCGTCTCCTTTACACCAGTGTTTCACAACTTTCACATCAGTGTTTCTCAACTTTCACATCAGTGTTCCTCGGCCTTCACATCAGTGTTCCTCGGCCTTCACATCAGTGTTCCTCAGCCTTCACATCAGTGTTCCTCGGCCTTCACATTAGTGTTCCTCGGCCTTCACATCAGCGTTTCTCAACTTTCACATTAGTGTTCCTTGGCCTTCACATCAGTGTTTCTAAACTTTCACATCACTGTTTCTCAACTTTCACATCAGTGTTCCTCAACTTCCACACCAGTGTTTCTCAACTTTCACATCAGTGTTTCTCAACTTTCACATCAGTGTTCCTCAGCCTTCACATCAGTGTTCCTCAGCCTTCACATCAGTGTTCCTCGGCCTTCACATCAGTGTTCCTCAACTTCCACACCAGTGTTTCTCAACATTCACATCAGTGTTTCTCAACTTTCACATCAGTGTTCCTCGGCCTTCACATCAGTGTTCCTCAGCCTTCACATCAGTGTTTCTCAGCCTTCACATCAGTGTTCCTCAGCCTTCACAACAGTGTTCCTCAGCCTTCACATCAGTGTTCCTCAGCCTTCACATCAGTGTTCCTCAGCCTTCACATCAGTGTTCCTCAGCCTTCACATCAGTGTTCCTCGGCCTTCACATCAGTGTTCCTCAGCCTTCACATCAGTGTTCCTCAGCCTTCACATCAGTGTTCCTCGGCCTTCACATCAGTGTTCCTCAGCCTTCACATCAGTGTTCCTCGGCCTTCACATCAGTGTTCCTCAGCCTTCACATCAGTGTTCCTCAGCCTTAACATCAGTGTTCCTCGGCCTTCACATCAGTGTTCCTCAGCCTTCACATCAGTGTTCCTCAGCCTTCACATCAGTGTTCCTCAGCCTTCACATCAGTGTTCCTCAGCCTTCACATCAGTGTTCCTCGGCCTTCACATCAATGTTTCTCAACTTTCACATCAGTGTTTCTCAACTTTCACACCAGTGTTTCTCAACTTTCACATCAGTGTTTCTCAACTTTCACATCAGTGTTCCTCAGCCTTCACATCAGTGTTCCTCAGCCTTCACATCAGTGTTCCTCGGCCTTCACATCAGTGTTTCTCAACTTTCACATCAGTGTTCCTCAGCCTTCACATCAGTGTTTCTCAACTTTCACATCAGTGTTTCTCAACTTTCACATCAGTGTTCCTCAGCCTTCACATCAGTGTTCCTCGGCCTTCACATCAGTGTTTCTCGGCCTTCACATCAGTGTTCCTCAACTTCCACACCAGTGTTTCTCAACTTTCACATCAGTGTTCCTCAGCCTTCACATCAGTGTTCCTCGGCCTTCACATCAGTGTTCCTCAGCCTTCACACCAGTGTTTCTCGGCCTTCACATCAGTGTTTCTCAACTTTCACATCAGTGTTCCTCAGCCTTCACATCAGTGTTCCTCGGCCTTCACATCAGTGTTTCTCGGCCTTCACATCAGTGTTTCTCAACTTTCACATCAGTGTTCCTCAGCCTTCACATCAGTGTTCCTCGGCCTTCACATCAGTGTTTCTCAACTTTCACATCAGTGTTCCTCAACTTTCACACCAGTGTTCCTCAACTTCCACACCAGTGTTTCTCAACTTTCACATCAGTGTTCCTCAGCCTTCACACCAGTGTTCCTCAGCCTTCACATCAGTGTTTCTCAACTTTCACATCAGTGTTCCTCAACTTTCACATCAGTGTTCCTCAGCCTTCACATCAGTGTTCCTCAGCCTTCACATCAGTGTTCCACAACTTTCACACCAGTGTTTCTCAACCTTTCTACATCTGCGACCCATCAAAACAGGGGACATTGTTTCGCGCCGTACCTGACAGCTAACCAAACACAGAAACAACATTGACGCGTAGGACGCCAGCTGCTTTGCAGGAATCATATAGTCGCTAGACGAGTTATTGTTAACTGACCCCCGGGAGTATTAAAAGATTCAGGTGGCCGTGACTGTTCTCCGTCGGCGACAGGATCGCCCATAGGCTGTCAAGTAGACGACTTCGTCGCCAGTTGGGACAGTATTTACGTCTGTCTCCTGTGATCGCAAAAACTGACTGACTTTCTACCCCACCAGGACATCACACAAGCGATAAACACCCGATGGCACAAAGTGCCACCACGTGGATGAGGATCGCCATGGAGAGGTCCCAGAAACCGCGTTCAGACAATTGGCCATATGTATGGCCTGCTTATATTGCGGCCCCTGGCAAAAGCCAGGGTGGGGCTTCAAATAACAACAAATTTCATCCTAAAAAGGACGAAACTGAATGTGAGTAGTATTCACCATCGCAAAAATACAGCAGGAGTCCTTTTCAGGGCTTTTGGTTGCGTGCTAAGCCATTTTTTATGGCGCACCCAACCTAGTCACACATATAAATTATAGCTTCCCCTTCAGGGATGCTGGTTAAACGTGACGATTTATTTTTCCCAGCAAAGTATTGGATTGGATTGGTGATTATCCTTATTCCCAGCCCTAAAGGATTACAGGTTACGGAACCGTTGAGTGCCATAACATGACTGTTTTACGTGGCTGAAGGGGTTTCTGGGATTTCTACATGTTTGATTGGCATCCATGACCGTGTTACACCCGAAAGAGCAATCGCAGAAGAGAAAAACTCGCTTCTTTGCCCTGATTAGACAGAAATCGGCGACGGTCCACTTGGGCTTTTCCGGGGCCTATGCGTTGAAAAAAACTGCTATACAGGGCATATTGCAGAACCTTCTTTCTTCTACTGTGATCTCACTGATACCAAGTTGTAGTCCAGTGTCGTGGTTTTTCGTCTCACTGATACCATGTTGTAGTCCAGTGTCGTGGTTTTGCCGTCTTACTGATACAATGTTATAATCAAGTGTGGTGTTTTTGTCGTCTCACTGATAACCATGTTGTAGTCCAGTGTCGTGGGTTTGTCGTCTTACTGATACCATGTTGTAGGCCAGTGTCGAGGTTTTGTCGTCTTACTGATACCAGGTTGTAGTCCAGTGTCGTGGTTTTGTCGTCTCACTGATACCAGGTTGTAGCCCAGTGTCGTGGTTTTGTCGTCTCCCTGATACCAGGTTGTAGCCCAGTGTCGTGGTTTTGTCGTCTCACTGATAGCAGGTTGTAGTCCAGTGTCGTGGGTTTGTCGTCCCACTGATACCAGGTTGTAGTCCAGTGTCGTGGTTTTGTCGTCTCACTGATACCAGGTTGTAGTCCAGTGTCGTGGTTTTGTCGTCTCACTGATGCCAGGTTGTATCCCAGTGTCGTGGTTTTGTCGTCCCACTGATACCAGGTTGTAGTCCAGTGTCGTGGTTTTGTCGTCTCCCTGATACCAGGTTGTAGCCCAGTGTCGTGGTTTTGTCATCTCACTGATACCAGCTTGTAGTCCAGTGTCGTCGGATTGTCGTCCCACTGATACCAGGTTGTATCCCAGTGTCGTGGTTTTGTCGTCTCACTGATGCCAGATTGTAGTCCAGTGTCGTGGTTTTGTCATCTCACTGATACCAGGTTGTAGCCCAGTGTCGTGGTTTTGTCATCTCACTGATACCAGCTTGTAGTCCAGTGTCGTGGGATTGTCGTCCCACTGATACCAGGTTGTAGTCCAGTGTCGTGGTTTTGTCGTCTCACTGATGCCAGATTGTAGTCCAGTGTCGTGGTTTTGTCATCTCACTGATACTATGTTGTAGCCCAGTGTTGTGGTTTTCTGTATTTGTCTTGCGCTTTTCGGGTGGCTTGGGTGATGGATTTGTTCATCATTTTGCAGGTTTCTGCTACAACATTTATCCATTTCTTACTTGGCCTTCCTCTCGCCTTCCTCCCAGATGTTCTGCTGTAAAAAGTATCATATGCAGTTTAGTCTGGCTGCATTCTCACTACATGGCTGAACCATTTCATTCTCTGTCTGTAAATATAATCCAGACATGGTCTTATCCCGACTATCTCTCTAATGCTAGTATTCGTAATCCTGTCTCTTCCTGTGTTGTTAGTAACTTTGTCGAGACAGCACATTTCACGTGTAGTTATTTTCTGCTCTAGTGCCCTATTCATTTTTCATGTTTAACACTGATAACATAAAGTTGGTATAATGAGCAGTTAATTATTTGCTTTTTTTTTTTTTTTGCTGCAAGGGAGACATTTAGGTGTTTAAGCAGTGGGACTAATTGGTAGGTGACATCATTTTCCTTTTGCAGAACTAGCCCAAACATGGAGTGGGAAGGGGGGATGTTTGTGACTTTACGCGCAACAGTTTGCCATTGCCTGTCTGCTGCCAAATCGCCCGCGGATTGGACCGACCTTGGTACCACCTCATTATCTTTCTATGAGTGCCGATCAATACACTTTCTGATACTTAATTAACTGATTATGAAGTGCGTTCGCAACAGCCACAGACACCTGATCTTCTTGGGCAGCGGTTCTCACATTTTTTTTCCCGCCGCGGTACCCTTGTCGGAACATTTGGTTTTTGTTGCGGCACAGCTACCCATAAAGCGGTTTGAATACTTAGGAAAAGAAGACCCCCAAAAAGTACAAACTTAATGTTGAGTTGTCTTTAATGCGATGAATAGAACTGTTTCAATTACTGTTTCATTTTTTCTTTTATTTTAATGGAAAGTTAGTTAACGGTACCCTCAAATCACATGAAGGACGCTCCTGTATCTGTTTTTTTTTAAATTATGTAAGAGCATGTTGAGAATGCACTGCAGCTTTACCAACAGCATTGTTTTCTGAATAAATCTGCACCTAGAACTCTTCTTGGTTTCCTTCATAGTATTTCTGTTTAAGCAACTGTCTTCGCTGATCTCATCTAAATTTTGAAAAATTCTTAATTATTGCCCCGGCACCCCGTGCATACGGCACCCAGTTTGAGAACCGCTGTTCTAGGGTACACCCAGGCTAAAATAGTTAGCATAAAATCTTCCTGGAAAAGAGACCCTGGAAGTATATTTAATCTGACCACCGATCGATGATCAGTTCATCTATGAATTTTTTTGTTTTTAATATAAGACCTATTCCCAACCGTTAGGAAGCGTGGAAAAAAGTAACCACCCGTGGTATCTTAAAATGTGGCTATCCAAACTTAAGGTAAATAAGGAAATAATACGAGAAATCTTCGTAGTTCATGCAGCAGCCTGTATCACACAATGGAAACACCAGTCACGCATGAACAGCACTGTAGAGTCTTGTTTTGTTGAACATTCGACCCTTCAACGGCAGGTATAATGAACTTTTGTGGTATCTAATAACAGCCTTCCACTGAATCATTTGACAGTTTTCCTTGTCGGTGAACAGGTTTCTTTGTTCATTCGTTCATTCTTGGGGACAAAAATTGTTTGGACCAAGTTCAACCGGCTTCTCGACAAGTCTTGGTTATACTATGGTCTAAGGTTTATAGAGAGATTTCTGCAATAGTGCGTTTCAGAAGTTGTGCCCAACAGATATCTCAAAAACTTCTGTACAGAGCAGTACAAATTCTTGCAAGTAGCATTAGACTTCCCGTGTCTTTATAATCATTTAGTTTACAATTGCCCAGCCGTTGTTTTCTTAAAGTGGCGAATTTCTTCGATCTTTCTTTGACTAGTAATCTGTGTATAACTAAAAATAGATTATACAGTAATTGACAGACGCAGGGAGATTGTTTAGAAATTAGTGTGTCTGCCTATCGATGCATGGTGATTATTTTAATAATATATCCGGCATACAATACAAAAATGGAGTTTATTCTAATTCACGAGAAGCTAATGCTGGAGATGATCATCTGAGAGTAAGACGCCTATGAAACGCGTGCAAACTGATGGACTGAAAAGTTCCTGTTAATCAATTAATTATAAGCATGCTAACTTTTTGCTTTATATCAGTGTCTGGTTTGTCATGTACTGCAAATAAGGCAAAATGCAAATGAAATTTATATTTACATTCAAAAATTGTTTTCTTTGAAGTGCATGTGTTCATTTACATTCAAAATTTGTTTTCTTTGAAGTGCATGATTGATAATAGGTTGGCATGCCAAATTGTAACAACTTATACAGAACGGTAATTGCGTTACAGATTTTTTAATGTTGGGCACAACTTCAGGTACGGACTATAGTAGGACTGTACTAGCCTTAAGGCTCTACATCTCCAGGCTCAAGACCCGGCCCCACCCTCCTCGGGTCATAGGTCATAGGTCCTACATCGTACTCAAAGTGGTACAAACAGGCAGTAAAGACCTACTTTACCTCCACATTTTATTTTATATCTATAAAGAAGACTTTTTATTCTCAGCGTTGACCAGCTTTAGATTCCGGGGAAAGGTCCTGGCTGTTCCTCTACTTCTGTGTTTGTAAATTGTTGCTGTGTTTGTAAATTGTTGCTGTGTTTGTAAATTGTTGCTGTGTTTGTAATTGTTGCTGTGTTTTTAAATTGTTGCTGTGTTTGTAAAATTGTTGCTGTGTTTGTAATTGTTGCTGTGTTTGTAAATTGTTGCTGTGTTTGTAAACTCTTGCTGTGTTTGTGAATTGTTGCTGCGTTTGTAAAGTTGTTGCTGTGTTTGTAAATTGTTGCTGTGTTTGTAAAGTTGTTGCTTTCTTTGTAAATTGTTGCTGTGTTTGTAACTTGTTGCAGTGTTAATAGAGTGTTGCTGTGTTTGTAAATTGTTGCTGTGTTTGTAAATTGTTGCTGTGTTTGTAAATTGTTGCAGTGTTTGTAAATTGTTGCAGTGTGTGTAAAATTGTTGCTGTGTTTGTAAATTATTGCTGTGTTTGTAAATTGTTGCTGTGTTTGTAAACTGTTGCTGTGTTTGTAAATTGTTGCTATGTTGTTGCCGTGTTTGTAAATTGTTGCTGTGTTTATAAATTGTTGCTGTGTTAGTAGATTGTTGCCGTGTTTGTAAACTGTTGCTGTGTTTGTACAATTGTTGCTGTGTTTGTAAAATTGTTGTTGTGTCTGTAAATTGTTGGTGTGTTTATAAGATTTTTGTTGTGTCTGTAAATTGTTGCTGTGTTTGTAAATTGTTGTGTTTGTGAATTGCTGGTGTGTTTGTAAAATTGTTGTTGTGTCTGTAAATTGTTGGTGTGTTTGTAAAATTGTTGTGTTTTTTATTCGACCCATGCTTGGTTAATTTACATTTCTCTAACCCATGGTGCCAATTAAGGGGTTTGCGATAAATTATGTTCGTATTCCATAGTTGTGGATTTCAAGCTGTACGATAGCCACGGTCAATGAAGACACCCCTTTCATTTCACGGCGCCTAGTTGGTCATGTTCTTAGTAAACTTGCTTCCCTCGTAAGGCGCTCACGCCACTTGGAGGTGACAGGTTCGATTCCAGGCACGGTAACTATAGCTTTTGATTTTTATGGTATTTACTGCGTCATTCTGTCTTTATACACACACACACACACACACACACACACACACACACACACATATATATATATATATATATATATATATATATATATATATATATATATATATATATATATATATATATATATATATATATATATATATATATATATACTTAGACGGCCTCAAGGGTTAACTCTCTGTTCCCAGATCAGGTTTATTTCCATACAGCTGACTGACTGACTGACTTTCTACCCCACCAGGACATCACACAAGCGATAAACACCTGATAAAACAAAGTGCCATCATGTGGGCGAGGATCACCGTGGAGAGGTCCCAGAAACAGCGTTCAGCCATTACGCCATATTTATGGCCAGGCTATATTGCGGCCCCTGACAAGAGCCAGAGTAGGGCTTTAAATAACAAAAAATTCCATCCTAAAAAGGACGAGAACAATAAAGCATACAGCTGTTAGTTCCTCACCTTTTAAGCAGGCGCATTCGAACTTCATATGAAACACATTTAAGTTTGACACCTGAGGCAGTGGGTGCATCCCCCCCCCCCCCCACATAAAATGGGGCTTCTGAATCCACACGCGGAAAGAGAGAAGTAAACAGCCCTTTATGAATATCTAACAACTCCCTAGAATGGCGTAAGAGAATTGGGTTAGGTTGACGACAATTTCCCTAGACAAAGCAGGTCACTTTTCATTCAAAAGTTTGTTGGGCTGGTCGACTTTCCTGAACGTTACGGGTGTGTCCCGCTCAGGGTGTTTGCGTTCTGTGGTGTCTTGCATTTACGTTTTCATTCTGAGAAAGAGAATGCCTGTGACATAGGTTGCAGCACTCTCTAGGGGGTTGTGTTAAGACCAGTTGGTTCATGTTTTTGAGCGTTATATGCGCTGACGTGCTGAAATATAGGACACGCGATATCGGCGGTATCGTAAAACACCCCCGTAACCTTGTGCGAAGGTCACAGGGCTCAGGAACGACCAGTCTGAAGTGAGATTGTGTGTAAATGGGCTGTCCGTGGGCAGACTAACGCTAGTTTTACCTAGAATTGAGCGAAACCCAGAAGAGACCTAAAACACTAAATTGGTTAACGACCTCTCCTAAATATGTAACTAAAGGGTAACTGAACGAACAAATGTATTTTTTAAATGGTCGAGAATTGGGCACGCAGGCCCGTCTGACATTTTGCTGTTCCAGTCAGCTCTTGGCATACAGTTATTCATGTGTACATCCTTTGATAGTTAACTGCCAATTACTGCCTTTATTTTACTACTTTTGCGATGTAGGCAGGAAGTTCATTGAGCCTGATGATTTACGGCTGATGGCTAGTGCTGTTGCTACGACTGTGCAGGTGAGGTTTTTATTTTACTTTCGACAGAAAAAAAAAAAAAAAATTTCATAGTTAATTTAAAAAAAAAATAATAAACAAATTTTCACACATTCAAAGTCTAAATTACAAACGTTGGAATGTGCTCTATTTACATTACTGAAGCTTTTAAAAAGTACAATATTAAACCTTAAAAAAATTGTATAAGTCTAATGGGTTGCAACATATAAACATCATCAACATAAATTAAATATTAATACGAACGCTGGAATGCGTTCGACTGGCACCTTCATACCTAAACAATAATGACTTTCAATTCCCCCCCCCTCCACCTCCACCCCCACCCAAAAAAAAAAAAAAAAAAACATCCAATGGAAATACATCATCTGCTTAACTTGTAATAATATAACCAAGTAAAGGGTGATTTCAGACATAATTAGAGAGTGGCGGAAAACCTAAAGAGGGTGATTGAAAACATAACTAGAGGGCGATTGAAAAGTAACTTCAATTAATTTATGGTAATTTTTTGTCTTAATTCTGTGATTATTTTATCTTTTATGCACGACAATGTAATCAGTAAATGCAATCTGTTTGTATCCGTGTTTTGTAAATGATTATCTTCTTTGAAACTTGGAAGCCCCGAAAACAAGGCTAAGCACGTCTTACCCTACAGGGGCGTGTCTGGCAATACGTTGGGTGCAAAGATGGTGCGCAAATCGAATTGTAATTGAATTTACAAATTACACTCAAGATCAACACTTACTTACAATCTGAGTATAAAGTAGCATAAATAAATGTTTGATAAGTATTTTATAAGGATCCGTGCGCTTATGGACTCGTCCCATGCGCACTGAGGATAGTTTGTCGATAAACTAAAAATTTTTTATTCTAACTAACTAACTATTGTATGGGGCGGAAACTAACTAACTAACTAACTAACTAACTAACTAACTAACTAACTAACTAAATAAATAACTAACTAACTAAAACTAACTAACTAACTAACTAACTAACAAACAAACAAACAAACAAACAAACAAACAAACAAACAAACTAACTAACAAACTAACAAACTAACAAACAAACAAACAAACAAACTAGCTAACAAACTAACAAACTAACAAACTAACAAACTAACAAGCTAACAAGCTAACACTGACTGACTGACAAACTGACTGACACTGAACACTGACTGACTATCTGACTGACTAACTAACTAACTAACTTACAGAGAGTGTGTACAGAGTTTACAAGATAATAAACAATTCAATCAATAAGGTGCCGTCTCCACAATAAAGGTTTGCTGCAA
The DNA here is from genome assembly GCA_905116865.2 of Candidula unifasciata. Classification (NCBI taxonomy): domain Eukaryota; kingdom Metazoa; phylum Mollusca; class Gastropoda; order Stylommatophora; family Geomitridae; genus Candidula; species Candidula unifasciata. The sequence continues at coordinate 15,549 of CAJHNH020001626.1, read as the reverse complement.
CAGATCTCCAGCACTCCCTATCTCTTGTCTTGGTTACACGCCCTCAGACTGCTTAGCCAATCTCTCGATTTTGTCCTCCCACTTGTGCTTTTGTCTAACTCTTGCTCTCGTACTTTAGATTTTCCTCTCCAGTAAGGTATGAAAATAGTGTTGTCTTTTAATATGGCCGAAATATTTCAATTGCCTCTTTGTTAAGTGTATTTCTGCATGTCTTGTATGGGATGGCGTCATAATGCATTCTCTCTAAGTGAGCAGTGCATTTGATTTGCTGCCTTTTTATGCAATTTAGAATTGGTTCTGTGCCGACTTTATCTCGTCTGACCTTATTCCTGATTGTATCTCTTCTGGTCACTCCTGCAGCTTGGGATATCTTGTTTCCATAGATATTAATTTTTTTTTCCATAACAGTACTCCTAAAAATACAATGCAGACGTTGCACATTGTGTGGATTATTTACAGGTATGTGGTCGTATTTTATGACGTCCATTGATGATGACCGTCATCGCCATCAATCAGCAAGTCCTTTACAGAACGTCGCTCTCTTCACGGCACGCCTGGAAGTTTCTTTCTCTTGACAATTCTCCAGCCCTGTGTGCTTTCACAGCCAGTGGATCTTCAATGTCTTTTCTCCTCCTCCTCCTGCTGCTGCTGCTGCTGCTTCTTCTTCTTCTTCTTCTTTTTCTTCTTCTTCTTCTTCTTCTTCTTATTCTTCTTCTTCTTCTTCTTCTTCTTCTTCTTCTTCTTCTTCTTCTTCTTCTTCTTCTTCTTCTTCTTCTTCTTCTTCTTCTTCTTCTTCTTCTTCTTCTTCTTCTTCTTTAGTTCGCTTAAAATAGATTATCCATATCTGAAATTTTTCTCTAGTATGAACTTCACTGTCTTTTGTAATTCACTCAGTGACCTGTACAGTTTGACTTGCAGCGATGTTTCTCTTGACCAAAAGTTTTTCCTTGGTATGTTGTATTTGGGACAGTCTTGGAGGACATGATCTGTTGTCTCAGGTGCCAATCCACATGTGCACATGGCTGATTCGCCGATTTTAAATTTTATGTACATGTAGCTGCGAAGTCGACTATGCCATGTTGTGTATCCTTTGCGGAAGTCTACTTCGGCATCGCCTTCCGAAAACTGTACACTCCACGACCGCTTTCTCCCGAGGCCACCATGACGTTAAACATGGCCGAAATACCTCAACTTTCGGGGCAGAAGGCTGACTTGATGACAATCAATCGATCAAATTGGTGGAAACAAGAGAACGACTCTTTGCCTGTCAGAACACACAGAAGACTTTTCAAGAGGGTCAGTCAGATGATACAGTTCATGAATGCCTCCATAGTTTTTTCTGATGAGTATTTGCTGTAAAGGTGAAGACGACCAAACTGTCTGTCATTTCTAGGGACGCTGACCCAAATAAACATAGGTTGGGGGTCGGGAGGGGGGAGATAAGTGTGGTGAAGGGGGAGGTATTTGGGGAGGCTCAACCCCTTTACACATTTTTTGGGGAGAGGGTTGGCACTCAAAAGGCATAGGCCTTGTTTAAATACTTAATAATAATAACAATATTGTGCTGAATGAAGAAATACAGTACATTTGAAATAGTATGTTATGTGAATATCACAAAGTCGGCGTCTGTGATCTAGGCGTTGCGAGCGCGCTTTTTAATTCCGTGGTCCTAGGTTCAATACGAGCTGCGGGAGATTTGGCCGCAGACCGCCTTTTGTTCGTTTCAACACTGGTATCCAGAGCAAACCGTTTAGTAAGCAATGCCAAACTATTGAACGTATAATTGCCTAGTAAAATCAGAAACAACCACAGACCAAAAAAAAAAAAAAATACAGAGATTGGTTCACAACGCATGCATGCACACACACTCACTCACAAAATGTTATTACAATCTCATTTCTTTCTGTTTGATTTTAGTGTGTAGATTGTTTCATTGCTCTGTTTTTTTTTTTTAAATTCCCCTTGTATCCTGGAATTCTGGGTTATATCTCTCCCCCCCCCTCCCCCCCCCCCCCCCCATTTTCGCCGTTTCTCGTGCGGTTAATACTCCCCGTAGTCTGGGTCTCCACACGTCGTCTTTCAGTAGAACTATCACAGCCTGTTTTCTTTCTGTTAAGTACTTTTAACTAATGATCTTTTTAGTGTTGACGTAAATTGTTATCAAATCTTTAGAAAAAAAAAATATCGTTTTGCTATGTATTCCTATTTGGGACATGGTTCCTCTATAAACTTACTCAAAACTAACTTATCTTTCGCATATTTCCTCCAGCCCGTTTTCATGTTAACTAGATATTCTCCAATTACCTTTAAGTCCCCCATGCAGTGTTTGGGTCTTTTCTGTTTATTTTACCCTATGGGTGCCAGTGTGAGAGCTTTCTAACTATGCTACAGATTTTCCTTAAGTGGGTGGGTGTTCCACGGAGCGCAAGTTTCTTTACATCAACTCTTGATTCATTTAGAAATGTTTCCGCTTGACTTGAACTATTTTCTTCTAGTGGATGGAGAAAGCCCGACTCACACCTACTTTAGTCGCGTCTTACACCATGCTTGGCAGAGTCATGCGTTTCTGTTTTTCAGTTCCTTCAGGGGCTTCGATTATACAGGGGTGGGATTTTAAAGTAGAAAACCTTCGTCTTCTTCTTTCTTCATTATTTTGTCTTTTTTTTTTCTTCTTTTTCTTCTTCTTCCTCTTCTTCTTCTTCTTCTTCTTTTCTTCTTCTTCTTCTTCTTCTTCTTCTTCTTCTTCTTCTTCTTCTTCTTCTTCTTCTTCTTCTTCTTCTTTTCCTCTTCTTCTTCTTTTTCTGTTCGCTTGAAATTGCTTGAAATACATTGTCTATATCTGCAATGTTGATTTTTGTATGGATTTAAATCCTTTTTATCTCACTCAGTAGTCTAAAGTTTTTTAAAAAAAGTTTGCCAGTGTGTTGGGAAACGAGCAGGCAGATAGACCGGTCGGTTCTGCACCACTGGTGGTGAACTGATGTATGACAAGCTGAATGTTTTGAGGGCCCTTTGGGAGCGAGTGAAGAAGGTGGAGGCACAGATGGATCATAATGGTTCGAAGAGAGTGGTGCTGCAAGGAATTACCATAGGAGCTGGCCGACGTTCAACACTCAGTGAAAAGGTGAGACATAGGTACAATAAGACAGTTACCGGTACAATCAGAACTGGATTTCTTTACTTGCTGCTGAAGATACGGACAGAGGGCTGAAGAGAGTGTCCTAATGCTTTGATGTCAATTCCCTAATTCAAAATTTTAAAATTTAATTTTCAGCTTTCCTAGGCCGTTTGGTTTGTCGCCGCAATATATCGCATTCCACCGAGACAATCTTGACTTGTTCATTCTCCAGCATATCGATTTTCTCTTACTATGATTGTTAATGTTTGCTGATAAATTCACTTCTTTTACAGCCAACAGCTAACAGGTTCCAGTGAATGTTTGCATGTTCTAACTAAAAGCTTTGCACTCTGAAGACAATGGGACTGCTCATTGAAACAGAGGGAAACAAAGGGGATTGGGGTGGGGCGGGGGCTGAATCGGAAGACTACAAGTGAAAGCAACGATTGGTAGGATTTCATTCAAGTCTGCACCACTCATGAGTAGCCTCTCCATCAGCTACTTCTGACTATGTTTGTTGGACCAAGGACACCCCACCCCCCTCCCCCCCCCCCCCCCAACCGAACACATCCCTAAGTCCTCAGCCACAGTTAGCTCAGAACACTTTTGGGTGGTACGTGTCTTCTTCATTGTGTTCATCGGCTGTAAACGGCGGAAAGGTCTGGTTGTTCGTCCACTTCTGGACATTAGTTTAGATCCAGAATCCAAGAAGAAGAAGAAGAAGAAGAAGACGAAGAAGAAGGAAAAGAAGAAGAAAAAAAAGAAGAAGAAAAAAAGAAGAAGAAGAAGAAGAAGGAGAAGAAGGAGAAGAAGGAGGAGAAGAAGAAAAAGAAAGAAGAAGAAGAAGAAGAAGAAGAAAAGAAGAAGAAGAAGAAGAAAAAGAAGAAGAATAATAATAGAGGACGAGAGAATAAGAAGAAGAAGAGAAGAAGGAGAAGAAGGAGAAGAAGGAGAAGAAGAGAAAAAGAAGAAGGAAAGAAGAAGACAGAAGATAAGAAGAAGAGACGAAGAAGAAGAAGAAGAAGAAGACAAGGAGAAAGAAGAAGAAGAAGAAGAAAAAGAAGAAGAAAGAAGATACCCTCATCAAGACCGTGTCGTGCATTGATACAGAGAAGCGGCCGCATCAGGGAGCACCGTAAGGGGGTGACACAAGCAGCGAAATTCAAAATACAGTTTCGATCATTTAAATGACATTTCGAAGACTTGCATCAATCTCATGACATCTATCGCACAGTCAAAACACCCCGCTCCCCATCCCATAACTCCCTCCTCACCATTCAATAACTCCCCCTCCCCATTCCATGACCTCTCCCCATCCCCCACCTTTTTTCCCCACATGATTACCTTTCCTAACGGCTTGACACCCGAAACGCCCCTTATCGGGTCACTGAGATATCAAGCAATTACTCAGAAGACCGACTTGCTACGCAATACCATAAGTAAGATAACGGTAGAGTGAAAACAGATATATCCTTCAGGGTGTTGTGTGTCTGTGTTAGCCCTTCAAACCCGCTATAGCGGAGTCTATGTTTTTTTTAACTCTTTAAATCCTAGGTAGTATAATAAGAAGAACTCTACAGCGGGAGCCTCCACAGTGTAAATCTACAGATCTTCAGTAGGTGTCCTCTTTCAACAATTGTTTCGGTCCGTTTCTAATCGAGGCGCCAGCCGACCTGGGTTATGATTCCCAGACCTCAGAGTTCCTCTGCTGCACTGATCGGACACTCAGAAAAGACATTATGGTGATTACTGCAACAGGTAATGTTGAAATCGACAGTCTTTGCGAAAGTGTGTGTATCCTAGAAGCAACTGAACCGCGAAAGCTAACCCTGTCAACAAATGCCCACAGAAGACGGATGTGCTGGCCTAAAGGTAAAAATATCGCAGCCATGCTGTAAACGGATACAACGCAATTACATCTTCGAATGAACGCAGAAGAAGAAGAAGAAGAAGAAGAAGAAGAAGAAGAAGAAGAAGAAATGCATGGAAGAAGAAGAAGAAGAAGAAGAAGAAGAAGAAGAAGAAGAAGAAGAAATGAAGAAGAAGAAGAAGAAGAAGAAGAAGAAGAAGAAGAAGAAGAAGAAGAAGAAGAAGAAGAAGAAGAAGAAGAAGAAGAAGAATTGCATGGAAGAAAAAGAAGAAGAATAAGAAGAAGAAAAAGAAGAAGAAGAAGAAGAAGAAGAAGAAGAAGAAGAAGAAGAAGAAGAAGAAGAAGAAGAAGAAGAAGAAGAAGAAGAAGAAGAAGAAGAAGAAGAAAGAAGAGGAAGAAGAAATGAATGGAAGAAGAAAAAGAAGAAGAAGAAGAAGAAAAAGAAGAAGAAGAAGAAGAAGAAGAAGAAGAAGAAGAAGAAGAAGAAGAAGAAGAAGAAGAAGAAGAAGAAGAAGAAGAAGAATTGCATGGAAGAAAAAGAAGAAGAAGAAGAAAAAGAATTGCATGGAAGAAAATCTGTTCCAGAACAGACAGACAATACAGGATACAGAAGGAAGAGGACAGCTATGACTGCAAACGCCATACAAGAACTATAAAACAAATAACAAAGAACACATTTAAAAAGACAAATTACTTACCCAACATAAATATCAAATAACTCGTAAAACTTGGAGTCCCCATCATAATAGATAATCAATTGAATTTGTCTTTGAAATGAACACTGACAAAGCGAAAATTGTCTTCTTGCTTAAAACCAACCACTAGGACACAACTCTAAATGTTTACCGTCCGCTACCGGATATTAACAGAAATGCCTGCTCATGTACAGCGCGCGAAAGAGAATGCCTCGACACAGCGGGCTGGCCTTAAATTGAATGGCGCAGTTGACACCCAAAAAAAAAAAAAACCTGTATGTCGCTAGGCAAAATACCGCCAAAATGGCTTGTGTAGACAAAATGAGAGGCGCATTTTCTGAGCCCATTCCATGACAGTTTGAGTTAAACATAAACACCGCAGTGTCTTTCTTATGACACCAGGTTGTTGGTGTCTGGTCGGTGGGACACTTTTTTAATCTGCGTGTTCTCTTCAGTACATAGTGTCAACAGTTTTAAATCTGTACATTCTTCTCAACACCTCCGATTTCAACAAACCCAACTTATTTGCTGTGTATTTCCGTGTGGGTTCCAGGGTCTCATTTGGAGAGAGGGGTCGGAGAAGCATAGATCCACCCACTCCAACAAGCATGTCGTAAAAGTCGTTCATTATCCAACTTCCATGCTTTACTTATATATCAACGCCAGTTACTTTTGTTCTGATTGTATGTTTAGGATGCTACAAGTAACTGTAACTAATGATATGTGTTAAGTCATGATAATATTTTATGTTCAGCTCGCTATCTTCTTCTTCTTCTTCGTTCACCGGCTGTAAGCTCTAGCGGAAAGCTCTGGTTAAACTGACTCATTAATTTCGTGTTTGGTAGTGAGTTCTGTAGTTAGATTGTGTTAGATCAGGATTTCCAGGCGTATTCTCGCCGGAAATTAGTCGCTCTGTAGAGAAAGCGAACTCTCATCTTTGTTAGTTGGAGTGGTTAGCACATAGTCTGTTTGAACACGTTGCTGATTGTTATTGTACTGTTATTTGCGAAGTACGTTTGTTTTGCATTCAGAAAAATAAACAGATGTTGAATCTTATGATTAAATTCCATTTGTTTGATTCAGAATAGGACTTGTAGTTCGTGCATGTGGTCAGATCAGGCGCTGCCTATGTAGTTATATGTTGTAATTGGTGTTGTGTAATTCACTATTCACTGTTCATCGCCTGAGCCATGAGTAATGTTTCCTGGTTCCTGCATCAGAAAAACCTTGTCTTGTCTTTGCTATTGTCCTAGCCAAATTTCTTTTCCTCGTCTCCCTGCTTGGGTCTATTCCTTTTTTCGCTTCTTGCTAGCTCACAACCTTGGAATTTTACTTGCAAATGAATTAAACATCTTTCCTAACTGTGCACTACAAAGTTTTTGAAAGGACGCACACATTGAGCAATGGCTATTGTCAATTACACACATTTTATGACCCGCTGGCTTTTCCCCTTCTTCATCTCCTCCTTCACAACATCACGGCACACCAGAGAATCGAGCTTGTTCTAGCTTGGTTACCGATCATCTGATTAAGCAGAATATGCACAAAGGAGAGAAAACATACGGTACTTTATTATTATCCTACCCCAAACAGGGGAAATCCACAAGTCACGGGACGGTCTAATATATCCAAGGGTGGTAGATAGGCTGCATGCAGTCGTGGGACTTAGGCTGCACTCTCTCGTGGGACATAGGTGGGTTGGGATTAGGACAAGTTCTAGATGTTTTGGGGTTGTTAAAAGCATCAGAAAGCTGGGTAACCCGGTCTTGCCACCCTCTAAAATGTTGCACTGTTCTGTGACGTCATCTGGGTTAGGATATTAATAAAGAACCAAGAATGCTATATATAAACCAAACACTTTCAGATAACGCGTCATCTTCAGCTGTTCTTATTTAGGCAAATCTGAAAGCTTTCTCTGAAGCAGTTTCTGAGAGACATCTTCTTCTTCTTCGCTTCTTTGCGTTCATCAGCTGTAAACTCCAGCGGAAACCTCTGATTGTTCGTCTACTTCTGGACTGCAGTCCTGTTTCAGAACCTGAGTGTTGTGCATGCGTCCGCTTGACAAATCTGACTCATTGGTGTGCATGTGACGATACTAGCCCAGTTTCTCACGTGGGTGGGCATTGTTAAGGTTCAAACCCACACCCTCACTATATCAGTGTATTTACCAACGTGGGCTCGCGACAGTGCAGACTGTTGGTTTCTTCCCTCTTATGTCTATTCTTGTTTTCGCTATAATACCCACACGGGGAGTTTCTGAGAGACGAAATACTACAAAAACAAGCATTCGATTTCTCCTTTTGGTTTCTTTTACATACATTAAACACTGTTTTGCTAATTTGACTTCTGCTGTTTCTCATAAGTCAGAAAATCTCACAGACGAGACTGGAGCGTTGTTTCTGAGAGATGAAACACTGCAAAAACAACAATTTGATTTCTCTGTTTGGTTTCGATTATAGCCGCTAAAAGATTAAACGAAAATGTTTGACTGACCACTAGGACGTGGACGCCCGGCTCGCTAGCGCAGTTGGTTAAACCTGGTCCGGGTTCAAGCCGGGGGTAGGCAGAAAAGCCACATTTCTCCCAGATTTACGGAATCTATCATGGAATCAAGGCCGAAGGGTTGTGGACCAGCACTGGACATCAGATTCCCTCTGTGAAGGATAGTATATTTTCCATCTGCAATGGTCGGGGACAAATGAATTGAAAAGCCTCATTGTAGAAGTAATAGTATCCTGTTTTGCAAGATTTCTTCCAGCATATGTGAGTTTTATAGTTTCTTCACGCTCTGGCGGTTTGTTGTTGGTATAAGTACGACAGGTCAACAAGTATTGATTAAATCAACTGGTATTTTAAATAAGGGCCTGTTGATTTTTTAAAGAAATTGTAGAATTACCAGGACTGCACATCAATAGTAGAGTAATAAACAATCTGAGATATGCGGACGACACAGTGTTGCTAGCAGAGAGAGAGCAGGAGTTGCAAGACCTAGTGGAGCAAGTAAACAGGAGGAGTGCAGAATTTGGATTAGATATAAATTTGAAAAAAGACAAAAACCATGATATTTAGCAAAGAAAATAATCAGCTAACAATAAATATCACAGTGAACGGGGTGAAATTGGAACAAGTTAAAAATGTCTTATATCTTGGGCAAGTAATAACATGTGACGGCAGAAGTGAAACAGGAGTCAAGAAAAGAATAGGGATGGCCAAAAACATTTTCAACAACATGCAATGTTACTGACATCAAGAGAAATAAGCAATGCATTAAAAATGAGAATTGTCAAATGTTATGTATTCTCAACCTTACTGTATGGCACAGAGACATGGACAATGAACAAACAACTGGAAAATCGTATCAATTCTTTGGAGATGTGGATATACAGAAGATTAGGTCGTATTACATGGAAACAAAAGCTATCAAATACAGAGGTACTGAGGAAATTGGGAATGAAAAGAGAGTTGCTAGGTGAAATAAAAAAGAGACAAGTGAAATATTTTGGCCACATTAAAAGACATAACAGTATTGTAAAGATCATCCTAGAGGAAAAGGTTCAAGGTAGGCGTGCAAAAGGCAGACAGCGTTACAAGTGGGAGGATAACATCAAGAGATGGACGAACAGCAGTATGAGTGAGTGTACATCAAGGGCAAGAGACAGGGCTTGTTGGAGATCCATTGCAGCCAACCTTCATTGTGGAGACGGCACCTGATTGATTGATGTGGTGGAGAGGGGTTGGGGGTGTCTAGGCACCTGGAAAAGGGGGGGGGGGATGGGGTAAGGAGAGTAGGGGTAAGGTGCAATGCCCAATCGCAAAACCAGCGAAATTAGGATTAAAAAGAAATATTAGTTAGCCTAAGGTTTTAGGGTGTGGGGGAGGGGGGGGGGTGTTCAGAGGAAAATTAAAGGAAAAATATATTAAAGTAAATATTAAGCAGGACTTTGTTTCTGTTGGTACGCAACGGTACAATGCACGGGCACCTTTCTTAAGACAACTGTTTCAGCCTTCTTATAATAGACATTTGGTGGTGAGTACTGTCACCTGTTGTGTGTGTTTGTGCGTGCGTGTAGGCGTGCGTGTGTGTGTGTGCGTGTGTGTGTGTGCGCGTGTGTAGGTTTTTAAGCTACTGTGTGGAGAGTACCGAAACCTTTTTCTTTTCGCCTAGAAAACCGTCTTTATAATCTTCTTCTCCCTCTTCTTTACGTCCTCTTTTACCGCTTCGGGTGTCGAGGGATATATAAGGTCCAGCTTGGTGCCCTTATGGCTGCTTCGACCAAAGACACATCGTGGTACTGTTGTTTTGCTCTAATGTGATCCTTTCATAATGTACTAGGTCTGCCTCTTGCTCTACGTCCCTCTCCTCTTTTGGTATATGCCTTGTATGGTATAGCATCAGAAGGAATTCTTTCCACATGGGCAAACCATTTGATTTGCTGTCTGTCTATGTAATTTAGAATTGGTTCTGTGCCGATTTTATTTTGGCATTCCTTATGTTATCTTTTCGAGTTACTCCTACAGCCTTGCTCAGACACCTTATTTTAATGGTTACTAATTGTTTGTTTATTGTTTTGTTGTGAATGGCCACGTCTGGCACTGGTAGCATATGGTTAGTATGAGATGTCTCTTTCTGCTGATTGTAATTACCTGATGCTGTAAGAGGGAGGATAGCCGTCCCAATACTTGGTCTGCTTTACTGCATCGAATGTCAATTTCTTTGTCTAATTTACTATCTTCAGTAAATATTGTTCCAAGATATTTATAATAATTAAATGCCCTTATAATAAGATAATTTAAATGCATAGTTAGGGGTTAGGGTGGGGTGACAGCCCACTTACACATTTTCGGGTGGGGGTGGGGGGGGGGGTAACATTGCTCTATGCGTCCGTTACCAATCTTGTTACAAAGTTAAAGTGTTTAATCTGTTGTCTACCGATAAAGTTCAGAATTGGTTCTGTGCCGACTCTCCTTCTGTTATCATCGTTCCAAAGTCGATCTTTCCTTGTTACACTTAGCATGGCACGTAAACATTTCATTTCTATCTTGTCTAGTAAACCCAGCGTCCATTTACTTTACTTTCCACGAGCGCTAAATAAACCACTGTCGGTTGGCGGGAGCAGTGAAACTTCTTTCGAACTTCATAGAAAGTAAATGTTGAATTGAGAACCCACATCATAGCACTCGGGACACTCCCACATGCGCCCCCTCCCCATCTTCAGCAGCAAACAAAGAGTTCTCTTTCTGATAACACGGTAACTATCTGATTTTATACATCAGTCTCGCCTTTCCCCCGAGTGTTGAATGCCAGCCAGGTACCCTGGTAACTCCTCGCAGCGTCATTCTACTCCGACCGCAATGATCTATTTGTGACTCGGCACTGTTCACTCGCTCCCAAAGGGCCCTCACAACATCTAGCTTGTCATACATCAGAATCGGTCGGTCTGGCAAAACCGGCCAGTCTACCCGCTTGCTCGTTTCCCAACATACCAGCATGACATGGAGAACATTTCCAAAGGATGCTAACGACCCGGGACCTCTGAAGCGAAGCTTGTCACTCTGCACGGAGCATGCCTGCAAAGACACTATTATCCAGTGACTCCTCTAGTCAACAATATCATCAGGAAAGTGACCTATGAGTGCCCGAGCCAGACGAAGTAAGCCTTGATGACGTTCTCGGAAGGGGCGTTCGGATTTGGAAGCTCATGCACGTTAAGAGCCCCTCCCCTCTATTCCCCCCCCCCCCCTTTTCCTCGCCCGGCCAAGAAAATAAAGTTAGGGGTGGACTGAACATCAGCCTGCGCTGCTCAATAACATTTTTAAAGGGGTAAGTGGTTCTCTCCCCACCCCACCCCCCCTTCCTATTTTTTCCCCTACCCCCTCCACCTCACCCCCAAAAACGTGTAAAGAAAATGGTTAAAGCAACGCTAGTTTCCCGACTGCTCGACCATATACACACTAGCTTACTCCTGATTGGTAGTTCCTGAACCTATCACCTTAGCACAAAGTTACAGGGGTGTTCCGCAATGCCGTTAATATCGCGTGTCGGAAATTTCAGCTCGCCAGCGCAAATAACTGCCAGAATAATTATCAATGACTGCCTGTAAATGGGGTCCATGACGAGAGATGAAGACCACTTTTCATCCAAAGTAGGGATCAATGATTATGAGTACGTTTTTTGAGGTTTTGAGGTTTTGAACAACGAATCAGCATCATGGCACACGGGTAGTAATAACCCACGGGTGCTCCGTACTTCATGTTACTCAAGTCTGAGGCAAAAGAAAGCTCAGCACAGTGCACAGGCTCTGTAGCAACGGCGATGATCCTGAATTACTTTAGGTGGAATTTTAACTCGAAATTCCTGAGGAAGAGTTGCGCAATTCGTCGACCATGTAGGTGTATATGTCTTTATGCATCTACATACACCAGGTCACATCTCCGTGTAGGGTGTCTTTATGTCAAATATTAATAATGATTTATATCATCTACATCAAAAAACAAAATATCTAAAAAAATCATAATATAATGAAATTTCTAAAACACCAGGTCACATCTCCGTGTAGGTGTGTATGTCTTATGCATCATATACATACACCAGGTCACATCTCCGTGTAGGTTTGTATGTCTTTATGCATCTACATACACCAGGTCACATCTCCATGCAGGTGTGTAGGTCTTTATGCATCTACATACACCAGGTCACATCTCCGTGTAGGTGTGTATGTCTTTATGCATCTACATACACCAGGTCACATCTCCATGTATGTGTGTAGGTCTTTATGCATCTACATACACCAGGTCACATCTCCGTGTAGGTGTGTATGTCTTTATGCATCTACATACACCAGGTCACATCTCCGTGTAGGTGTGTAGGTCTTTATGCATCTACATACACCAGGTCACATCTCCATGTATGTGTGTAGGTCTTTATGCATCTACATACACCAGGTCACATCTCCATGTATGTGTGTAGGTCTTTATGCATCTACATACACCAGGTCACATCTCCGTGTAGGTGTGTATGTCTTTATGCATCTACATACACCAGGTCACATCTCCGTGTAGGTGTGTATTTCTTTATGCATCCACATACACCAGGTCACATCTCCATGTAGGTGTGTAGGTCTTTATGCGTCTACATACACCAGGTCACATCTCCATGTAGGTGTGTACGTCTTTATGCATCTACATACACCAGGTCACATCTCCGTGTATGTGTGTAGGTCTTTATGCATCTACATACACCAGGTCACATCTCCATGTAGGTGTGTACGTCTTTATGCATCTACATACACCAGGTCACATCTCCGTGTAGGTGTGTATGTCTTTATGCATCTACATACACCAGGTCACATCTCCGTGTAGGTGTGTATGTCTTTATGCATCTACATACACCAGGTCACATCTCCGTGTAGGTGTGTATGTCTTTATGCATCTACATACACCAGGTCACATCTCCATGTATGTGTGTAGGTCTTTATGCATCTACATACACCAGGTCACATCTCCATGCAGGTGTGTAGGTCTTTATGCATCTACATACACCAGGTCACATCTCCGTGTAGGTGTGTATGTCTTTATGCATCTACATACACCAGGTCACATCTCCATGTAGGTGTGTATGTCTTTATGCATCTACATACACCAGGTCACATCTCCATGTAGGTGTGTAGGTCTTTATGCATCTACATACACCAGGTCACATCTCCATGTAGGTGTGTAGGTCATTATGCATCTACATACACCAGGTCACATCTCCATGTAGGTGTGTAGGTCTTTATGCATCTACATACACCAGGTCACATCTCCATGTATGTGTGTAGGTCTTTATGCATCTACATACACCAGGTCACATCTCCATGTAGGTGTGTATGTCTTTATGCATCTACATACACCAGGTCACATCTCCGTGTAGGTGTGTAGGTCTTTATGCATCCACATACACCAGGTCACATCTCCATGTATGTGTGTATGTCTTTATGCATCCACATACACCAGGTCACATCTCCATGTGGGGAGGCTGAAGCTAACATTTTGTTGTCCTTAATGCAAGGCAGGGCGAGCGGGTCAAGGCAGAGTTCTCGTTAAGCAGGTGGTGTTGGAATTACACCTAACTGGTTTTTCTTGTTTTCCTCTTGAATAACATTACAAATGCACACCAGGATACTTCACAATCATGACATGTTTAGTTCACCAGGTACACAGTGTTAGTCACATGCCACTTGTGTTTTTGTTATTCTGTGCGCAATCCGTTTACTACAGCATCATCGACATCATCATCACCATCTTCTTCTTCTTCCTCTTCTATTTCTTCTTCGTTTGCTGCTGCTGTTACTACTTCTCTTTCTTCCTCTAATCCTTTTTAAATAAATTATAATTTGTCTTTAACGCAGTCTTTAAAGATTTTCCAGGGATGGAAAGGGTTCAGTCTGAACTTAACATTTGTCTAGGGTGGTTTTGGGAGGAAGGGGGCCTCACTATTTAATCTATCCCTTTCATCGTCCTCTCCCTGTCTGCGTCACCTGTCTGTTTAACATATCTGCTTCACCTGTCTGATTCACCCGACTGCTTCTCCGGTTTGCTTCACCTGAATATTTAACCTTTCTGTTTCATCTGTCAATTTCATAAGTCTGGCTCACCAGTCTATATAACTTTCTGACACGGCTGGCTAGCTCAGTTGGTTAAATCTGACTGCGCGGCGACCGGGTGACGAACTCCTTGTGGTCTGGGTTCACGCACAAGAGTAGGCAGAAAAGTCAAATTTTCCCCAAATTTACGGTATCTATCATGAAATCGAGGCCAAAGGGTTGCGATATCTATAGTACCGAGCCAAAGGGTTAAGAACTCACGGTTTCTGGTATTTTATATATATATATATATATATATATATAATATATATATATATATATATATATATATATATATATATATAACTTTTTGTTTCATTTCTCTATTGTGTCTGCTTACTTAGTCTGCTTCATTCGTGTTTCCTTTTCATCTGTCTTCTGTCTATGCTTGCTTTCATCTGCCGCTGACATATACGTCTGACAATATCAAACACCTTCATTCCATACAGGGTTCAAGTGTCCATTTCAGGGACAAATAGACTAGACCCACCGCCTCCCTGCCAGTTATGCATGTCGTAAAAGGCGACTAATTAGGTGTGTTTCCTTCGAAATCAGATTGTATCTGCCTGAGACGTGAGGAACCAACAGTCAGCATAGAGATAGACTAGATCTGTTCACCAGAGGTGCAGGCAACACTCAAATTCTGGAACAAGACCAAACTCCAGAAGTGGACGAACAGCCAGAATTTCCCGATGTAGTTACAGCCGGTCAACACGAAGAAGAAGAAGAAGAAGAAGAAGAAGAAGAAGAAGAAGAAGAAGAAGAAGAAGAAGAAGAACAACAACAACAACAACAACAACAAGAACAAGAAAAAGAAGAAGAAGAAAAAAAGAAGAAGCAGCAACAGAGGAAGAAGAAGAAGAAGAAAAAGAAGAAGAGGAAGAAACCATAAAATTTATTTAGCAAATAGGAAGGGGACACAACCTACATAACTCTGTTATATTATTTTACCACGTTTATGTTCCTTTTCTTTCGCTTGTGCTTCTTCTCTTCGTCTTCCTTTCCTCCTCCTACCGCTCCCTCTCCACCACCTTGTCTTCTTCTTCTTCTTCTGCTGCTGCTGCTGATGCTGTTTCTGCTGCTGCTGTTTCTTCTGTATAGCCTTCACTGGCTACAAACTCAGGCGGAATGTCGTGGTAGTTTATCCAATCACATATATCCTTAGTCTTTTTCCGGAACTTGAGGTTTGCGAAATGCATCTGACTGACAGTCCGCATGTGAATAAGTTATATCAAGCAAAATGAA
>CAJHNH020001625.1:0-155026 GCA_905116865.2 Candidula unifasciata | reverse complement strand
TATGCTGAGAAACTTTCCCCACCAGGCTATTTTCTACAACCCTGTCCTTTCCCTAAAAGAGCTGCATCGTCTGCTCGGAAAAACCCAGCCTGTTCTTCAGCGTGGTATTTAGCCTTCTTTCTGCTGTAGAAAATGGTTCTGCTTGGTATTTTGTTCTGTCACTGTGTTACGTTGGCTGCTGTGGCTTAGTTGTGTGCTCAGACTTTGGGTGACATTTTTCTAATCTGTTTCTTGCAGTGTACAACTATGTGAACTTTGTTATTTAAAAAAAAAAGGTTTGGGGTACTTTCATTTTTAGTTACTCTAATGACGTCACAGGACAGTCAAATAATTTTGGGGGTCATAAATAGGTTTTTTCCATGAAATTCCCACCCTCCTTTTGGGGAGCGCTTTGCCAGGTTTTGGCGGGGTTGCCAAGGGCGCGCTAAAAGGGAAAAGCTTTCAATTTTGCCAAGTAAGCTAGGCTTTTTAAAAATACAACTGGGAATGGAGCAAAAAATTTAAGGGGGGGTTTGGCTAATACTTTATTTTTTAATCCAGCAGTGACGCGGAGAAACCCACTTTTGAAATTGATAAAAATTTTTGCAAGGGGGAAAAAAATCATGGGACATTTGTTTCCACAACAGGGGAATTTTGGTGGAGTTGCCCGGGGGGGGGGGGGGTGTTTATGTTTTGCTTTCCAGACAGAAAGCAGAGACCTTCTCCCGATCAACAACAAACACAGACCCACAGATATATTCTCTGACGTGGCCCCCCCTTTCCAATCGCTAACCGTAAATTTTGGAATTAATTTGTGTGTGAACCAGCAGTATACAACTAGAATAATTGGCCCTATTTAGGGCTCCCACAGTACCCCAAAGGCAAATTTCTTCAATTGCACATAGACCCCCACAGAGTTTTTTGATTGAAAAGGTTTCACACACACAAAAAAACATAATTTTTTTTAAACCCCTTTAATCAAAAATTTGGTTTTTAAAACCCTGTTAAAATTTAATTTTCTTTTTTTTTCAAAATTTTTAAAATCATTGAATTCCTGAAAAGGCTGAACTAAGTTTGTAAAACATTAAAAAAAAAAAGGGATGGAAACCGTTTCCCCCAACAAAAAAAACCCCCCCTTAACCCTTAAATCAAAAAAGAATTTAAAATACCAAACTCGAAAAGGATGGTATTATCTTTTCACAGAAAGGGCTTGGGCCAAAATGGAGGAAAAAAGGAAAGGTTAACTTCAAAGTTTTTTTTTTGGTTCCGGGACAAAGGAAAAAGCCCTTTTTCTTGAGTTTTGTCCTTTGCATACCGTTGTGTCGTTTTGGGGGGGGTAAATTGGCCGGTGGCTGGTTTACATGTGAGCTGGTAACATACCTTATGTAAGAATTCAACGTGTATGTATAGTAACCAACTTATTGTGCTGGACTACTTCCATCAATGACAAACTGCATTTCTGGTGGTTTGTTGGCTTTGCCACCTCATTTACTGCGTGCTCATATTTCTGGATTGGTCCGGAACTAGTTGTTTATTCACCAATTTTTCACATGCGACAGTGAGGGACATTTCACTTGATTCGCACTGGCACAGGAAAGGAGCAAGTTTGGGAAAACCCGATTGCGGTGATGCTGAAAACTTGACTAACTGACTAATTTACATAGAAAATAACAAGCAGTAATCTTCAGACTGGACTGAACATATTTGACTACAATAGTGCTTGTTGAACAAGCTAGGTACTATTGATTCATATTACAGATAAATGTAGCTGTGGAAATAGTAAAAATGTCAGCGAGACATTTGTCATTGAATGGCCGTAACCATCCCTACACTTTGGACTATTCGTGATTTGCTGGTGCCCCTAGTGGCGAGGTCACATTCAAATTTTGACCCGTCCGGTGGGTATATAGTCCATCATGTCTATTTACACCTTTGTATGAGGAAATACATATTTCTATATGGTCTGAATCTCTTGAAATGTCTACATTTTCAAACTTAAGGTGAACTTAAGTTGAGAAACAGTTAGAGAATTCTTTGTGTTATTATTCTTAAACCCAAAGGGGAGGATGATCTGTCATGACCAACAGCATATAGTTCATCGGGGGGGCACACTTCTTTCTGCCCTAAAGGGACGCCCCCACACAATTTTTTCCCTCTCATTCTCTCCGGACGGACCGTAGCCAAGAAGAACTGGACGTTTCATATAATAGTGCCTCCTAAAAAATTATATGTACTCTCTGAGAAGGTGGCTTTTGGTCCCAGGACATTTTTCCCTAAAAGCTTGGGTATAGTCAATTAGAGTTTACGAGTTAGCATATATATATATATATATAGTAAGATATATATATGATATATATATAATATATATATATATAAATAGATATAACAATATATATATATACATATATATATATTATAATATATATTGGCCCACCATGCTGAGGGGAGAGGGAATATATTGATTATATTCGGCTATGAAACATTACACAGCCCGAGAATGTTATTTATATTGGTTGTCAAACATATATTATATCCCTAACATGGTATTCGCCCACCTAAATCAAAAAGATATGCCTTATCCCCTTTTTCAAACAACCCCCCAAACCATTAGTATAAATAAAGTAAATTAATCTAGCAGTCCCCAAATCGTTTTTGCCATAACTAACCCCTTAGTTTTTGAAATGGAAATGGTGGGGGGGGAACATAGAAGCTTTGGCAGAAATTAATGGGGCAGCAGGCACACAGCTTTTTTTTTAACTGGAGCGACGAGAAAGAAATTGACACGCTAAAAGTGACGGTCAGGGGTTAGTTTATAGGGAAAACTCAGATTACAAACACAGGGGGTACCAGGAAAGGCTAGGGTCAAACTGTGGGAAAATATAATATACCTATATGTTGGGTGAGTGGTAGTCTGTTTGTGACTACAGGTGCAGATGTGGATGTGAGAGAGGATGTTCTCTGTCTGAGAGAAGTCTAGTCCTGTCTCCACTGTGGAACTTGTCTTTTGTCTTTCTTATATTACTTATACTGACTGACTTGACACTGTCTAATATGTCTCTTGTCCATCCTTTAATGTCATTGAATCCCTTTTTCCTGATTCATGATGTAAATGTTGAGCTTATTACATGTCTTTGGGAATTTTTTTTCAATATTTTGAAGTTAGTGTCCATCCTTCATTGTTCCTTAGCTGTCTGGAGTGTGTGTATTAATATATTAAGGATCATATTCTGTGTTAACATGAACTATGATAGTAAAACTATCATAGTCTGGGGGCTTTTTTTCTTGTAGTAGTGGGGATGTCCGGCCAAGTTGCCCCACCCCTGAAATAGGTTGGATGTGTATATTGGCCGCGGGATACCGCCTAGACCAATATGAGCCGACAATCCAACATTAATACTATTTCAGAGTGCTGTTGGTTCATTAGGAGAAATCCTTAATCAGGCACGTGACACGAGCGGTATGTGACAACATTTGCGACAAAATTTCCAAGAAGTAGAATATAGAAAGTGCTGATGGCTTTTACCAGTTTCACTCTAGGTCAAACTTAAAGGAGGTGTCAACAATATCAAAATTACTCATGCTCTCTATGATTATATCATTTGATGTCTCTCTTCAAACATTCAGATTGATGACTTTCTTTAAATGTATTACAGGTGGCCTGCCTGAAGGTATGCCAGGAACAAATCAGAAATTAGAGTTTTACAAATGTTTAAATACCTTTCCAACCAGGAACAGTGTTTTGCTGATGTTACCATCACCAGTGTATTCCATGAAAATAAGGCGAGCTCTGTGTCTGTCTACCGCTGAAAAAAAAAAAGACAAGACAGACATTGACCTTACAGTTCCATGAAGGCAGGTGCGAAATCTGTCTGGTGAAATGCACTTACAATATGTGTGGTTATACACTGAAACCCATAAGATCAGCAGAAAGTAAATACATGAAAGATATAAGAAATATATATTTTATCATGCTGTACATATTCCATTCAAGATTAATTACATGCTTGATGTTAACAAATTATTTTTATACCAGTACTCACTAAAATTTTATAATGAAATTGAAAGTATGAATAAGCCGTGTACATATTTCTTTTTCAATATATCTAAAGATAAATACCGTATTAATACAATATAAACCCAGTAGTGTTCAAGGGTATGAAAGAAAATAAGAGGGAACTTCAATTAGGTAACTTATTGCCAGAGAACAAGGAAAACAGTCAGGAAAACATGGAAACCCCTGAACAATGCCAAATGTTGGGTAGTTGTTGGAAGTGTCTAGGGGTGGATGGTTAACGCTTCAACCCATGTATGCAAAAGCTCTCCAAATCGACTATCTGATGACTAATTGTGTTCCCTACCAGAGAGTGTTTAACTAACACAGTTCACCTAGTCATATCGTACAATTAACATCAATAGCAGTCAAGCAGCCAACCACATCAACAATATGGAAAGAGTCATCTCTATAATCATGCATCAGTCTATTTATTAGAACGAAACACAGAGTGTGACGATGAAGATGAATTGGTGATTACTGAACCACTGTCCGTCAAATACCCCAGATACTCATTGATCTGCCTCCAAGGCGGTGTCACCTCAAAGGGGAAGACCTAGGCTCGACCTGACATGATTTCACAACATAAGATGCCTTCGGCCTACGGGTCCGCTCCTGGGGTCAACGGTTGACTTTCATAATCCCCTCGGTTATGTGCCCACACTTTGGGTCATTATTGCTGACCAGAGACTTTGCCCCCAGCACACCAAGTCTCCCGATCCACTGTCAGAATCAGCCTCCAATCAAAGTAAAATTTCAAAAACACCTTTTTCCCAACTTTGTGCACAATGTGGACCTTTTGCACTCGCCTCTGCCATCATCATTATCATTCCAGCACCTTCACCACTGGCGTTAGGCGATCATGCCTCTGACGCCTGGCGCAACTGGACAGAAAAGTGAGTTTAGCAACACAACAGCAGTGTTTACCAAAACTGACATTCCACACTGTACCAACGGCTTCAGGCAGGGAAGCACATTGAGGACAACACTAGCCTAATCCTAGAAAGATACTGCCCAGGCTTTGTGCCATGGAGAGAAGGAATAAAAAGAAACAACTTAAAGCTTTGGCTTGCCATGTGGAACATCAGGACCATGTGTTCTGGGTTTTC
Source organism: Candidula unifasciata (assembly GCA_905116865.2). Classification (NCBI taxonomy): domain Eukaryota; kingdom Metazoa; phylum Mollusca; class Gastropoda; order Stylommatophora; family Geomitridae; genus Candidula; species Candidula unifasciata. Next base: position 149,887 of record CAJHNH020001625.1, on the reverse strand, counting down.
CACTGAATCAGAAAACCATTAGTGATCTGAGAAAAACTTGTGGAAGACTATATCAGAGCACCATTATTTGATAAAGAGAAATGACTACCCAGATCCACACAAAAAAAGAAGTTTATATATAACTCAATTTGCCCATGATTTTGTAGCTAAGTTCCTAAATAATAAAGGGAGTAGCTCTAGAACTAATTGAAACTGAAGAAAATTGCCTTTTATTCACTAATATTTATTCTCTTTGTACCAGCTGACTATGTTATCGTTGTATACTCTGCATGGGGTATACATTTGGGCTTTCCCTCACCAAAGTTTGACTCTACAAATGACTGAAACAAGTCTACTTCACAACTTTCTCTACCTAACTTTGGATAAATCTGATAAATACATGTGTTATTGAGATTTGAGGCTTCTAAAGACCTAAATCATGTCTGCATACACATAGAAGCCTGCTAGGCATCCATGTTGTTTGGAAAAAAAAAAAACTTATTAACTCAGGAAACCTCGCAAACATACTATTTTTTTAGGCTGTTTACCAAATTAAAAAAAACAAAAATATAGGTCAACATGTGCGTTACTGAACGCACAGAACTGGACAGGAAGTTTAAACTGTCCAGTCTGAGATTTTAAACTGGTCAGTAATAAATTAAAAACCTGTATGCATCACATGCAGACTGAGTCGCCAGGTAATTACCAAATAGCGCACGATGCATTCCTTGGGACTCAAAGAGTTGAACTGCTGAGAAAATCAACTCTATCATGAAATCAGATAACAAAGTCAGATTGAAAGTCACACAATTCCTGCCTGCTAGACTGTCTTAGCTAGCATGTGCATGTGCACACACACATACAGAAAGAGACAGCAAGAGAGATAGAGAGACACACAGACAATATGCAAATATTCTCATCAATTGTTTCTGTATACTACTTTAAGAATTCTCAGATTACAAGTATCAGTGAGGACTTAGGAAATGTTAACATCCATAAGAAATCCCATGCTGAATGTTGTTCAGAGAGGCTAAAGGTGCCTGACTGGATTCCATCAAAAGAATCAAAAAGATTGCATAGGATAAAAAGGAATGGAGGAATCAACTGTCAGTACTATGTGACATATAAACAAGCAGAGTATAGGATGATGATAAAGAGGAATCATCTGAACTGTCAATACCACTGCTTTGAATAATCCACAGTCACCCTATCTGCCCAGTGATGAGAGACTTTAGTTGTTGCAGGTCTTCAATTTACAATGTAACAAGCTTTAAGAAAACTATATAAATTTAATTTTACATATTTTTCTGAACTTTTTGATGCCTTGCAACTCATCATCTGCTTAATGAGTAGTCCAACAACAGTGCACATTTCGGACTCTTGCCTCTATCAAGGAAGTGATTAACTCATTATATCAGAATTGTTAATTTTGCTCCATCTATCCTACAGTATTGTAACTGTTTAACTACTTTGGACTCAAACACTGGCTACTTGGAGCAACAACTTCCTTTGATATAAGAAGTTAAAGTAAATCACCGGCTAGTACAGAAAGATTTAGATACCTAAACATTAAGGAAATTACCATGAGCAGCTCGATTGACTGCACTCAGAAGAGGATAGTCTTTCTGTAAAAGATTCACATCACTGGTCACATTTATCTGAAAAAAAAATGAAAATAAACACCCATGAACACTTCAGTCAACACATGTCGATTATTAATCCACTGTTTAGGATAGTTGTGCCAAATTTAATGTTAAAAGTCCTAGTTCCCTTCTAATTTGCTCTTTACACCTGTCTCAGAAAGAAAACATTTTGAAAAAAATCACCTCTATAGCCAAATAAAACTGCTGGAAATTTATTCATCAGATTTTATCTCAAAATACTCCAAACTACCTTTTCCAATTGATTAAATCCAATCCTATGAACAGCAAGTGACAAAGTTTGTTACATTTGCCTAAACCTAGAATAGATTTATTTAAAACAAGTTTAGCATATTCTGCTGCTCATTTATAGAACCATTCTCCACCTGATCTGAAAATTACAAAGAGTTCCTATTCATTTAACAGCAAACTTTTTAATGTCATACTTACAAGTGATTATATATCACTTTAAATATAGTTAATAATCCATATTGCATTACCAAGTTATGATTAGATAAGGTATGTATGTGTGTTTGTGTAACATGTATATGTCTGATATGTATGTATGTGTAGGCGTTTGTGTATATATAATTCTGTGTATGGTGTGTGATTGGGTAATTATGTATGTCTGGGTGTATCTGTATGTATGGTTGTTTATGTTTAGGTGTTTGTGTATGTATCTGTATATTTGAGAATGCATGTATCAGCAAGAGTTCATGTATGTATATGTATGCATGCTTAAGTGTGCGCATCTGTGTGTATGCATGCATGTGTGAATCTCTCCCTTTCTCTGTCTCTGTCTGTCTCTGTGTGTGTGTGTGTGCAGGTGTGTAAATCAGTTGGTGTGTGTATCTGTGTGTGTGTGCGCACACACAAGTGTGCCCATGCATTTTACTACCCATGCTTTGTGTTTTTTTTAAATATTCACAATATGCATATTATTATATGATCATAACATGCTTTACTGATAAAATACAAATGCTGTGAGGAAGTTTGAAAGGGTGTATGCATGACCAACTTGTACACCTCTGAAAATATAGTCTGTTTGTTCTGTTGAGGATACGGATAAGTTCACTGTAAGAAACCATATGCTGCTGTTGTACGTGTGCATGTGTGTATTTGTGTGTGTGTGTTTGCGTGCCCCCGCGTGTGTGTATATGTATGTAACATGCTGCAAGACACTTTGCTATGACAAAGTTAAGCAAAAGAAACAGGTCAAATACACAGAAACTTTTAAAACTAATCAAAGTGCTGCCACAAAAACTACATACATACCACAATGCTACTTCCCGAGAAAGCTTCTAGTAAGTACTCTTCCACTTTTGGAGGTGCCATTCTTTCAGGATCTGAACCTCCAATGTCACGTGTCACAATACTAAAACAAAAATCATAAAAGGATGAAAACATCACACAAATTAATAACTTTTTTTTTTAAAGTATGCTCCATGGAAGTGAAAATACACTACAAATTATTATATACTTTAAAAATGTAATGTATAGAAGATAATGCTTTTAAAAAAAAAAACATAATGAAATGGTGAAGCAATGAGGTGGTTGAATTATGTGAATTTATTAGAAAAAAATACAGTGGACAAAGAACCATTGATTCACTCTGTATTCCTACCTTAACATAATTAAATTAAAATATATTCATGAGTTATATTTTTCCCACTAAATGTACTCATATGAAAATGCAACAAATTCAGTTACATCTATGTGGAAATCATCAAAAAAGTCTTACCCAAAGAGACCTATTTAAAAATTCATTAGTCACATTTTAATATATACAAATATTATATATTCAGGAATCTAATCCTATACTCATTAAAAAATTCTTTGAATCTGTAACCACAGATATGTTTTCCTCGAAATTAACAAAGCTCACAACCAAAAGATGGAGATTTTAAAATTATTGTTTTACTAAATTTGCCCATGACCAATTTTCTCATTTCTTTTGGGACGTATTCTCTTCATGTGAATAGAACTTTTACAATTATTTGCATTTGCTGATTACTAATAATGTTACTTTTTTATTTAAAATAATGATGAGGAAGGAGTTTAAAATTAATTTTACAGTATAGTAAATTTTCTCAAGTCTGGCCTCAATATCAAACAAATTTTGAAAAAAGCAAAAGACACTGAACCAGGGTCTGATGGAGTCAGGTATGGTCACATGAAGGCTTTGAGCAATGTAGACCTGGCAGAGATGGCCAACTGTTTTAACCAGAGCATTAAGACAGCATCGGTACCGCAGGACTGGGTGCACAGCTATCTAATCCCACTACCAAAATCTTTTAAGGATCATTTAAAGCTCAGTGGCTTTAGAATCATCACCTTATAAAACACATTTGGGAGGGTCTTGGAGAAGATAGTTGCTGTAAAGCTGCCAAAAATTTTTGGAAAGGGGAAAGCTTCTTCCAAGAGGTCTGGGAAGCTACAGGTCAGGAAAGGACACTTGGGCAAATGCGGCCACTTTTTCTTTTGACGTCTATGAAGGGTCCAAGAACAGACAGGAAACTATGGCGGTAGGACTGGATCTTGAGGATGCTTATAACAGAGTGAGATACAACATTTTAATGACTGCACTGAGGGAGAAGGAGGTCAGTCCATGGCTGGTGAATTGGGTTGCAGCTGTCCTGTATTCACGTCGGGCTGCTCTCCGACTGGGCTCATGGACCTCAGAACCATGCACTTTAGCCTTAGGACTGCCACAGGGATCCGCCATCTCGCCTGTGCTCTTTAACGTGTATACGAGCAAGATTGCAAGCCTGGAGGCACCAGAAGTTGGAAGGATACTTACTTTTGCGGATGATATACTTGCATATAGGCAGGGGGAAGAGAGGGAACAAACAGCCCGGGAGCCACAAGCGACAGTAGACAGGGTGACTGAGTGGTGTACAGAAATGAGGGCTGTCGTCCACCCGAAAAAGGCGTCTGTTTTATGGTGTTCTTTGGACAACAGAATCGTTAAAGCTAATGTCCCAAGTCTCACGATAGATGGTAGGAACGTCAACAGAGAGAGCAAACTGAAGTATCTGGGAATTACATTTGACAGGAGCCTGTCATTTAAGGGTTCCAAATGGAGCAATGATGCGCTGTACAAGACTCTTAATGTCTATTAGCCTCTCTTGCTCAAGCCGACCTGACCTTCACGCGGTGGATCCTGTTCTTCCCAGCAATCTAGTTGAAGGTTGGGGTCTCAACCCCCAGCGGGAAACTGGATGAGACAAGAAATGAGGTAAAGGCGAAAGACGAATTAATGAGCCTACTCTCCTCGAGTATGATCACAGTCTACCCTAGCAAAACAAGGTGCTGAAGTCGGAGGCAACCAGCCAAGAGGCGCACCACAGCAATCAGGATGCCACGCAAACACACCATGGAAATATGTCTAAATCAGCAAAACGTTATGGTGCTTGCCCTGTGATGGACTCTCAGGCAGGAGCAGTGCCGGGCCCTCTGCCTCGAAGAGGCCCAACCCAAATTACTGGAGGTCCTTCTCAAATGTCCTGTGGAGCCAGGGGACGTGAGAATAGAGCATCTGGCCAAACTAAGAAAGGAGTCAAATTAATGCACTGGAATGCAGAGGGGATTACAAATAAAAAGCTAGAGTTAAAAAATATTTTAAATGAGGAACAGATTCATATATGGTGTCTACAAGAAACCCACCTCACTCTAGACACAGTCTTCAAAATCAGAGGTTATCAGTGCTTCCGATCAGACCGGAAAGGCAGGAAAAAGGGTGGAATACTGACTCTTGTGAGGAACAATATCACTGCGTGCCAGACTGAAGTATATATGGATGGAGCAGAATATCAGATTCTGAAACTACAAACTGGAAACGCAGACTTCTACCTGATCAATTATTACTGACCAAGTGATCGCCCCCAGGCATTAGACACAATCCCAGTAGAAGAAAAGATGATTCTATGTGGAGACTTTAACAGCCACTGACAAAGCTGGGGATATGACCATATAGACCACAGAGGAGAGAAACTGGAGGAGTGGCGGGATGAGAACAGACTTGTTCTGATTAATAGGCCAACTGATCCACCCACATTCTACTTGAGGTCGTGGCACACCACTACTACCCCAGACCTAGCATTTCACTCTCCAGATCTGGAATGGAACATTAAACAAGTTGTTGGAAATCAACTGGGAGGCAGTGACCATTTGACCGGTCTTCCTGAATGCAGAAAATGAGAAGGTCAGAGAAACTAGTACGCTGCCAAGGTGGAACTACAAGAAGGCTGACTGGACAATGTTCAAGCACCGTACCAGTATACTGCTTGGAAGTCTCAGCGAAGACCAGGCTATAAACAAAGTAGTTAAAGAATTTAACAAATGCGTACTAAAGGCAGCAGGAGAATCAATACCAAGAGGTGCCCGTAAGCATTTTAAGCCATACTGGAGTAATGAGCTAGAAAATTTACATAACGAAGTAGAAACATCTAGAAAGAAAGCAGAGACCAGGCCAAACCAAGAACATCACAATAAGTACCAGCATAAAAAAGCAAAAATTGTAAGGGCAAAGCCACAGGTTAGAAGGAAAAGTGTGGTGTCCTGTCGCCCACACTTTTCCTCTTATTCATCAACGACCTGGTTGCTGAGATACCAAATGGAATCAAAATGACAATGTATGCCGACGACCTGGTACTGTGGTGCACCAATGAACATGCAACAATAGCCACAAAAACACTACAGCGGGCTACAAATACACTTGAGGCATGGGCCAATAGATGGTGTGTCAACATTAACACAGACAAATGTAGCACCACACTCTTCGTCCTCTCCCCAAAGCAAAAAGTGGGCATCATCAAAATAAACGGAATACCCCTAAGAGATGATAAAAAGCCCACATACCTAGGAGTCACATTTGATGACAGGTTGACATGGAGAAAACATATCAACAAGGCAGCAACCAAAGCCAGGAGGAAGACAGCAATACTAAGAAAACTAAGTGGAACCACATGGGGAGCCGATAGGAAAATACTCAATAAAGTAGACAAGCAGAGCATACTTCCACACTTGGAATATGGGTCAACTGCATGGTGTTCAGCATCTAGTACCACATTAAAGGAGTTGGACAAAGTGCAAAATCAAGCGCTCAGAGTCATCACAGGAGGGATGAAGTCAACCCCCCATATTAGAAATGGAGGAAAGCTGGGAGACAGCTGGGAAAAACACAGAGCAAAGTGGAAATACAAGAAAAGTTTCAGTAGCCAGATCACCAAATGAAAAAATAGATTTAAAGGACGGTTAAAAAAGAAGCAGCTTTATACACCAAGCAAAAAAAATATGTAGACAAACTCCTTCCTTCCAGAAATTGGTTGCCCACTTAAAAGTATTCTGGAACAAACCCCATGGAAAGAAAAATGCAAACTAACAGTACAAATCCAGACAAATGTGAAAGGGATATTTGACAAGCAAGAGCATGATAGTGTACAATGCAGAATGGCCACCCTCAGTTATATTGATGAAGAATACCCACAAACAATGGGTTAAGTCATACTGATGGTCCGCAGAAAGTGCTGTACAGAAATGGGGTCCTAGTGTACATATGTACTAGGGATATGTCCAGCGTACCAACCGGGAAGTACTGCCATAACTATGAAGCAGAAACTCAAGCTATCAAGATAGCAACAGAGAAATTGCTAAATACCAATCTTGGCTCACAGTATGTGGTAATGCTGACAGATGCTAAATTAGTACTTGAAGCACTCCAGTCTAGGAAACTACCAGAATTGCAAACACTGCTGACACAACTCAGCCTTCAGCAAAGAGTTGTAATGCAGTGGATACCATCTCATTGTGGAGTGCCTGGAAATGAGAAAGCTGATCAACTGGCAGGGGAAGGTGCGACAAAAGAGCAGCCGGATATACCAGTCACATACCACCAAAAGAAAAGAATCACTAAATAGATCAGGAAACCACTAGCCCCAGTACAAGACGACTATTTTATTATGGACAGACCAGAACAAGTCATTATCCTCCGCCTCAGAACAGGGCACAACCTATTACATAACCACACGTACAAAATTCTAACCCATGTGCACCTGTAAAATGTGCCCCAGACAGCAGACATGTACTTCAGGACTGCACCGAATTCAAAAAGAACTTAGTGCACTTAAGGACATGAGAATGCTTTTCACACTATATCTGCACCTGATCCTGTCATGGTGATTATGGCCTTGGACTACTTACCGCCTCAAAGAGTCAGATAGACAAACTAAGCACATACAGAACGTGGCTATGCGGGTCATTCTGGGTTGCACCAGAGACACCCCAGTGGTGTATGTGATACATCCTTGTATGCCAACGGTTGCAAATGGCACAAGACAGCAAGTCATGTACTTCAGGACTGCACCAAATTGTCAAAAAGAACTTAGTGCACTTAAGGGTGCAGTTAAGGGTCAGCGGCTGATAAGGGGGAGGTCATGAATGGCTCAGGCAGAAGACACAATCAGTCAGCTTTACATCCTTGAGAACATTAGGCGAGGAGAAGAGTGGGTCAAAGTGCCACCTGAACAGTCAGACTTGTGTAGAGTCATAATCACGCTGAGCCGGGAATGCAGAGACTGGCCAGCAGGTGCCACAGAGGTGGAAATTCAGCAATTAATTCAAAATAATGCTTGCTCAGAGGATTTGATAATTTACACAGATGGTTTAGTGTCAAGAGGCAAAACAAGTGCTTGGGGCTTCTTAGCAAAAGTTAATGGTCGACGTTTGGTGCAGAAGAGCCTAGTATATGATACCACAACATTCAGCTTAAGAATGGAGATGGAGGCGGTCACTGCAACTTTCCGCTGACACACACACACATCATGATTGTAACTGATTCAGAAAAGATTGCTGAGGAAGATCAGGACAGGTATGCTTCGTGCAGTGTGGCATGCTTCGCTGCGGAAGACACGGGTGGGGAGTATTGTCTGGATTTTTTCACCGGGCCACGCCGGTGTGTGGGAAATGAACACATGGACAGACTTGCTGGCTTTGCACAACTTGGTGGAATACTGATATATGATAGGGCAGACGTGGTTAGTGCCTTGTGGGAGAGCACGTACAATTCGGAGGAGCAGATGGATCACCACAGTCTGGTGAGATTGATGCAGCGGGGAGTGACGAGAGGTTCTGGCAGATGCTCGAGGCTCAGAGGAAAGGCAAGATGGCCGTTTCATCAGAATGCTACTGGCACCATTAGAATCGGAACTCTTCGATAGCTGCTGAAGATGGGGATGGAGTGCTTATGGGAAAGCCCGAGTGCTGTGATGTCGGTTCTTGAATCAAATCAAATCAAATCTGGTCAATAAAATTCTTTATTTTTCTTCTTCTTTTCCATCTTGTATCTCAGTGAAGTGTCAAGGGAAGATGTAACATTTGTTGAAGAGCTCTGTCAAGAGCACTATTAAGATTGATGTTCATTTCACTGTGGTAGACAGTACCAGGGCATTCTTGTCAGGTGTCCAAACCACTTCATCTGTTGTCTTTTTTTTTAATGACTGGCTTTACTCCTAGCATTCCTCTGATTTAGTGATTTCATATTCTGTCTTTCCTTGAAACTCCTGCAGCTCTGTTAAGGCATTTCATCTCTGTTGTCACAATTTTAGAGGATGTAAGTGTCCACAATTGGCATTGATAGCATAAATTGGCCAAAAAATAGTTCCGATAAGATTCACTTTAGTATTCCAGGGTTCTGCTTGTGTGTCAACAGGGTGATAGTTGCCCCATTACTTGATTAGCTTTGGCACATCTTGAGCTAATTTCTCTGTCCAGTTTTCCATCGGCTGCGAAAATTGCTCCCAAATACTTAAATTCCTCTGTTTGTCTTAAGGTGTTTTTCAATTTTATTTCTAAATTGTCTTTATGTCTTCCTATAAATTTTGTCTCTGCCTTTGTAGTGTTTATTCTCATATTATATTCCTCCCCTTTGTTATTAAATTGATTTAGGTGGTTCTGTAGGCATTCCGTACTTTCTGCGATGAGTACCTGGTTGTCGGCGAACAGTAATTCTGTAATATCTTCTTCATGATTAAAATTAATTTCCTTACCTATGGTATCCATGTATGTTATAAAAAGAAGCGGCGATAGTACACAGACCTGGCACACACTAGAGTTCACTATAAACGTACTTGATAATTTTGCCTTTTATCTTATGCAGCATTTACTATATGTGTACAGGCTTTTGCAAATATTAATGAGATGATTGCTGATTCCTTTTTTCCCCATACTTTCCCACAACATATTCCTGTCGACTCTATCAAAGGCTTTTTCCTGGTCTATGAATATCAACAAACAGGTTTTATCATGTTCTATTGCTCTCTCTGATAGCTGTCTCAATGTATAAATAGCATCTGTGCAACTTCTGTTTTGTCGAAAGCCCATCTGTGCTTCTGAAAGTTGATACTCTATCATTGGTCTTTTGATGATCTTAGCATACATTTTCCCAGTATGACTGAGAAGCAATATTCCTCTGTAATAAGTATAGTCCCTATTACTTCCTAATTTGTCCATACCGGGGCGATGACAGCAGTTTGCCAATTTGATGGTGTTTCTTAATTTTTCCAGGCCACCTGAAATATACTCTTCAACTATGTTGCTCCCTCTTGTCCTGCTGCCTTGATGGCCTCAGCTGGTGGATCATCAATGCCTGTCACCTTTAGTCCAGGGGCGATATAAATGAAATATTCTACTTCATCTAAAAATATACCAGGTTCTAGTTCCTCTGCCGTTAGTTCCGAGTTACGGCTCAACAAAGAACAAGAAATAAAGTGGTTTGGACACCTAATGCCCTGGTACTATCTGCCACAGCGAGCCATACTAAAACATTACAACAGGTATGGAGCGAGTGGAAGACCTCGGAAAAAATGGAGTGATGGCATTAAGAACAGCCTTACAAAAATGAACATCAGTCTTAATACTGCTCTTGACAGAGCTCATCAACGAACATTACATCTCCCCCCACTTTGATGAGGTACAAGATGGAAGAGAAGAAAATCTAATATGCTGCCAAATAGAAATTGTGTTCATACCGTCCACTTTCGAGAGCTTTTAAAACAATGACAATTTCATCCATGTCCATCTGGTCACTGAACCACACACCCAAGCTATCAACACGAGGTCCAATTCCTGCTTCACGTAATTCTAGTGGCTGAAAATAAATATGCAATACTTACTATTTTAGTGTAGAAAACTTTAAAAAAATATTAAACTATTTTCATTTTGTTTTGAATCAAACTTGCTTTAAAGTCTGAAATATTTGTACACTATTTGTAAGATAATCTTAAAAAAAGTTCTGGTTTTAGTTAAGGATAACTTTCATTAACCCTACCAGACCGCAGAACCGATTTTGTGGTAATTTCCTAATCTGCTGCCACAAAGCTGTGCCTAATTTTCAGTACTTTGCCTAGTATGTGAAAAAAATGCCTTACAAACTAAAAATAACCAATCAATCATGGTCAAACCTCATGGTTAGTCTTCACAAATGTCTGCTCCCATGTGTATTGAATCTATGTGGTTTAACAAGCAAAAAATGCTGAAAATTCACAATGAAAAGAGTAGCTGATGAACCAAGCACTTCAACAGGAAAGCGAAGTAGGTCTAGGCTTGTCACAGTCCAACAGGTGATCGCTACTTTGGTTGATTCAGACTCTGAGGAGTAAGAATTTCATCAAGAATGTTTCCAGTTCAAGTGACACAGACTGTGAGAGCTCAAGTGATGAGGAGAATCTGATACCTTTATAGATCTAGAGTTAGATCGATAGTAAGAGAAGGGTGGCATGTCCCTCAAACAGCAAGAAGGTGAAGAGCAACATCTGGTGCTCACTTTACAAGAAGAACCACTGTGTGAAACAAGGCTCATCCTGCTGGGTGGATTGTTGACCTATTTTCTACAACATCTCCAAGTTCCATCTTATTCTAACCACTTGTTTGCATGTAACTAACATGTTTCTATTCTATGGTTTTTTCCTGTTTAATGCTTCAGTAGCTCAGGTAAAGGAACAGTTAGGTTCAGGGCCTCAGGTCTGGTAAGGTTAAACATGGATATCTCCATAAATTCTTTAGTCTCCTCCCTTAAATCACAGGAGAAGATTCTTAACATAGTGCACAAACTTCCCAGCACCAATAAGCATCAAAATATTTGCACCCCAGAATCACTGATGCTATAAATATTCTTCTGTTGGCTGATTTTATAATTTTCATTATTTTTAGACTATTACATGTACAGTCATCAACATCCTTCGTATGCATTTAGAGAGGCTCAAATTTGAATCCTCCACTATACTCTATTGCATGCAACTTTCTTGATTTCTGACACAGACTTCAGCCCAGTGTTTTTAGCTTCTTGTAATAATGTTCTTCGTAATGTTTTCCTCAGATGTATTCTTTTTCTTAGACCATTTGTTTTCCATTTTGGTGCTTGTATTGTTAGTCTTTGCACATTTCCTCTCAGAGTATGCCCAATATACCGTCTTTGTCTTATTGCAGTCTATACAGGTATTTGTTCAGATACATCTCTATCTCCTCACTTTTTAAAAATTCATCCCATTTTATGTTCAAGATTATTTTCATTTATTTTCAAATACATTTAACTTTTATTTTATATCTTTGGTAGTTAGAACCGAAATAGCAATAGAACTAAAGATTCGTAGTTTGGTCTTAAAGCTGTATAACTTGGAGTGTAGCTTCATAGTTTAAGGTTTTTAAAGACTACTGCTTTGCCACTCATCATCATCATCATAATGCGTTGTGGGTAGGAATAATTTGCGATCTATTGCACACTGGCTGCCATTGGCTATTGTCATGCGTGAAGGCATAGAGTGTCTTGAATGTGGTCGATCCATTTTTTCCGCGCTGTCTCTTGCTCTTGTAGCTGATCTTCTGAGATGTAGTGCTTGTCATGGTATTTGATCTTGCTGCATTCTAACGAGATGGCCAACCACTTGATTCTGCTTTTTCTCTATGAATCTAGTACAAGGTGTCGTTCCCACAATTTGCCTGATAGTTTCATTATTCACTCGATCTCGGATGGTTAGGTTAGCTGCTTTTCTCAGGCATCTCATCTCGCAGGTGGTGATTTTGCATATATGGGCTTTAGATAGTGTCCATGTTTGGCACTGGTAGCCTAATGTTGGAATGAATATGCTGTTTATAATCTGTCTCTTTGCACTCATAGCTATGCTTGGATGTCTTAATAATGTTGACAACTGGTATACAAGTGCACCTGCTTACTGACATCTGGTTTCTATTTCTCTGTCAATTCGAAGACTGGCTTTGCCAATGCGTATCATAATTTTCTTTGTTGTATTTCCTTGAGAATCAAAATTGCTATCCAAACAGGTGAAATTATCCATTACTTTGACTGCTTTGTTCTCTAGCATGACATCTACAAGATCTGTTGTTGGTATCTTTAATATATTTGTTTTCTCATAACTTATTTGTAGTCCTATTGTTGATACTGTAGATGACAAATCGTCTGTTTTTCTTTGCATGTCTTTGTTATTTTTACATAACAGAACAATATCATCTGCAAAATCCAGATCTTCCAGTTGTCTTTTATCTACCCTTAATGCCAGTATTGCCTTTGCAACATTTTCTCATTACCTAATCAATAGCTACTCCAAACAACATGGGAGATAGAATGCAACCTTGTTTCACTCCAGTTTCCACCAGCTGAGCGGTTGTCAGTTCTCAGTGTGTTCTAGAATAAGTCTTAGGGTAATTATTTGATCCAGACAGCTACTTCAAGTTTGAAAACCAGATTGTTCTTTTCTCATGACTCTATCAACTGCTTCTTTAATTCTATTGTGGATTGCTTTGCAAAAGATTTTTGACATACCATATAATAAGTTACTTCCTCTCCAAGTGTTGCAGTCATTAGGATTACATTTTTTGACAGGATTTTCACAATTAATCTTTTCTTCCATTGTTCTGGAACTGTTTTCTCTTCCCATATTTTGTTAAACAGTTCTAGCACTTGCTGGATAGTTTAACTGCTCATCTAAGCATTTCTGCTGTAATATAATCATCACTATCATCTTGTTATTTGCTTGGGTATGTATTGTTTATATTTTTTTTTATTTCTGTAAAGTCAAAATTAACCCACCCCCCTTTCCCCCCTATACCCATTTATGGAGAGTGTGGCTCTTTCTGTCTTCTTCAAACTTCATTCAATCTAGTGGGTCAGGCATGTTTGAGGTTTCCATGAGATTTTCTTGCCCATCTCTTCTTCTGCTCAGCATCAGATGTGAGCTCAGGGCCATCTTTGTTTTTGATTAGACAACTTATTGCTTTGAATGTTTCAGTTAGTTTTTTAATGTATTGTAAAGTATTTTGCTATTTCCAACCTTAGCCGTCCGTCCCCTTCTTCAGCTAGTTTATCAACATATGCTCTTTTATCTTTTCTTGCAGTACTTTTTATTTGCTCGTCTCTTTTCCTATAATTTTCCTTATCTGTAATTTCATCCTGTGTTATCTTAGCATTACCTATTGCAAGTTTTGCTGACTTTCTATTCTAAATGCACTTCCAGATGTCACCACTTATTAATGGTTTTCTATCGCTAGTCTTTAATCTTGCACTACCATTAGCTGCCTTCAAGATCATGGTCTTTATATTGTTCCATTTATCTTCAATGTACTGCTCTATCTCATCTTGTACACATGTACAGTGGAACTCCTATATTCGTCATTAATTAATTTCTGAGGGAAGAATGAAAAATTTAAAAAAAAATGAATACCAAACTAATTTTTTCCCCACAAGAATTAACTAAAAATGGTTTAATCCGTACCCAGCCTCGAAGTTTGCCTATCTATCCCCCCCCCCCCTTTCCCTAAAGTAAAATGAAAACTAATCTAAAAAAATCACTTCATATACATTTTAAACTTGAAATTTAAAAAAAAAATTAAAAACTGTCACAGCTGTCCGTTTTACCACTTTTTATGGCAATGTAGATAGAGGGTTGTGAGCCCGAGGATTTAGTGTCGCATGGTTAGTGCTGTCACCACGGACTGTGCAGGTAGAATGTTTATTTTTGCTGTCACAGGAAAAATCCATTACCTTACGGGGGGGTTGAATTGGGTCTCCCACATGAGAGCCGAGGTTGTAACCACTAGGCCAGCTGCTCCTCAACATTTTAATTACATATTAATCACTGTACTTTTTACTGATGTATCAATATACTTGTCCCGCTGATGTAAATATACTCTTGGCTGTTTGCTGCTGTTTCTCATCGTAAATCTTGATGTTCTTAGCTTTTTTGCATATTACAGCTTCTGAAACTTTATCGCCAGCCATTAGCTTTTCAGTTATCTTTCTTTATTTCTTTTGTCGCCTCACTAATACCAGTGTCTCTGCATTTGACTTGCACTTCTCGGGTGGCTTAAGTGATGAATTTATTCATCTTTTTGCAGGTTTCAGCTACACCATTTATCCATCTCTTTCTTGGTCTTCCTCTCGCCTTCCTCCCAGATATTCTACTGTAAAAGTAAAATGTTTTTAGTTATCCACACTAATAAAAGCCGTTCAATATCTTCTCCTTCTTCTGTGTTTATCTGAAGATGTAACTGCACTGTGCCCATTTACAAAATTTGCGCCTTTCGGCCAACAAATTCACCTTCTGCAGGCATTTGTTGTCAGGGTTCCATATTATCAAACTTTAGAAGCAAGAACTGTTCCACCTTTTGTGACTTCAGCTAACCTAATAGCATCTTTTATTTTTTAGTATGCTAGCTATAGTAGTTCTTGGCCTATTAAATTCTTTTGCTTAACTGTTGAGACATGTAACATTTTCAAATTTATCTTTTTTTAATTCAATGGTGGTTCTCACTGCTTTCATTTATTGTCTTTGCACTTTTTACAATTCATAATCATTTACAGTACTGAATTTATATATTTTTTTAAATGTAATAACTCATAATAAAAAAAGAAAAAAGAAATGAAGTATAAAATAACAGTTAATGCTTGCATTTTTAGTCACCACTCGAGACTGGGCCAAACGACGATCATGTGACTAGACTGCCATGTCAGAGAAGGGAAGAATGTTGACTTTTCAAGTAAATATATGGCGTAAAACAAAAATGAAAAAAAAAATTATTACAGACGAATATTGGCTGAGCAAATATTGCAGTTTCACTGTACTGTGTTCCCAAGGCCTTCTTGTGATTCACTCTTGTCTGAGACACTTAGCTGATGAATTTAATCCCAAGGGTTACAGAAGTTTTAAGTTACTTTCTTTTTAGTAAAAATTTAAACAGCCCACAATGTAAATCTTGCTGTGTCAGAGCTAAATATGGCTATTGCAACCACTAGAACTAAATCTTATTTAAACAGACACAGATATCACCCAGTCAAAGACCACCTTCCCAATAAATATTCTTTGGATGCAATGAATCTCCAACAGCCTGTCTCTTATTTTGGTTGCACACTATGTAAGACTTCTGTTAACTTTAAGAGGGAGGCAAGAGAGAGTGAGAGAGAGAGAGAGAGAGAGAGAGAGAGAGAGAGAGAGAGAGAGAGAGAGAGAGTGTGTGCATACATACATGTGTGTGTGTGTGTGTGTGTGTGTGTGTGTGTGTGTGTGTGTGTGTGTTTGGGTGAGTGTGGAGGATCAGCATGAGGAGGCTAGACAAGTTTCTGCATTAACAAGTTATAATGAAGTATTATTTAGGCATCCCCTATGTCAGGTCTTGGTCAGATATGACTGAGCTACCGTGTAACAGTAGTCAGCCCTACCTGTTCTCTATTAATGCCAAATGTGTATACCAAACTTGACATCCCACACTGTGCTAACGGCTTTATGTGGACAGACAGGTAGACAAACAGTGCACTTTGACAGCATTGACAAGGAATCTCTTTCACAACTGTGACAAAAAGGAAGAACAAAACAATTTAAAATAAACCATTAAAAAATGGTACTTGCACTGAATAGGACTAAACTAGCATGGCCAAAGTCACTAATGCTGGGGAGAATTATACAAATACTGGGAATAGACAAAAAGTATGTTAATAAAAATGATGTTACATAAAAATTAGAAAGTAGACACAGGAAAAACAAAATTACACCCACAAAACTCTAGATGGTGATCCGTAGCTATAATCAGATTTCAGGCACTATAACTAATTATTGACAATACAGGAAGGCCACTAACAGATTCACCAGAAAGAACAGAAAATATCAAAGGAATACTTTAATGAGCTTTTTAACCCCCTAGGAGATCACCAGGAAAGAACAAGGCAAGACCATTCAGTAACAGTACTAGAACCAGATATACTAAAGGATCAAGTAGAAAAAGTCATTCCCAAATACAAAGCATCAGAAGCTGATAGTTACCAACAGAAATAAACCAAGCAGCAGGAAAAGGAACATAAGATGGCTTTACAGAATATTTAATGCAGAATGGGTACAACAAACTGCACCCATTGACTGGTAACATACCACTGTGGAAGAACAAAAGTAGCAAGTAAGAATGCAGTCATTACCGAGGTATCTCTATTTTAAATCATGTTGGCAAAATGTATGCCAAGATAAGACAAATAAGGCTGAGACAGAGACAGAACCACATCTGGCAGAAGAACAGATAGGATTTTGAAGAAATGAAAGCTGCACAGATACATTGTTCACTATTAATCAGTTAACCGAAAAGAACATTGAATACAATAGGAACTTACACCTCATCAGGGTGTGCACAAGACTATATAGGAATTATAGAAGGGTAGTTAGAATAAAAAATGGGACATGTAAACCATTCACAGTAACAATAAGAGAAGAATGTGTGTTATTCCCATTGTTGTTGTTTATCATCTACATCAACAGTGTATGCAAGGAGGCCAAGCCCAGGAATAAAAAAAAAAATAACATCAATGAATTTGACTTTGCTGATAACCAGACCTTGACAGCAGATACAACCACAAAATTTCTACATCTCACATCCAGTAATGAAAAATGCAAAACAAATAATATGAGAATCAATAATTAAAAGACAGAAGTAATGTCAATATGAAGAAAGAAACAGAACCTAAATATAGTAGTAGTGAGCAAAAACATTAAACAGACACTGGGTTGAAATATCTTGGAACAATATTTACTTAGGATGGTAAATTGGATGAAGAAATTGACATCCAATGCAGCCCCTTCTCCTACAGCTTAAGACAATCCTAATCAGCACAAAGAAACATCTCACACAAAGCATATTCATTTCCACCTTATGCTATTGATTTGATTTGATTTGATTCAAGAACCGACATCACAGCACTCCGGGCATTCCCATAAGCACTCCGTCCCCATCTTTCGCAGCCAGCAAAGAGTTTCGATACTAATGGTGCCAGTAGTATTCTGATTAAATGTCCGTCTTGCCTTTCCTCAGAGTCTCGAGCATCTGCCAGAACCTCTCGTCACTCCCCACTGTATCAATTTCACCAGACTGTGGTGATCCATCTGCTCCTCCGAACTGTACACACTCTCCCACAAGGCACTAACCGCGTCTGCCTTATCATGTATCAGTATTCCACCAAGTTTTGCAGAGCCAGCCAGTCTGTCAGACTGTTCATTCCCCAATACACCGGCGTGGCCCGGTGAAAAAATCCAGACAATACTCCTCACCTATGTCCTCCGCAGCAAAGCATGCCACTCTGCACGAAGCATACCTGTCCTGAGCCGTCTGTGTAAATTATCAAATCCTCTGAGCGAGCATTATCTTGAATTAATTGCTGAATTTCCACCTCTGTGGCACCTGCTGGCCAGTCTCTGCATTCCCGGCTCAGCGTGATTATGACTCTACACAAGTCTGACTGTTCAGGTGGCACTTTGACCCACTCTTCTCCTCACCTAATGTTCTCAAGGATGCAAAGCTGTCTGATTGTGTCTTCTGCCTGAGCCATTCATGATCTCCCCCTTATCAGCCGCTGACCCTTAACTGCACCCAGAGCTTCATGCAGAGGGTGGTCTGTGTCTGCAGCTACCCTGAGATATGACTTCGCCTGCAGCACCTTGTGCCTGCCTGCAACCGTTGGCAAACCAAGGATGTAACGCATACACACCACTAAGGTATCTCTGGTGCAACCCAGAATGACCCGCATAGCTGCATTCTGTATGCGCTCTAGTTTATCCATCTGACTTTTTGAGATGGTAAGCAGTCCCAGGCCATAATCAACCACTGACAGAATCAGGTGCTGATATAGTGTGAAAAGCATTCTCTGCTTTATGTCAATTGCAGCCATAGTCTCAAGTGCACTAAGTCCTTTTTGGCATCTCGTCACAACACGCTCCACATGGTCCTTAAATGACAGGCTCCTGTCAAATGTAATTCCCAGATACTTCAGTTGGCTCTCTCTGTTGACTTTTCTACCATCTATCAAGAGACTTGGGAAATTAGCTTTAACGATTCTGTTGCCCAAAGTACACCACAAAACAGACGCCTTTTCGGGGTGGACGACAGCTCTTATTTCTGTACACCACTCAGTCACTTTGTCTACTGTCGCTTGTAGCTCCCGGGCTGTTTGTTCCCTCTCTTCCCCTGCCTATATGCAAGTATATCATCCGCAAAAGTCAGTATCCTTCCAGGCTTGCAATCTTGCTCGTATACACGTTAAAGAGCACAGGCGAGATCTCTGTGGCAGTCCTTGGGCTAAAGTGCATGGTTCTGAGGTCCATGAGCCCAGTCGGAGAGCAACCCGACGTGAATACAGGACAGCTGCAACCCAATTCACTAGCCATGGACTGACCTCCTTTTCCCTCAGTGCGGTCATTAAGATGTCGTATCTCACTCTGTTATAAGCATCCTCAAGATCCAGCCCTACAGCCATAGTTTCCTGTCTGTTCTGGAACCCTTCATAGATGTCAAAAGCAAAAGTGCCCGCATTTGCCCAAGTGTCCTTTCCTGGCTTGTAGCTTTAAAACCTACTTCCCCTTTCCATTTTGTAGCTTTACAGCAAAATTATAGTGTGTTTTAAAGTGATGAAAAGCCACTGAGCTAGAAAAAAAAGGTTTTTTACCTGTGATACATATTCCAACGGATTAAAACAGCAGGTCTACATGTAAATGGTTTAAAACACTGATTTAGAAAGAAAAATTATAGTGGTATACTGGAAATGTAGAAAAAATTTTTTACCTGATACATATTCCAACGGATCAGCATGTAATGGTAACACTGAAGGAAGAGGAGTTTTGTAGCTGTATTTAGTGATGATAAGGCAAATATAACATCTGCTGCAGTTGCTGACATATGTTATTTTGTAAAAAAAAAACTGAATCTCTACACTATTGCCAGAAAACTCACCACGTAAAGAGCTTGCAATACAGCAAGGCTTGCAACAATCCCAGCTTTCTCAAACCTCGGATCCAAAGGACATACTAACAGTGGACGTTTACTCCCAGCACTTAAGGCTCTACACAAATCAAATAAATCAGATACATTACTGCACACTAACTTCTCTCAATAAAAGTATCATTTTCTTTGCTTCTGATCTGACATTGGAGCTAAATATACTATATGAGAGGGGAGTAGCTTAGAGGTTACAAAGTCAGTATCTGATTCTCTCTCTCTCTCTCTCTCTCGCCCGTGCACACACACAAAATGATATATTTTCGATAATTGGTTAGTAACTCAGGCAGGTAGGCTTTTGGGACAAAGGTGAAAAACTTGGAGAAAAGTGTGCACACTACATAAAATACAAATCTCTTGGAAGTTAAAAATTATAAAATGCAGGCCAAAATGGTCTATGAGTATTTGTCGCCAACCCCCGTGGGTAAATACACTTTTATAGTGAGTGTGTGGGTTTGAACCCTAACAGCGCCCACCCATGTGAGAAACCGGACTAATATCTAAGCTATGTTGATCCTAGACAGTCCTGGATAACCAAGGAAACAGCGAATGGCTCATTCCATTAAATGAAAGTAGCTGTACTTGTATCCACAGGAGTAGGAGAAGGAATAGATAGATATCAAGATGAACCCAATGAGATAATATCAAGATACACAGTTAACACCTCCGACTTTCTCCTCTCTAGGTATTAATTTGTAACAAAAGCCCCCATCAAGTGATTTACATATTTGTGAGCTAAGTAAACTAGTATGCACAAAGACACTTGAACCTAAGTAAACAATTTACTCAACTATTTTATAACAACATAAACAGGATTTATTGAATAAATCTAACTAAAAATAAAATGAACGTGTTTAGGCTAGTAGAGTGAAGATGGTGTTACTGATGAAATTATTTCATATGAAAGTTATACATAACTCATAAAATTTGAGAAAATAAACTCTGACAGTTCTCAATTTGAGACCCTGCCTATCCTTTTTCAGTTTGTCGTCCTCACTGCTTCAAGCAGGTCGTTACACACAGACAGTCGGCAAAGAATGGATGCCAACTAGTCCCTGAATAATGTAGGAACTGGAAAATTAAAACACAATGCCAAAAGCCTAGGGTTTAAGCCCAACAGATGGTGTGCTGATGGCAGAATCTCACTCCCCAGCCCTAGAGTCCTCCCTTTTATAACTTCTTTTAAGCTCCTCCTACATTACTCCTAAAACCACTCTCATTCAAGGATGTCAAAGCTCCTCCCTGTAGGTAAGTCTATTCACTGTCAGTCAGGACTGTACAACACTTGTTTGCACTCCCACAGTTACATTATCCAGGTCCATCAAGCTGGCCAGAGCTCATAAGCAAGGTCACACACACCTTTTATCCCTTCTTCAACCTGCCAGGTTCTGTTAACACCTTCAGCAGACCATGTCAAAACTGGCAATCTGACCTGCACTCAAGTGGGGTAACCTCAGGGGGAGATAATCTCAATTAGCCTGAGTTATCTGCTCCTAAAGGTCTGGCTAGGAGATAATTATCTGACACCTCAGTTCTTCAAGCAAAATCTCCAGCCACTAAGTCTGAGCTTTCAATTTCACTGGTGCCACATAGTCTATCTGGTCAGTTTTATCTGTACCTTAACACTTTACATCTGGGAAAAAAGTCTCAGTGTTTGATATCACCAGCAGTCCAGGAGAATTATACATGTTTGTTTGGTAGTCGACTTAGATTTAGGACATATCCAAATCCCTATTTTTCTGTATACTTTAAAATACATAGAAATAAAATTAGGTTGAGAAAAGACATATTCTGAAGTCACCGAGCATGTCATCACAGTATTACTGATTTCTTAACAGACATTTTTTTTGTTTTTTTTTTTTTTTGTTTTGAGTCTGCAATTTCTTTATAATCCTCACCTGCTTCTTCAACCAATGTCACTAGTTGCTCAATGTACTCTTAAGCTGATCTGTACATATAACTGGGTCTGGTCATTACATTTAATATGTAGCCTGGCCAGGTATCTCATGGGGAACTATAGCCAAAGAGGTGGATAATAAGACCAATAGTTGAAGTGGCAATGTTTATTAAACTCTCTTTTTATTACTTGTTCAGTTGTTCAAACCTCAAATTTTTTTTTCTTGTATTTGTGACTTTTGTATGATAAAAGGGTCATCTTCTTTTGCAACAAAACCTTCACAATCTATTTTGTCAATTTATGCGCTAGACGATGGACTATCTGACAAATCCAGCTGTCATGAAACACTTCTATATCATCTGGAAGGAGATATGAGAGGGAGGAATCATGACCTTATAAACTGATGGTAACAATAGCATATGAGTAGTCTCTTTAAGCAACACTCCCTGATACAAACTGGGGAAGAAAACTGATCCACATTGCAAACTCTTTCCAAACACTCACCATTGTTTCTTTAAGAGTCTGATTCGACACTTTGTTTAGTTCTTAATGACAAAATAAAGTAGGCACAAAAACTACAGCAAAGTATACATACACACTGCCGTTTAAGATTGGTTAGTCACGTTACAGAAAGTAAATTACTATTATGTATAAAAGTCCAGGTAGTCAACAAAAGGAGATGGTCAACACAAAGATGTGTGTGTGTATGTGTGTGTGTGTGTATATTTATATATTATATAGCCTACATAATCCGCCTTTCTATGTATGTAACATTATTTTGAAGTCAAAGTAGATACATTTGGAGCATAAACATCATGACTGCTGTTACTGTCTGTTACAATGTTGTCAAACAATTCAGACTGCCATTTGCAAAGTTATACGACACTTTAGTTGCCAGTTTTCAATGTCTAAAACTTTGGATGGTATTATAACATTTATTTATGTAAAATTATAAAAAAAGTAAGCCTTACCTTCAATTTACAACCAGTGCGCTTGAATCGCTCAAGTATCAGTGTTGTTATTGAAATAAAGAAATGTATGGTTGTAATGCATACAATTTGTACTGCATTAAAAATTCTTACTATTAATGGACCACAGTTTCTGTTGCAAGTAAAGTATACTTGATGTTTCTAAGCTGTGAGGGTAAAAAGACAACAGAAAACTAAATAAGAGAACTGATTAAAAAAAAAAAAAAAAAAACCTTTTGATACCAGCCTCTGCAGCATCTGCATAGCGTCTTACATCATCATAATCTCTGTCAAGTGGTCCAGTTGCAGAATATATCTAAGTTCAGAAAGTTGAGGGGAAAAACACACAAATATGTTACACAATTATAAAACCAGTGTAACTAGTGTAAACAGACTTAGCATGAAGTAATTAGAAATAAAATAATTAGATTAACTGCAAGCTTCAAGAATCCTGTACATGCAGAAATTAATGAGATGTCAAACATGAGAAACAGATTTTTCAGGGAAATACAGGTTGTTTATGCTTTGCAAACCAACTGAGATTTCAAGCATATCCTGTATATATCTCATTATTTGAAAGTATGAATCAAATATTAGCCCAAAACCCTGCCAAAGAGTGCTGAAAAGTTCTTATTCTGTTTTAATTTCTTATGGCTGCTTTTTAAAGTGAAATATATGTTTTTTTTGAAATTCAGATATAGGTTTCTTTTATTCTCAGATGTTTCCCAACTAAGATTGAGTTTTCCAATATTCTAATAGTTAGTTCATGTTTCACCTTATCTTTAGTGCAGTAAATCATTATCATCATCCCATAACACTATGTGTCGTTGGGTAACTAGTTTCTGTTGACTGATCAGTTCTGTCCACCTTTGGCAGTCAGTTGCGATGGACTTCATGGCTGCATGCCTGAAGCCTGTCCAGTCAGTCAGGTTCTGTAACCAGGTCTTTCTTGGTCTGTCTCTTCTCCTCTTTCCCTTTACTGAGCCCGGCAGTATTGTTACAGAGAGGCCATTAGATCTTATTACATGTCCATACCGTTGCATTTTTTTACTTTTCACTGTGGTTAAAAAAAGTTCATAGTTGCCAATGTGCTGTATAATTTTATGGCGAACTTCCTCGTTTGTAATGTGGTCTCTGTATGATAAGCCAAGAATTTTTCTGAAACATCATGTTTCTGATGCTTGTATTTTTCTTTCAAGTTCAGTTGTTATTTAAACCCTGGCGGGGCCCACTCCTCTCAGGTGGCCATTTCCCCATTAGATACACGGATACAGTTTCCAGTCTGCTCCACAGGGAGGTGGGGTTGGCTTGTTTGATCACGGGACAGCAGCAGGCTACTAATTTTCACTTTTCACCCTCATAGGAGAGTTAGCTGCCCCCAACACTACTGGCTGCAGTGCCAGGCGTGACCACACCTTACAGACCAAGAGTGTGCAGTAAATAAAGCACAAATACTGATCTCTGTTCATTTCAATCATTCTTTCTATAATTGTTCTCAAGATGTATATGGTCTTGTTTGTGCTTTTACCTTCCATAAATCCATGCTTCTCATTCCTAATTTCTGGCTAATTTTATATCAACCTTTTCCATAATTATTGTGGATATTTTCCTCAATGACTCATTACACTAACATGATGTGTGATGTCCTATAAAATCTACTGCATACCAGATTTCTCATGAAAGAGATATGAAGATAATATATTTAAAAAGGTCATCACTTGTATATGTTTGTGCATGTGCATACTTACATACAAGCATGCACACGCGCATACTTACACACAAGCATGCACACGCACATATACACATTTGTTATTAACATAATTATAGCACTTAGAGATAGTTTAGAGTTAGATTGTTACATTTAGAAGATCCAGCATTAGTTGACATGGAAACCCCACAGACAGGAACACCCCCTTCTCAACTAAGTGTGAATTACATGGGTCACAATGGTAACACGAGTGCCTGTTCCTGATGACAAGTTTCCAGGAATTAGTAGAATGGAGAAGGTACAGACCAAACCGGACACCGACAGGGTAACTTCAACACTGAATGGATCAGATGCATAAATGTGAGAGAGCAACAAATAAAACAACATGCTGAAAAAGGTATTTCACAGATGAAAACTAGTGTTAGCTGGAGAGCTTTGGCCGTTTGATTGTGATCAACAATACACATTTTATAACTTCTTAAAGAAAAAGGCGGTGAGAACTTTGATGTAAGTAGTTACAGATTTCAAAAGACAACTGTGGTAGATAGGAAGGTAAGTTGTACCCCACCAGGATATCACACTAGGGATAAACACCCGGTGACACAAGGTGTCACCATACGGATGAGGATCACTTGCGGAGAGGTCCCGGAAACCCCGTTTAATCGTTAGGCCATATTTATGCCTGGCTATGTTTAGGGCTCCTGGAAAAAGCCAGGGAGGGGCCTCAAAATAACGAAAAATTGCATCCCACATGGGGACGACACTTAGTGTTAGTTGTAACTGTGGTACATGTGTTTGTAGATAAATGGGTCAGACCTACTGAGAGTAGTCGATGAAACCAACATTCCTCAAGACTGAACAGAGCTGCGATAGAGACAACAGAGAGCAGATGTATTTAAACAGTTTCCACCCTACCCTGTCTAGACTTCAGGTTACTTTGTAACCATTTGGGGCAATAAAATTTAATCTTACAGTTGAACAGGGTTTCTGAGATTTGTACATGGGGATTTTCATCTGAACGGTGGCACTTTGCATCACTGTGTATTAATCGCTCAGTGTGTGGTCCTGGTGGGGTTAAACTTCAGTCACTCACACAGGAGTAGATATGGCTCCACCAAGCTCTTCTGCTTCTTTTGTTATCTCACTGTTACCAGGTTGTAACCCAGTGTCGCGGGTTTCTGTATTTGCCTTGCACTTTTCGGGTGGCTTAAGTGAGGGACCAAGCTCTAAGGTTTGATAATTTAATTAGTTCAGGTGGTAACTCGGAGGGGGGTGGGGGGAATTTAGAATGAAATTGCATGATAGAATCATTAATGTGAAACTGTGAGAGATAACTAATACAATTCCAGTGAGTCAGGAGGTGGACACAAATGCTTTTTAGGACACATGCTGAGAAAACACTGCAGCCCCCAGGGGCACAGGCAGACCAAAAAACACATGGTAAAGGGATCTAGAAAATGAAGCTGAAAATACTGAGCTGCATGCAATATCAAAGGATAGAACAACATGGGGTGAGTTGGTTGAGGGCCTAAACACCATGAGGTGATAAAGAGGAGAATGAAGAGAAGGAGGAATGTTGAATATTGAATTAAAAAACAACATCGTAGCACTCAGGACACTCTGTAATGATCTTTTTGCGCTTCCACACTGTTCACTCGCTCCCAGAGGGCCCTCACAATGTCTAGCATGTCATACATCAATTCACCACCAAGTGGTGTAGAACCGGCCAGTCTTTCTGCCTGCTTATTTCCTAACACACCGGCATAACCTGGAGAGAATATCCAAAGGATGCTAACTACCCATGATGCTTGCCACTCTGTAGGGAGCATACCTGTCTCCACCTTTCTCAATATGCTCTGTGAGCCAGTTACAATCATGGAATGTAGGTAAAGCATATTCTCAAGCCAGCGGAATGCAGCAGTGACTGCCTAAACCTCCATTCTCAAATTAGACGTTGTGAAATCATATGCCAGGCTTTGCTGCATTAAGCAATGTCCATTCGCTTTTGCTATGAACCCCCATGCACTACGTCTGCCTCTAAACACAGAGCCATCTGTATAGATAATCACATCACTTGGGCGGGAACTGACATGAATCATTTGTTGAACTTCTGATTCTGCAGCGCCAGCTGACCAGTCCCTGCACTCACAACCCTGAGTGATAAGAACCCTGCACAAGTCTAAAACTTGCTCGGACACTTTGATCCACTCCTCACCTAGCACACATTTATCAAGCCTGCACACAAGTCTGATTGTGTCTTCAGCTTGCACCATCCAAGACCTTCTTCTTTTGTCTGTGACCCTTAGCTCTACCCAGGGCTTCATGCAAGAAGTGCTTCTTGTCTGCAGCTACTCTGAGATATGACTTAGCTTGCAGAACATTGAGCCTATCTGCAGTAGTATACAGTGCAAGCATATATTGCATACATACTACAGAGCCATCTCTTGTACATCCCAGAATTACCTGCAGGGCTTCATTCTGTATGCGTCAAAGTTTCATCAGCTGGCTCTCTGATATGGTAAGCATTCCAAGTTCATAATCTATCATCTACAGGATCACATGCTGGAACACTGTGAACAGCATTTTTTCTTTCATGTCCATTGCTGCCATAATCTTGAGAGCATTAAGTCCTTTTTGGCATTTCACCACAACTGCCTCCACATGATCCCTGAAGGACAGGCTTCTATCGGAAATTATACCTAGGTACCTCCGTTTGCTTTCTCTTTTGATGTTCCTGTTATTAACTGTGAGGCTTGGAAAATTAGCTCTTACAATTATATTGTCCAGAGAGCACCACAAAACAGCTGCCTTTTCTGAGTTTATGACAGCACCCATTTCTGCACACCAGTCAGTCACTTTGTCTACAGTTGCCTGTGGCTCTTGAGCTATTAATTTCCTATTACTCCCCTGCTCATATGCAAGAGCATCATCAGCAAATGTCAATATCTTTCCAACACCTGGTGCCTCAAGTTCTGCAATCTTGCTTGTATACACACTGAAGAGCACTGGTGAAATTGCAGAACCCCAGGGTAGTCCCAGGGTGATATTACATGGTTCCGAGGTCCATGTACCCAGGCGAAGAGCAATCATACGTGAATGCAGGACAGTTGCTATCCAGTTCATAAGCCAAGGACAAACCCCCTTCTCCATGAGTGGCCGGTAAATACCCAAACCTTCTGGCAGGAGCTATTACCTTTCCAAAAACATTTGTAGTT
This sequence comes from Candidula unifasciata, assembly GCA_905116865.2. Lineage (NCBI taxonomy): Eukaryota > Metazoa > Mollusca > Gastropoda > Stylommatophora > Geomitridae > Candidula > Candidula unifasciata. The sequence continues at coordinate 122,168 of CAJHNH020001625.1, read as the reverse complement.
TAACAGCAATAATCTTCTCAAGCACCTTGCCAAAAGTATTTTGTAGGGTGATAATCCTGAAACCGCTGAGTCTGGAATGACCTTTGCCTGGTTTTGTAAGTGGGATTAGGTAGCTGTGTACCAAATCCTGGGGTACTGAAGCTATTCTGATGCTCTGGTTGAAATGAAAAGCCATCTCCCTCAAGTCTTCATCACTCATGCTCTTCATCATACCTGACTCTGTATGGCCCCGGTGCAGTATCTTTTGTTTTTTGCAATACATATTTTATATCCTTCACCCTAATGATAGTTATCCCTTATAGTGTTGGACAGATTAACTCTAACTGAATTTCTAAGCTCCCTATCACTTTGATCAGTTTGGAATATAAATCTCTTCAAAAACGCTTTCCCTTTCTCTTTGTCTGTTGTGACTTGCTTATCATAATCAGTGTATATAATGCTTATTGTGACAGACCAATCCTTCCTTTGCATCTGTCTGTGAAGTTTCCAAAACCTACCCAGTGATTTATCCCCTCTAATTTTGCTCATAAAATGTTCTAATTTAGCCTTTTTTGCATCTGCTGCACACTACTTGAACTCTTCTACTTTTTTCTTTTCAATCTCTTTCTAGTTTCTCTGCATCCTTTTGTATCCTGTAAGGTGGTTTTTGCACTTTCTGTAATTGCTTAAGTGCCGCTCGCTTTGCTCTCCATGCCTGTTCTACTTCTTGGGTCCACCATGGAGGCAGCACAAAGCAGAGAAGGGGGTTCTGCTGCATACCTTCTGTCGGAGGCGTCCAAGAAGTGTACTGTCCCTCTCATACTTTAAAGTCCTGCACTTTCTCGCAGCCCTGATCTTACTAGCCTTAGAAGACAAAACTGAGCATGGCAAATAGTCACTCCCATGATCGCCTAAGACACTCTGTTTTGTTTCCAGCACTGCTGACTGGGTAACAAAAGCCAAATCAATAGCTGTGTCTGCATCACCAGGTCTCATTGTCATTCTAAATGGCCTACTGTTGTTTCTACAGACTTTGTCTGCTAAAGCATTTCCTTGTCTATTTTCCCCAGTGGGAGGAGGAGGAGAAGAAGACTAAAAGACATCAGATATAAACAACGGAGAATGGAGAGTGAAAAGCAACAATTAAATTATTCATTTGTTTAAATCATCAATAATTACATTATAGAATCATAAGGACTAGTAGACTGTGATGTATGGGGCATACAGAGAGAGTGACAGATAAAAAGGAGACAAAAAGTGCACAAACAAAAGAGCTGAATGAGACTAGATCTTTAAGTAGACCTAGGACAGTGGAGAGATAATATATATGGAAACCTAAAAACATTTGGAGTCACCAGATTGAAATGTTATGTTATCACATTCAACTTCATTGGACATTCTCATGCGTGCTTAGTTCTGCATTGCAGTAGCCGGCCAAAGGTATCTCTACTGATTGTTCCTGAAGTTGGCTTTAATATATTTTGTGTATTACTCTGTATATTCTTATGATGTCTTCTCACACACACAAGCATGCAAGCACACATCTATATATATATACGCACATACAAGCACATGCATGTATGTATATTCCAATCAGAGAAATGAATGAAGGTGGGCAATGAGCATCAAGGGCTTGGAATGCTCAAGAAGAAGAAGAAGAAGATTGAGAAGAAGAAGAAGAAGAAGAAGATTGAGAAGAAGAAGAAGAAGAAGAAGAAGAAGAAGAAGAAGAAGAAGAAGAAGAAGAAGAAGAAGAAGAAGAAGAAGAAGAAGAAGAAGAAGAAGAAGAAGAAGAAGAAGAAGAAGAAGAAGAAGAAGAAGAAGAAGAAGAAGAAGAAGAAGAAGAAGAAGAAGAAGAAGAAGAAGAAGAAGAAGAAGAAGAAGAAGAAGAAGAAGAAGAAGAAGAAGAAGAAGAAGAAGAAGAAGAAGAAGAAGAAGAAGAAGAAGAAGAAGAAGAAGAGAAGAAGAAGAAGAAGAAGAAGAAGAAGAAGAAGAAGAAGAAGAGAAGAAGAAGAAGAAGAAGAAGAAGAAGAAGAAGAAGAAGAAGAAGAGAAGAAGAAGAAGAAGAAGAAGAAGAAGAAGAAGAAGAAGAAGAAGAAGAAGAAGAAGAAGAAGAAGAAGAAGAAGAAGAAGAAGAAGAAGAAGAAGAAGAAGAAGAAGAAGAAGAAGAAGAAGAAGAAGAAGAAGAAGAAGAAGAAGAAGAAGAAGAAGAAGAAGAAAGAAGAAGAAGAAGAAGAAGAAGAAGAAGAAGAAGAAGAAGAAGAAGAAGAAGAAGAAGAAGAAGAAGAAGAAGAAGAAGAAGAAGAAGAAGAAGAAGAAGAAGAAGAAGAAGAAGAAGAAGAAGAAGAAGAAGAAGAAGAAGAAGAAGAAGAAGAAGAAGAAGAAGAAGAAGAAGAAGAAGAAGAAGAAGAAGAAAGAAGAAGAAGAAGAAGAAGAAGAAGAAGAAGAAGAAGAAGAAGAAGAAGAAGAAGAAGAAGAAGAAGAAGAAGAAGAAGAAGAAGAAGAAGAAAGAAGAAGAAGAGAAGAAGAAGAAGAAGAAGAAGAAGAAGAAGAAGAAGAAGAAAAGAAGAAGAAGAAGAAGAAGAAGAAGAAGAAGAAGAAGAAGAAGAAGAAGAAGAAGAAGAAGAAGAAGAAGAAGAAGAAGAAGAAGAAGAAGAAGAAGAAGAAGAAGAAGAAGAAGAAGAAGAAGAAGAAGAAGAAGAAGAAGAAGAAGAAGAAAGAAGAAGAAGAAGAAGAAGAAGAAGAAGAAGAAGAAGAAGAAGAAGAAGAAGAAGAAGAAGAAGAAGAAGAAGAAGAAGAAGAAGAAGAAGAAGAAGAAGAAGAAGAAGAAGAAGAAGAAGAAGAAGAAGAAGAAGAAGAAGAAGAAGAAGAAGAAGAAGAAGAAGAAGAAGAAGAAGAAGAAGAAGAAGAAGAAGAAGAAGAAGAAGAAGAAGAAGAAGAAGAAGAAGAAGAAGAAGAAGAGAAGAAGAAGAAGAAGAAGAAGAAGAAGAAGAAGAAGAAGAAGAAGAAGAAGAAGAAGAAGAAGAAGAAGAAGAAGAAGAAGAAGAAGAAGAAGAAGAAGAAGAAGAAGAAGAAAAAGAAGAAGATGAAGATGACGAAAAATAAAAGAAGAAGACGAAGAAGAAGAAGAGAAGGAGAACAAGAAGAATAGGAGGAGGAGAACAAGAAGAAGAAGGTGACTAATTGGTGAGAAACATTTAATTGGTTTCATTATATGAAATTTTACATCACTGTTTATATTACTGGATTTTTTAAGCTGAAATTTTACATCGGTTTTGGTGTCTATTTTTGAGTGAGTACTGGGAGTACAATAATAGCTTTCAGTGAACAGAGACAATTATTTTCTCACATATTAAGTAATACTTTCAAACAAGGAGATCTGACAGATTAAAGTTCTCTAGTTGTGATTCCTTTAGTATGAAGTTTGTTGGAATCTCCTTGGCAAAGTGGTCAAGCCATTTGCCTTGTGCTCAGATGGTAGTGGGTTCATTTCACGGCCACGTCGTTCAGTTCACCAGTGCAATTTTTATGGAGATCTATGGGGATTGTCACTGGAGATACAGAGTTAATACTTTGTGTAATGCCCTCTGCAATCGGCTAGCCATTCTGTGGAGAGAGGCAGAGCCAGATGGGACACCTCAGGGCAATGAAGTCGATCCTCTCGATTTTTTAATTTAACTGTTTGTGAGATCTGTTTTCCTACTAGATTTATCCATCCATCCATGTCTCTCTCTATCTCTCTATCTGAGTGTGTATAAATATATATAAATATAAATATATTTATATAAATATATATACACATACGCACACACACATACACATATAACATACAGTATTTTCTTATGTTTGTTAGTGTCAATTATTAACTGAACAGGGGAACATTTTATAATATTTCTCTTTTTACATGTGCCATGGTGGTGTCGCTTGCCTGTTAACTCACTACACTCGCAAAAGCAGCAGTAAATTGTTAAATGAGAGAAATAATTTCACAAATGTAAATCACTGTCAATAAATCTAGAAGAAATTTTAACTGACTCTAGACAAGAGAATGTCTTAGGTCTGAAAAAAGCTAATTTGATTTATCCCTGAACAGAGAGTTCTTCAGTAAAAGCTGAGATTCTCAATCAAAGCACTGTCAGAAAATTGGTAGGCCTACATACCACAATGAACATGGGCTCTAAAATTATTCTAGAGACCAAATTAACACATTATTTAATTAATCTTTGTGCTGATTTAATAGAAAAGTATATTTTCCTTCCATGAGAAAAGGATATATATTGAAATAAGTTGCTCTGTCTATCACAATCTAATCAATTCATCATCCGAAGATGTAAAATATTTGTGACAACTGTTTAAAAAACGTACCAGTCTTCCAGAAGGCACTGCATCAGTAAGAATTAAAACTGGCTGCTTGTCAAAAGCTTTGTCATTCTGTTGTAGATAATATGAAATGAAACATAATATTAATTTAACTGCATATGTAATAAAAATAAAATATTCAAAATAATGTAATCTTAGGATGATGATTATAAGTTTTCAATAAAATAAAATAAAAAAGGTGATTAAACACTGGGGAAATTCTGGAAACTGCAAAGGCAGACGCAAAGAAAAGATCTGCCTATGACAGTGGGAACAATTTGTAGAGACGATGGTGTGCGTATGACAACAGGCAAGGAGAAAGGGGAGGCTTTTCTCCATAGGTTTATAGCTCAGACAGATCATAATGATGCATCAGGGATGCGGTTAGAAAGGAATTAGCTGGTACCTTAAAGACTATGCATTATGAAGACATGATACAAGTAGAAGATATCAAACAAATTTAAAAAAAAAGGCAAAAGACACTGCACCAGGGCCTGATGGTGTCAGGTATAGCCACATGAAGGCTTCAAGTGATGTAGACCTGGCAGAGATGACCAACTGCTTTAACCAGAGCATTGAGACAGCATTAGTACCGCAAGACTGGGTGCACAGCTATCTAATTTCACTGCCAAAACCTTTTAAGGATCATTCAAAGCTCAGTGGCTTTAGAATCATCACCTTATAAAACACATTTAGGAAGGTCTTGGGGAAGATAGTTGCTGTAAAGCTGCAAGAATTTCTGAAAAGCTGGAACCTTCTCCCAAGAGGTCTGGGAAGCTACAGGCCAGGAAAGGACACATGGGCAAATGCGGCCACTTTTGCTTTTGACGTCTATGAAGGGTTCCAGAACAGACAGAAAACTATGGTGGTAGCACTAGATGCTTATAACATAGTAAGATATGATATCTTGATGACTGCGCTGAAGGAGAAGGAGGGCAGTCCATGGCTGGTGAATTAGATTGCAGCTGTCCTGTATTCGTGCCGTGTTGCTCTCCGACTGAGCCTCATGGACCTCAGAACCATGCAATTTAGCCCCAGGACTGCGACAGGGATCTGCCATCTGACCTGTGCTCCTTAACGTGTATACGAGCAAGACTGCAAGCCTAGAAGCACCAGGAGTTGGAAGGATTCTGACTTTTGAGGATGACATACTTGAACATATGCAGGGGGAAGAGAGGGAACAAACAGCCCAGGAGCTACAAGTGACAGTAGACAAAGTGACTGAGTGGTGTACAGAAATGAGGGCTGTATTCCACCCGGAAAAGGCATCTGTTTTGTGGTGTTCTCTAGACAACAGGATCATAAGAGCTAATGTCCCAGGTCTCAGGATAGATGGTAGAAATTCAACAGAGAGAGCAAACTGAAGTATCTGGGAATTACATTTGACAGGAGCCTGTCCTTTAAGGACCATGTGGAGAGTGTTGTGACAAGATGCCAAAAAGGACTTAGTGCACTTAAGACTATGGCTGTAACTGACACAGAGCAAAAAATATTTTCAAACTATATCAGCACCTGATCCTGTCAGTGGTTGATTATGGCCTGGGACTGCTTACAGTGTCAAAGAGTCAGATAGACAAACTAGAGCGCATACAGAACGCAGCTATGCTGGTCATTCTGGGTTGCACCAGAGACACCCCAATGGTGGGTGTGCGATACATCCTTGGCTAGCCGACCGTTGCAGGTAGGCACAAGGTGCTGCAGGCGAATTCATATCTCAAGGTAGCTGCAGACACAGATCACCCTTTGCACAAAGCTCTGGGTGCAGTTAAGGGTCAGCGGCTGATAAGAGGGAAGTCATGGATGGCTCAGGCAGAAGACACAATCAGACAGCTTTGCATCCTTGAGAACATTAGGCAAGGAAAGCAGTGGGTCAAAGTGCCACCTGAACAGTCAGACTTGTGTAGGGTCATAATCACGCTGAGCCGGAAATGAAGAGACTGGCCAGCAGGTGCCACGGAGGTGGAAATTCAGCAGTTAATTCAAGATAATGCTCGCTTAGAGGATTTGATTATTTACACAGACGGTTCAGTGTCAAGAGGCAAAAGAAGTGCTTGGGGTTTCTTAGCAAAAGTTAGTGGTCGACGTTTGGTGCAGGAGAGCCAAGCATATGATACCACAACATCCATTTTGAGAATGGAGGTGGAGGCGGTCACTGCAGCTTTCCGCTGGATAGAGAACATGACACACACACACATCATGATTGTAACTGACTCAGAAAGCATGCTGAGGAAAGTCAGGACAGGACGTTTATTCAAAATGCTGCTGGCACCATTAGTATCAGAACTCTTCACTGGCTGAAGATGGGGATGGAGCGTTTATGGGAATGCCCCGAGTGCAGTGATGTCGGTTCTTGAATCAACTCAACTCAGCTCAAAGCTACTTCAGCTGTCATAACCTTCTTCCACATATTTTCCAAACGAAAAACAACTACAGCTGTCAACACCTACTTTCACATGTTTCCCACAAGAAAAGCTACTACAGATGTCAACACCTACTTTCACATGCTTCCCACAAGAAAAACAACTACAGCTGTCAACACCTACTTTCACATGTTTCCCACAAGAAAAACAACTACAGCTGTCAACACCTACTTTCACATGTTTCCCACAAGAAAAACAACTACAGCTGTCAACACCTACTTTCACATGTTTCCCACAAGAAAAGCTACTACAGCTGTCAACACCTACTTTCACATGTTTCCCACAAGAAAAGCTACTACAGCTGTCAACACCTACTTTCACATGTTTCACACAAGAAAAGCTAATACAGCTATCATCACCTACTTTCACATGTTTCCCACAAGAAAATCAACTACAGCTGTCAACACCTACTTTCACATGTTTCCCACAAGATAAACAACTACAGCTGTCAACACCTACTTTCACATGTTTTCCACAAGAAAAGCTAATACAGCCGTCATCACCTACTTAAACACCTTTTCCAAACAAAAATCTACTACAGCTGTTATTACCTTCTTCCACACGTTTTCCATATATAAAAGCCTACTTTCACACATTTTCCATAGGAGAAGCTACTAGAGCTGTCATCACCTACTTTCACACATTTTCCATAGGAGAAGCTACTAGAGCTGTCATCACCTACTTTCACACATTTTCCATAGGAGAAGCTACTAGAGCTGTCATCACCTACTTTCATACATTTTCCATAAGAGAAGCTACTAGAGCTGTCATCACCTACTTTCACACATTTTCCATAGGAGAAGTTACTAGAGCTGTCATCACCTACTTTCACACATTTTCCATAGGAGAAGCTACTAGAGCTGTCATCACCTACTTTCACACATTTTCCATAGGAGAAGCTACTAGAGCTGTCATCACCTACTTTCATACATTTTCCATAGGAGAAGCTACTAGAGCTGTCATCACCTACTTCAACATGTTTGCCATAGGAAAAGCTACTAGAGCTGTCATCACCTACTTCAACATGTTTTCCATAGGAGAAGCTACTAATGCTGGCATCACATACTTCTACATGTTTTCTATAGGAGAAGCTACTACAGCTGTAAACACCTACTTCCACATGGTTTCTATAGGAAAAGTTACTACAGCTGTCATCACCTACTTCCACACATTTTCTATAGCTTCCACACTTTCTCCATAGGAAAAGCTTCTAAAGCTTTCATTACCTACTTCCAAATGCTTTCCATACAAAAATCTACTACAGCTGTCATTATCTACTTTCATGTGTTTTCTACAGAAGAAGCTACTAGAGCTGTCATCACCTACTTTCACACTTTTTCCAGACAGGAATCTCCTAGAAATCTCTACAGCTGTCATCACCTACTTCTACATGTTTTTCATAGGAGAAGCTACTAATGCTGTAAACACCTACTTCCACTCGTTGTCTATAGGAAAAGCTACTACAGCTGTCATCACCTACTTCCACTCATTGTCTATAGGAGAAGCTACTACAGCTGTCATCACCTACTTCCACTCATTGTCTATAGGAGAAGCTACTACAGCTGTCATCACCTACTTCCACTCGTTGTCTATAGGAAAAGCTACTACAGCTGTCATCACCTACTTCCACTCGTTGTCTATAGGAGAAGCTACTACAGCTGTCATCACCTACTTCCACTCATTGTCTATAGAAGAAGCTTCTTTAGCTGTCATCACCTACTTCCACTCATTGTCTATAGGAGAAGCTACTACAGCTGTCATCACCTACTTCCACTCATTGTCTATAGAAGAAGCTTCTTTAGCTGTCATCACCTACTTCCACTCGTTGTCTATAGGAAAAGCTACTACAGCTGTCATCACCTACTTCCACTCGTTGTCTATAGGAGAAGCTACTACAGCTGTCATCACCTACTTCCACTCATTGTCTATAGAAGAAGCTTCTTTAGCTGTCATCACCTACTTCCACTCGTTGTCTATAGGAGAAGCTACTACAGCTGTCATCACCTACTTCCACTCGTTGTCTATAGGAGAAGCTACTACAGATGTCATCACCTATTTCCACTCATTGTCTATAGGAGAAGCTACTACAGATGTCATCACCTACTTCCACTCGTTGTCTATAGGAGAAGCTACTACAGATGTCATCACCTACTTCCACTCATTGTCTATAGAAGAAGCTTCTTTAGCTGTCATCACCTACTTCCACTCGTTGTCTATAGGAGAAGCTACTACAGCTGTCATCACCTACTTCCACTCATTGTCTATAGGAGAAGCTACTACAGATGTCATCACCTACTTCCACTCATTGTCTATAGAAGAAGCTTCTTTAGCTGTCATCACCTACTTCCACTCGTTGTCTATAGGAGAAGCTACTACAGCTGTCATCACCTACTTCCACTCATTGTCTATAGGAGAAGCTACTACAGCTGTCATCACCTACTTCCACTCGTTGTCTATAGGAGAAGCTACTACAGCTGTCATCAGCTACTTCCACTCGTTGTCTATAGGAGAAGCTACTACAGCTGTCATCACCTACTTCCACTCGTTGTCTATAGGAGAAGCTACTACAGCTGTCATCAGCTACTTCCACGTGTTTTCCGTAGGAAAAGCTACAACAGCTGTTGTGACCAGTTGCTAACCAATATAGTATTTATTTGTGATGTTTCATGTGATGTTTTCATCACTTAAAATTTTTCGACCTGTTGAAGTTAGTTTACTGAAGGCTCTCATTACTCGAACAATGAACCCAAAGTATCACCAGGGCCAAGGAGTATACTTTGTATACATACAGCAATCTGATAAAAAAAACATCAAGACAACTTGAGAGAATAAATTAGCATTCAAATTCAGAACTCATATTGATAAAGACAGCGTTTTTTTCATCGCATGATGAAAAGAGGTGCAATTAAGAACAAAGGGGACAAAAGATCAGTGGTTTAGAAAACAGACAGAAGCAGACTGAGTGAAATGATACAATATGGTATATGAAGAAAGCATGGCAGAATACCATCAACAAATATAATCCAGAAGTAATCCTCCTCAAAAAAGTAAAGAATCCCAGAAAAGTAATTAATTTAAGAAAATATATCAGCAAAAGTAACAATAAAATAATTTCAGAAAAGTAATGAATGTCAGAAAATAATTTCAGAACAGTAATGAAGAATTAAAAGAGATTTGTCTTTTATTGAAATTTATTAAATTTCTAGACAATTTCTTGTGACTTAGGTAGTCTTTAAAAACAAAATGTCCAATAGGGAAGTGATTGTGAAAATCCAAACTATCCATCTGACGGGTTAACAACCTAAGAAATATTCTGTCTTCCCAAGCAACTATCAATTTGCTCACTGCTGTTTCAAAAGTTAAAAAACTAGCCTGATATGTATATTTAACAAATAATAAAGAAAACTGACAAATCAAGTACCTGCGAATAATTTCCCAGAGGGGCTTGAAGTGACTCCAGATTACCTGTCAATGATTCTAATCTGTCTGTAACAGCAATAACTATATCAAAGTTACCATCCTTGATGTCAACAACTGGAATTATGTCAAGTGGGCTGTAAAAACAAGGAATGGAACACAATTTTTATAGTAAATAAGCAGGGTGAACCACTCTTAAAACAGCAGACTGCTCTGTTTTTGCTTAATTAAGCTTACTAATTTTACAAATGTTGAATTAGGAATCGCATCACAGAACTTGGGACACTCCCATAAGCGCTCCATCCCCATCTTCAGCAGCAAGCGAAGAGTTCCAATTCCGATGGTACCAGTAACTGTCTGACTGTATATCCATCTTGCCTTTCCCTTAAGTGTTGAGCGTCGGCCAGATCCCCTAGTAACTCTTTGCAGCACCATTCTCTTCAGACCATAAGTGAATTTTGATCTATTTGTAAATCTGTACTGTTCACTCGCTCCTAAAGGGCCCTGAAAACATATAGTTTGTGATACATCAATTCACCAGCAAGTGGTGCAAAACCGGCCAGTCTTTCTGCCGGCTCATTTACCAAAATACCGGCATGACCTGGAAAAAATATCCAAAGGACGCTAACTTACCGGAACCTCTGAAGCGATGCTTCCACTGCACGAAGCATGCCTGTCTCCACCTTTCTCAGCATGCTCTATGAGTCGGTTACAATTACAACATGTGTGTAGAGCTGAACAAGCCTGCAAAAGGCAGCATTGACTGTCTCCACCTCCATTTTCAAACTAGATGTTGTGGTATATGTCAGGCTTTGCTGCACTAAGCGACGTCCATTCGCTTTTGCTATGAACCCCCATGCACTTCGTCTGCCTCTAAACACAGAGCACAGAGCCATCTGTATGGATAAATCACATCACCCAGGCAGGAATTGTCATGAATCATTTGTTGAACTTATGATTCTGCAGAATCAGCTGGCCAGTCGCTGCACTCATGGCCCAAAGTGATTAGAACCCTACACAAATCTGATTCGTTATTAATTGTGAGGCTTGGAACATTAACAATAACATCAAAAGGTTTGAGGTTTGAATAACAGATCAACATCATGGCACATGGGTGGTAACCCATAAGTGCTCTGTTCTTCTTTTAACTCAAATCTGAGCCCGAAGGTGCTCAGCACAGTACACAGGCTCTGTAGCACTGGCGAAAATCCTGAAATATTTTGGGTAGATTTTTAACTCCAAATTTTGCCTTGGCAACGCCGTTAGGCTACTCTTTTCCATTTCCAACTGCCAAGAGATTTTTTTTACGTGCACAACCAGGCACATCAGCGTCCAATATCCAGAGACCAGGGGGAATTACTAGAAGTCCAAGTCCACATAAAAAAAAATCCCACCCCTTATAGGGGATTGAACCATGTTTCGAGACCACGCAGCACCCCCTAACATCAAAAGAGAAAGCCAGGCTTAGGCACTGCTGCGTGTGGATTTGGAGGGGTGGGGGGGGGGGGGGGGTTTGCAAGATTGTTTAGGACAATGTCGTGCGAACCATGAACTCGCGAGTCCACTTGAATGTTGCAAGTCCACTGGAATGTCCGGTGACCTGAGTCAATTCTTATGGCTGTGTTGACTTAAGCCAGGAGATTTCAGTTCATCTTGAGTCAATATTTTAAGTCAGTGTTGACTTAGTGCCGGAGGGACCATTGGGTTCACGAAGTGTCAGCCCAGTGCAGGGCGATTTATCATATGTAATGCGTGGATAGCAGTAGTTGCATGGAAAGTATGGGTTTCTCAATGAAGGGGAAACACGCATAACAGTGAGTGTCTCGTGTGCGCGGAAGAGCTCACAAGGGGCAGGCATGTGTATATACTGGGAAAGAGTCCAGGTGAGAAAGAGAGCTCGAACAGCTGAGTTGAAAGCATTCGAGGCGGAAGCACTCGCGAGAGACTGGTCTAGAGGATAGTTGAGAATGCATTCGAAGGAAGAGAAGTCCAGTTGGCAGAGCTGGGCCAAGAGAGCTGGACTACTCCAAGAAGAAGAAGCTGACTTGAGTGACGACGCATGTGAGTCGGCAGTGATCACTAGTGAAACAAGACAGCAGAGATGTCAGTGACAGCTGTGTGCTGAAGAGGACTCACGAGCTGGGAGACCTGCCAGTTATCATGGTTCCTTCGACCAGGCTGATGTGCTGTGTGTACATTCTGGAGATCAAGCATTGTGAAGTTTTCCAGTCAACTGATGTGACAGTGTCTGCTACGCATACAGCAACGGAGGTCCAGTTGAGTAGGAGATGTAACCTGTTCATCCTTACAGCGAGCCCTGAAGTGAGGGGAGCTGGAGACCTAGGCACTGTAGCGTTCAGCTCAGCGGTAGTGGCCGCTAGTATGGGCTGTCCAAGAGAGCACCGTTAAACCAGTTTGAGGGAGCGAAGCGTCGGATATTCATTTCATGATTAGCCAGTGATTGGACATATGTATGATTGCTTCGCTTGCATTATTCTGTGAGTGGGTTTGTGTATACCCAATCGCACTTGTAAAAATAAACGTGCATACATGGCGGCAACACGTCATTGAGTTTTCCTGACATTTGGTGCATAAGTGGGTTTAACAGTTTGGAGTGAGAACCATATCCAGGACACTTGGTCGTGTGATGTCTTCCCAGATTAGCACACAAGAGCATGGGGGCCAAGCCTCTACTGAATGAGGGACCTTTCAATAGCATGTTGCACTCCAACAGCATGGGCACCAATCTATTGAATGAGGGAGCTAGCAACAGCATGTGTTGACCAGCTAAAAAGTGACCGAGGAACAATTATTTCTTGTGTCATCAGTCCAACAGAAGGACAGAAGGAGAACATTGCCAGAGAATGCCATATTTCACAAGTATATGTACTGTAACTGTAATATGCAGTATCGACAATTAACCAGCTTCAAGGACCCAGATCAAGGAACTGTGTCACCCAGAACCTTTTACAGGAGCTGGAGCTATAAAGTGAACTGTCCAATTGAAAGAGGCATTGTGTCCTGTGTGTGAACCTTTACATCATCTTTGTGTTTCACGTCCAACTATTAACGGGTCTGTGATTGTAAACTGAGTAATGTTTTATTCAAGTTTCATTTGTTGTTCTATAGGCAGCGGTTAAGAGGTAGCACTTTTAGTTAAGTATCATTGTGTGATGCGTAATTTAGGGGCCGTCTTTTAGTTATTTTTGCTGTCTTTCAAGGTATTGTTAGTGATAACAATCACTTCTTAGATTGGAGTAGCTTGTGTGTCTGTGGTGTGTTAATAGTTCTATACGTATAGTTTGTTATCGGTGGTCATTAACCTTTGTACTTTCGGTCAATTTTTCCGAAGTGTGTATTTTCACCATCATATATAGCTTGTGTATTCGTTGTCTTGTTTTCATAAAGAATTGTTGCTGTTATTGTAGCGTCTCATGATGTCCTTCATTCATTTACATTTTATCATCAACATCAACAGTAAAAATGACTTGTCTGTTTGTCAGCATAGGTAAGGAGTTGGGACTCAAGTCCAAAGAGGTTCTGAGCTTCGCAGATGAAGGAGATAGCAAAGTTGCTAGAGACGAGAGGGCTGCAGAGAGCGCTCATCAAAAGCAAACGGCTGAACTAGCCATTGCAGAAAAAGAGAAAGAGGTAGTGCGATTGGAAGCTCCAAGTAAAGAAAAGGGTTCAAACCACTCAAGTGAATATTTGTGGAGATATAAACCCAAGCTGCCTTTTCTAAAACTTGATGATGAATTGCATTCTTACACTGAAAGATTTGAGGAACCACGTAAGTGTGCAGGTATTCCGGAATCACAATGGGTTTCATGCCTGCATGATTTGTTGACAGGAAAATCATTGATTACATTTAGCAACTTGTCTACAGAAGAAGGAAGTTTGAATCAAGGAAGTTGGAAGGAAGGAAGTTGTCACAGTGAGTCAAAAGTTGCTAGCCTCCAGGCAATTGACTGAAAAGGGTTATAGGCAGCGCTTTCATGATGCCTTGCCAGTTAACGATACATCTTTTTCTGAATTTATTGCTAACATTAAAACTCTATTTTTTCAGGTGATTAGCACTGGCGAGTATTAGTAACTCGTTTGATAAACTTGTTGACCTGATGCTTAGGGATAAGGTATTATCCTCATGTAGTAGAGACTTGTTTGCCTTCTTTCAGGAGAGAAAGTTGCAAACACTGGAGGAAATGACATTTCTTGGAGAGCAGTATATTACTGCGCATCCAGGTAAACCTATACAGAGGCTGAGTATGGACAAACTTTTTCCAGCAGCTGCAAGTCTGCAGGTGAAATTGCCTCCTAAAAGTCAGAAACCCAAATGGCACTTCCGGGGCAAAGGACAAAGCCCAAAGAAAGGAAAGGAGTTTCCAAGGACAAGTACTACAGATATGCAACCAGGGTGTGTTCATTGTGGATCATGGCATCATAAGTCAGAATCATGTCTCTAAAGGAACAATAAAAAAGATGACGATGGCAAACCACCTACAAGGGATGCCTTTCAAGGACCCTTGAAATGCTTCAAGTGTAAGGGTGCGCATTTGGCCAGAAACTGTCCAAAGTATTTCGGACAAGGTAATGCTGTGCAGAGTGTGGAAACTAATGAAGTATCAGAAAAGCTTGAAGTACAAATGGGACAAGATTCAGAAGTAATTCTTCCATCGTTGTCAGCAGCATGTATGGTAGGGAATTTACCACTACATAAAGAATGTGTAGGTCATTTTTCAGCTACCGTCCTAAGAGACACTGGTGCGAACGTGATAGGAATTGCGAAGTACCTTGTACCAAAGTCTGTGTACTTAGGCAAAAGTACGAAAAGTCGTACTTTTGGTGGCAGTATCGAGAAATACTCTGTGGCAAAAGTCTATTTTAACTGTTGTTATTTCCAGGGTTTTACAGAAGTGTGTGTACTGAATCAACCAGTAGCTGATGTATTGGTGGGATCAGTAAAAGGAGCCACAATGCCTAGTAAGAAAGAGGTTGAAGAGTCGTACCAAAAGCATGTAAGAACAGCTAACCCTGCTGTTACAAGAGCACAGCTAGTTCGCGAGAGTGAAGAGGCCAGACTACGTGATAAGGACGAAGAACATTTCAAGAGGCAGACGGTTATTCAGTCTGGGATAACCAGTCCAGAAAAGCAACAAGCAGAGAGCAAGTCCAATTTCAGTGACGAGCAGAAAGCAGACCCTACCTTACGAAAGGTAGACTATGACCTGATGTTAGATAGACCAGATTATAAAGAGATTGGAGTAGCATCTTGTTGCCAGGTAATTGAGGGGTAAATTGAGAAAGTGGATGAAAATGTCAAACTTCATATTCATCTGCCACATCTGGTACCCAGAGTGTCCTGGAAGGATGAGAAAATATCCAGTGCCATTCCAGTAGAAGACCGAGATCACAACTGGAGAATGCTGGCCCATTCAACAGTACCTTGACTGACCACGGAGGCAGTGCGCAAAATCGAGTTGTTGAAAAGCCATCCAGCATCAGTTAGTAAAGAAATTAGTGACATAGAGAAAGTCATGAAATTCCCTGTTCCTAGAATGAAGAAAGAAGTAACAGCTTTATTGGGGTTGGGAAATATTTACTCTAAATTCATCCCACACTACTCAAAAATCACAGCTACACTGTCTTCATTACAGAGGAAAGGTATGCCAATTAAGATAAAAGGGACAGAGCAATGTGCAAAAGCACTTGATGACTTACAAATATCATTCACTTACCATTGTTACGTTTGCCTGATCTATCTTTACGTTTCCATATTGCATGCAACGCATCCAAAGTCGGAATGGGAGCTGTTTTGATGGAAGAACACGATGGATTTTTGCATCCAGTCCTATATGCCAGCCGTAAGCTAGCACCCGCAGAGACAAGAAACAGTGTTGGAGAAGGTGAAGCATTGCAAATTTAGTCTACTGTCTCCAAGTTTGCAAACTTCCTGTATGGTTGCAGATTTACCATTTCAAGGGACCATCAACCATTTCAAATCCTTAATTCAGGTTCTATAAAAAAAATGCTAAGATCCTAAGGCCGTTTTTACTGTTGCAGAATTTTTCATTTGACAATTTTTTATTTAAATGGCAGGAAAAATCTGCTAGCTAATTACTTTTCAAGGTTGAACACGAGAGAAGTGTCACCTTAAATGCAATGTAAAGGCCATGTATTTGTATCAATTTTTTCTATGTGACTTAAATTTTGTGATATACTGAATGCTTAGGTATGTGATAATACTACTGCTATAGAAATCACATGTTCTGATAATGTACTATATTTCTAGAATCAAAACGCAACAAGACGTCTAGCTGAACAACCGACGTCACTTAATTTTGTTAGTTGTCAGTTGTGGAGGGGAGGATGGGATATTGTTGCGTGTGGATTCGGGGGGTTGCAACATTGTTTAGGATAATGCACATATATCTAATTGTATCTTCAGCCTGCGCCATCCAAGACCTTCCTCTTTTCCGTCTGTGACTCTTAGCTGTACCTAAGGCTTCATGCAGAAGGTGCTTCTTGTCTGCAGCTACTCTGTGATATGACTGCACTTGTAGAGCTTTGAGCCCATCTGTAATAGTAGGCATCGCAAGTATATATCACATGCATACTACCGGGGTATCTCTTGTGTATCCCAGAATTACCCACATGGCTTCATTCTGTATGCGTCAAAGTTTCATCAGCTGGCTCTCTGATGTGTCTATCACTGACAGGATCACATGCTGGATGGCTACCACTTGGGATGGCTACTGTATGCTTTAATGCGAGTGTATGCTAGATATGCTGAGACAGCAGTCTGTCAATCTTTCCACAAGGGACTGTAATAAACATTCTGAGTGTTTTTCGTTGGCACAGGAGCGGAGCAAAGATGGGGCGACCCGTTTGCTATGAAGCTGAAACCAAGACTACCAGGCTACCAGACTACATGCTGGAAAAGTGTGAACAGCATTCTTTGTTCCATGTCTATTGCTGCCTCCACGTGATCCCTGAAGGACAGGCTTCTATCAAAAATGATATCCAGGTACCTCAGTTTGCTTTCTTTTTTGGTGTTTCTGTCATTAATTGTGAGGCTTGGAACATTAGCTTTCACAATTCGATTGTTCAAAGAGCACCATAAAACAGCTGCCTTTTCTGAGTTAATGACAGTATCCATCTCTGCACCCCAATCAGCCACTTTTTCTACAGTTATCTGTAGCTCTTGGGCTGTCTGTTTACTATCCCACCCCTGTCCATATGGAAGAATATCATCAGCAAATATCAATATCCTTCCAACACTTGGTGCTTCAAGTTCTACAACCTTGCTTGTGTACATATTGAAGAGCACTGGTGACATTGCAGAACCCTGGGGTAGTCCCAGGGGCGATATTATATAGTTCTGAGGTCCATGTACCAGGCAAAGGGCAACCGTATGTGAATGCAGGACACCTGCTATCCACTGACAAACCACCTTCTCCATGAGTGGAGATAGCAAAATATAATATCTAACGCTATTGTAGGCATCCTCAAGATCAAGTGCTGCCACTACCATCTCCTGTCTATTCTGGAACCCCTCATAAACATCAAAAGCAAATGTAGCTGCATTTGACCAGGCATCTTTCCTTGCCAGGTAGCTATCCAAACCTTTTGGCAGGAGCTCTTCCCTTTCCAAAAACATTTGTAGTTTAACAGAAATAATCTTCTCTAGCGTCTTCCAAAAGTATTATGCAGAGTGATAATCCTGAAACTGATAAGTCTGGAATGATCTTTGCCTGGTCTTGGAAGTGGGATTAGGTAGCTGTGTACCCAATCCTAGGGTACTGAAGCTGTTCTGATGCTGCAGTTGAAATGAAAAGCCGTGTCCCTCAAGTCTTCATCATTCATGCTCTTCATATGTGCTTACCTGACTCCATTTGGCCCCAGCGAGGTCTTTTGTTTTTTTGCAATATATATTTTATATGATTTCCTGAAAAATTATCATTTGTAGTACTGGACAGATTAACTCTAACTGAATTTCTAAGCTCCCTATAATTATGATCAGTTTGGGATATAAATCTCTTCAAAAAATGCTTCCCCTTTCTCTTTGTCTGTTGTGACTGGCTTATCATTATCAGTGTATATAATGCCTGTGGTGCCTGGCCGATCCTTCCTTTAAATCTGTCTTTAAAGTTTCCAAAACCTACCAAGTGATTTATCCCCTCCAATTTCGCTCATAAAATGTTCCCATTTAGCCTTTTTTTGCATCTGCTGCACACCGCTTGAACTCTTCTACTTTTTCTTTTCTTTCTTTTTCTAGCTTCTCTACATCCTCTTGTATTCTGTGAGGTGGTTTTTGCACTTTCTGTAATTGCTCAACTGCTGCTCGCTTTGCTCTCCATGCCTGTTCTACTTCTTAGGTCCACCATGAAGGCAGCACAAAGCAGAGGAGTTGGTTCTGCTGCATACTTTCTGTCGGAGGCGTCCAAGAAGTGTACTGTCCTTCTCATACTTGAAAGTCCTGCACGTTCTCGCAGCCCTGATCTTGCTTGCTTTAGAAATCAAAACTGAGCATGGAAAATGGTCACTCCTATAATCGCCTAAGACACTCCATATTGTGTCCAGCACTGCTGACTGGGTAACAAAAGGTAAATCAACAACTGAGTCTGCATCACCAGGTCTCATTGCCATTCAAGTTGCCCTTTCATCGTTTATACAGACTATGTGCGCATCCACCATAGCCTCTGCTAAAGTATTTCCTTGTCTATTTTCCCCAGAACTGTCCAATGCTCTGTTCTGCGCAATGAAATCCCACAAATGAGAAGCCTATTACCCGGGATTTCCTCCAACTCTTTGAGCCAGTTCTTTTCTTGGAAATCACCATTACTTCTGCCCTCCTATTATTCAAACTAGGCCCATTTTATCACTTTCCACCACCAAATCTGTCAACTTCTGTAGTTCTTTCTGACTTGTCCCTATTAAGACGGTGTCATCAGCAAAACGTAGGTTATTTGCGTTATGACCCCCCCCACCCAACCACTATTCCTGGCATATCCATGATAGATCTCATGATACATTCACTGACTAATGATAACAAATCATTAGTGAAAGTACACAATATGTATAATGTACATGTATTAAAATAATGCATAAATAGGTCTTATTAGGTCTTATCGTCTGGAACACAGAGATATATGGATGTGGAACAAAAAATAGTTACAGTAACTAAAGTGTTACCATGAATGTTGCAAAAAGGTAAAGTCGGGAGATGTGAACCAGCGTCATTGCACACAGTTATAAACCATAAGTGCTCTGCCACCAGTATGGACAGCTGAGAAGAAACCATCTGCCTGCGCCGCCATCCGCACGCAACTCCGTAGCCACAGCGACATTCCTCCATTTACCCCAGGGTGTTAACTCTGGTACCCATTATCTAGAGGCTGGGTGAACCCCAGGAACAACCTGGTTACGGCTGCAGCGTGTCATGCTGGATTTGAAAGCGAGTCTCCTATCGACTGCGCTAAAGTATTTAACTCTATTCTCTCTCTCTTTTTTTTTAAATATATAATTTATCTTGCAAATTATTATCTGGGTTCAGAATTTCCAAAGACATCTGAAAGGAGATTTCATTTCATGTATTTCATTTTCCAAGTGGAATCTAACCATGATATTCTTGTCTTATTATTTAAAAGTAGTTTAGAAAATTTGACTAAATTACCTAATATTTCAAGTGTATTTGTGATTTGTGTTACAATATCTTCTTCTTTACTTTCACCGGCTGTAAACTCGGGCAGAAAGTTCTGGTGCTCATCCATTTCTGGACTTTAGTTTTGTTCCAGAACTTGAGTTCTGCGTGCACATCTATTTCATTAATCTGGCTTATTTGTTGGCTCCTTGCCTCTCAGGCTGTGGGTCTATTTCTCTCCCCTCCCCCCCCCCCCCCAACCACAATAATGGGAGCCTTGGAACCCAAAAATGTGGTATGTGGCAATTTGAAATTTATGATCGTTCTGCAGCTTTGAATAGCTTGAATAAAATGTGGAACTCTAAATTATATAATTTTAAAACAAATTTATGTATTTTCAATTCTAATGTTATTTCAATTTTAACATATGGCAGTGAATGTTGGATAACCACTAAAAAGACAGAAAACAAAAGTTGGCTCTCCTCCGAACTTCATCCTAATATTATGGCGGCCATAAAATATCCTTACGGGACTCAGTTTATTAAAAATATGCCGGCTCCATATAACGAAACAAATGCTCTAACAGGGTCTCAGCGATATGTTACTTGCGGACCTGTTTCTGTGACTGTGCCTCACCGCCGACCGTATCCCCCGCGCCACTACACGCGACGCGGATGGGGGCTAAACTAGATAGCTGGGACTCACGAGCAGCAGCTACCGCATCTCCTGCAACTTCCTCCAATTAATTTGCTTGTGAGTCCCAGGCACCTAGTTTAGCCCCACATCTGCGCCGCACATAGCGACGCGGGGGATATGCTCGGCGGTGAGTTTAATCGTGTTTTGCGCATGCCAAAAGTGTGAGGATACAGGTCTGCAGGACTGACATCTACCGCTGCTAAATCCTCAATCGGACGAACAGTATTGCTAATGTGCGTGGGAGCACGTGGTCTACCCGCCATATCGCTTTCATTGTCTGTAATGTCTCGAAATTGTCGATAGTCACTATTAGTCTGCTAGTATCGTCTGCAAAAACGCTCGAAATTGTCAACGGTCGCTTTTATTGTCTGCTACTATCGTCTGCTATGTTGCGTCTCTTGAAATTGTCAAGTAATCCTAGTTTTGCCGGGATTTGTTCCTTGGCAGAAAGTCCGCATTGTACATATGCCTGAACCCCGTAAGGATATTTTATGGCTGCCATAATATTAGGACGAAGTTTGGAGGAGAGCCCAGAAGTTAACTGCAACGGAAAACAAATGCCGGAGGAAAATTATGAACATAAAAATGGGATGAATTAAAAAAGGGTGAAGAAATAAGAGAAATGCTGAGCAACCACTGGTGTCAACAGTTATAAGACAGAGAAGATGGTGCTATATTGGACGCATCTTGCGAAGAAACGAGCAGAGAATCAGAATAATTTTCATAATCACCAGACACTAAAATCGGAAATAAAGGGATTAAGTTTAAGTTAAGGAGGCGAGGACGCCCCAAAAGAAACTCTAAAACGAACGTTGATGAGAGAGGCAAAAGGTGCTGGACTGGGTTCCATCCATAATACTGACTTGAACAGAATGGCGGATATAGACTGCGAGCCCTATGTTACATATAATAAATGGTTCACACAGCAAGGAAATGAAATGACTGAAACTGATTGATCACTCTGCGTGATCTATTTGTTTATGATTGCTCAACAAAGATTTAAAACTCACGAATACATAAATACATGGTTGTTTTTACTGGTGGATAACTTACTCCATTGTTGCTTATAATTTACAACACTAGTTCCAGACCTCAATTACACGAAGCTATCATATCATTTCAGCTATCAATCTGAACTCGTCAGTTATTTAGCAGAGCGTTCTAAAGTACAGCACCTCACATGACACTGTCACATGACAGTCATGTGCCACATTCTTCACTTCTGAATCCAGCCCGTAGCAGCAGTAATTTTTCCCAAAATATACTGTTTAACCGTCCGGGTTATAATTGGGATATATCCTTAAATTGAGTTCTCAGAGTACATGTATGTTATTTTTAATTTATATATCATATAATTATTTAAAAGACCAAAGTGTAGTTAGTATTGTTTCACATTTTGCTTTGAGTTGAGTTGAATTGACATTACAGCACTGGGGCATTCCCATGCATGCTCCATCTTCATCTTCAGCAGCCAACACAGAGTTCCAATACTGATGGTACCGGTCACAATCTGATTAAAAGTCCGTCTTGCCTTTCATCTGAGTGAAGTGAGCCGGCCAGACCCTCTGGTTACACCCACGTGCCTCATTCTCTCCAGGCCATAACAATCTTCTTTCTCTATTGATTCCGTTGCATGTTCCCAAAGAGCCTTGACCACATCTACCTTGTCATTGATCAATTCACCACCCAGTTGTGCGGATCCATCCAATCTGTCTGCCTGTTCTTTACCCACCGAGCATGCATTGCCTAGAGAAAAAATCCAAAGTAAGCTCCCCACCCGTGACCTTTCCAGTAAAGCTAGCCACTCTGCTCGAAGCATCCCTGTCATCACCTTTTTCAGCATGCCTGCAGAGTCTGTTACAATTGCGACATGTGTATGCATCTTGTTCTCTAGCCACCGGAGAGCTGCAGTTACCATCTCCATCTCCATTCTCATGCTAGATGTTGTGGTGTCATATGCTAGGCTGTCTTGCACTAAAGATTTTCCACTGGCTTTCGCTACGAACTCCCAGGCACTTCTCTTTCCTCTCAACACTGAACCATCTGTATAGATAATCAGATCACCTGGGCGTGAATTGTCGTGATACAACTGTTGGACTTCAACCTCTGTAGCACCCGCTGGCCACTCTCTGCACACCCGGCTCAATGTTATCATAACTCTACACAGGTCAGACTTTCCCGCTGGTACTCTGACCCACTCCACTCCTTGCCCAATGTTCTCCAGCATGCTACTTGTCTTATTGTGTCTTCTGCTTGAGCCATGCACGATTTTCCCCTTTGCAGCCTCTGACCCTTGCCTGCAGCCAAGGCTTCATACAGAGGGTGTTCCCTGTCTGCAGCTACTCTGAGGTATGACTTGCCTGCAGCACCTTTAGCGTATCTGCAATGTCGGCAAATCAAGGATGTATCGCATGCACACAATCGGGGTGTTTCTTGTAGAGCCCAGGATCAGCCGCATAGCTTCATTCTGTATGCACTCCAGTTTCTCTAGCTGACTCTTCGAAACAGTGAGTAACCCCTAACCATAATCAATCACGGAAATGATTAAGTGCTGGTAAAGTGTGAACAGCATTCTCTGTTCCATGTCCATCGCTGCTATAACCTTTAGTGCGTTTAGACATTTTTTAGCCCTTGTCAAAGGGCCTGAAAGACAAACTTCTGTCAAAGATGATTCCCAGGTACCGCAGTCTGCTGTCTCTTTTGATACCCTGCCATTTATTCTGAGTATGGGAAGATCAGCTCTAACAATACCGTTGTTCAAAGAACATCACAGACTGGTTGCCTTTTCTGGGTGGATTACAGCACTCATCTCTGTACACCAGTCAGTCACCTTATCTGCTGTTGCCTGTAACTCTTTAGCTATTTGATTCCGATCTGTCCCCCTCCTATATACAAGAACATCATCTGCAAATGTAAATATTCTGCCAACTCCGAGTGTTTCCAGACAGGCAATCCTGCTCGTAAAAACATTGAATAGTACAGGTGAAATTGCAGATCCCCGTGATAGTCCTGGAACTTTAATACATGGTTAAGAGGTCCATGAACGCAGACGGAGAGCTACCCGGCGAGTATACAAAACAGCTGCTATCCAATTCACCAACCAAAGACAGACTCCCTTCTCCATAAGCGCTTTCGTCAAGATACTGTATCTGACTCTGTTGTAAGCGTCTTCTAAATCGAGTGACGCTGCCACCGTTTCCTGTCTGTTCTGGAAACCTTCGAAGGCGTCAAAGGCTAAAGTGGCTGCATTTGACCATGTGTCCTTCCCTGGCCGGTAACTCCCCAATCCTCGTGGAAGAAGATTACTCTGTTCCAAAATTTCTTGTAACTTACCCGATACTATCTTCTCCAGCACTTTACCAAAGGGTTATGATCCTTAAGCCGCTGAGTGTTGAATGATTCTTTGCCAGGCTTAGGAAGTGGAATCAGGTAGCTGTGCATTCACTCTTCTGGGACTGAAGCTGTTCTAATGCTCTGGTTGAAACAAGTAGTCATCTCCACCAGGTCTGCATCACTATTGTATTTTATGTGGGAATATCTAACCCCGTCAGGCCCCGGCGCAGTGTCTTTCGCCTTTTTCAGAACACGTTTTACATTTTCTACCTGTACGATGTCTTTTTTGAGTTTGATTTTGCTTGACTTGGCGACTAACTGCTAAAAAAAAAAAAAAACAATCAGCGATTGCCAGTAAAAGCAACTGAGATACTGCGGATAATTTAGAAACTCGGTGTCTAGACATGTGAGGATGAAAATACACTAGGTTTTCTGAGTCAAATACAAGGAAGATATATGCACTGTCTGCGAATATTGTCGTAATTGCTTGTCTATGTTATTTTCTTCTCCAAATAATAAAGTATGCAATCATATTCATAGTTATAATGAGCCTTGCCGATAATCGTTACGCTTCACAGTCTCATACCATAACGTAGAAAAAGTAATCCAAGAGTTGAGCAAACGCATGCTGCAGGCAGCCCTAGAAGCAGTTCCAAGAGGTGCGCGTAAACAATACAAACCGTACTGGAATTGCGATCTGGAGCAACTGCACAACAATATGGAAACAGAAAGAAAACAAGCTGAGACCAGACCTTGTCAAGAGCAGTTTAACAACTACCAACATTCAAAGGCCAAATTTCAAAGAGCCAAACTGCAGGCTAGACGGGCAAGCTGGCAAGAAAAGACAAAGTCTCTAAACTCTGAAAGAGACACAAGGAAGTTGTGGAGGTTAATTAAGCAAATTAATGATGAGAATACAGGAAGAAATGGTAATATTGCACTATGCAAAGAGGGAGCCATCCTAACAAGAAAACAGGCAGCTGACCACTTTGCAGATTCCTTTGCTGAAGACAGCAACATTAATGTCAGCCCAGAGAAACAGCGAGAGGTTCAAGAAAACAAACAACATATAAGACAAAAAGATATAATTCCTGAGGCACTGGTGGCAGCACTTACATCCAGCGAGTTAGAGTTAGCAATATCAAAGCTGAGAATGGGAAAATCACCTGGAATTGATGGTATCACCAACGAAATGATCAAGAACCTTGGAACAACTGCCAAAATAAATCTGCTACAGATCTTTAATCATTGTTGGACCAGTGGCAAAGTTCCTCAAATATGGAGAGAAGCAATCACAATACCTCTGCTTAAACCAGGAAAGGACAGTTCTGATGCCTCCAGCTATAGACCGATCAGTCTTACCAGCTGCCTCTGTAAAACAATGGAACGTATTGTCAACCTTAGACTCCAATGGTACTTGGAAAGTGAAAACATTTTCACGCCACAGCAGGCAGGATTTAGACAGTGCTACTCCACAGAAGACCAGACAACTTACCTTTCACAAGAAATTGAGGATGCCTTCCAGGAAAAGAAGCTAGTGCTAACAGCATGGATAGATCTGAAGAAAGCCTTTGACAAGGTCTGGAAAGAAGGTCTACTAAAGAAACTGAGAGACTGCAGAGTGAATGGGAGAATGTACAAATGGGTGAAAGCATACTTGTATAACAGAAGATCCCGAGTACAGATAGATGGACTTAAGAGTAAGAAAGTTTTGCTGCGCCATGGCGTCCCACAAGGAGGTGTTCTGTCCCCCACACTCTTCCTAGTCTATATCAACGACCTGCTTTCTGAACTACCCCGTGGAATTAAAGCTGCAATGTATGCTGATGACTTGGTACTCTGGTGTACAAATTAAAATGCGACAGTGGCCACCAGGCTGCTACAAAGAGCCATAGATGTAATGGCTGATTGGGCCAACAAATGGTGTGTCAGCATCAACATAGGCAAATGCAGCACCACTCTCTTTACCCTTTCTCCTAAACAAAAATCTGGTGTCATGCACATAAATGGAGTACCCCTGAGAGAGGATAAGGAGCCCACATACCTCGGCGTAACGTTTGATGATAGATTAACATGGAGAAAACACATCAACAAGGCAGCAACCAAAGCCAGAAGGAGGGTAGCCATTCTGAGAAAACTAAGTGGAACCACATGGGGTGCTAGCGGGAAAATACTTAGAAAAGTTTACCAACAAAGTGTTCGACCACATCTTGAATACGGATCAACAGCATGGAGTTCGGCATCAAAAAACCACATTGCAAGAATTAGACAAAGTGCAAAATCAAGCACTCAGAGTTACCACAGGCAGTATGAAATCAACACCTATAGCTGTAATGGAGAAAATGGGGATGACCCAAGCACTGAGTGAACGCAGAGACACCAAGATGCTTTTACAATCAGAAAAGTTTCTTAGTATGCCCAGTCACCCTATGAATGAAAGATTCCAAAATTTAGCTTTGGGACGACTAAAGAGAAGTAGTTTTATCCACCAGGCCAAACGCCTCGGCAGACAAACCACTGATTTACCTGCAACTGATAGATCCTTAAATGCTGTCCCAGAACGGACCCCCTGGAGAGAGGAGTATAAGTTTCCAATACACATCAAGACTGAAGTGAAAGGGGTATTTGACAAGGAAGAACAAAACAGTGTGCAGCGCAAAACAGCCACCCTCAGTCTACTTGATGATGAATACCCGCAGAACCTTTGGGTCCGTGTTTACACAGACGGGTCAGCAGAAAGCGCAGTCAGAAACGGAGGTGCGGGAGTGTACATTGAGTATCCTAATAATACCAGGGATACAGTCAAATTACCAACGGGAAAGCACTGTCACAACTATGATGCAGAAGTTCAAGCCATCAAGATAGCGGCAGAGAAACTACTAAATACAGGGTATTTTTCACAACCAGTGGTATTCCTGACAGATGCAAAAGCAGTACTTCAGTCACTCCAGTCTGGAAAATTACCAAGCATACGGACACTATTATCCGAACTAGGCAACCGCTGTAAATTAGTAATGCAGTGGATACCTTCCCACTGTGGAGTTCCCGGAAACGAAAAAGCTGATAAACTAGCTAAGGAAGGTGCAACTGAAGAACAACCTAACATACCAGTCTCTTATCAACAGAAGAAGAGAATGATCAAATCAATCAGAATGCCACCGAAACTGGCACAAGATGATTACCATATTATGGACAGACCAGAGCAAGTCATTATCCTTCGCCTTAGAACAGGGCACAATCGACTTCGCTCCCACATGTACAACAAATTTAAGATTGGCCAATCAGCCATGTGTACTTGTGGACTGGCACCTGAAACAACAGATCACATCCTTCAAGACTGTCCCAGATTCAACGCTTTCAGGCAAAACCTTTGGCCAAAAGAGACACTTGTGGAAGTCAAACTTTACGGGCCGCTTAGTGAATTACAAAAGACAGTGAAATTCATACTAGAGACAGCTTTGCAGATATAGACAATTTATTTCATGCGAACGAAAGAAGAAGAAGAAGTCTCATACCATCACAAGAATTACGGATCAGATCCGTGTTCTTGTCAACGCCTAATGTTTCTAATTACTTTCTTAACGAGTTTCGTCTGCATTGATGAGAACGGCCTCGTTTAATTTTCAATTATTGCATTCTTTTGTGTGTGTGCATTCCTCTCAAAAATCACATGCGACTAAATGTTGTTCAGCTTGTCTGCAAATATCTTATTTAAAAACGGGGGGGGGGGGGGGGGGTGTTTGATTTTTGTCGTGATGGAAAGTGATAAAATGGTCCTCAGTTTGAATAATAGGAAAACAGAAGTAATGGTGATTTTCAAGAAACTGATCTGTTTAGGCCCAAGTTGTTTTTTCATCTTGTGTACTGCGTTTTGCACACTTTAAAAAAAAAAATTGTCATTAGTGTTCTTTGGCATAGCAAGTTTACACGGAGTCATGGTTTAGGATGTAGTTGTGTTTACTGACATCTTTCCGTCTTTCTAAGCGACAGTGTTCCATTGTGCTTTAGTGAGGCATAATCATAGCCAATGGCGTTTGTGAGTGTGACTTGCAAGACACCTCACATTAGGAAGAATTTTCCACAGAATGTGAATTCGATTTCGGGAACATTGTTGCCATTACATTCATTCAACAGATTACTTCTCATCCACTCAAAGGCAGTACACGTTTAGCCTCCATATCAGTGGCATGTGAAATCGTGGGAGCAGATGGAGAGCTTACACTTGGGACTGAGCTTGAGATGAGCCTACAGATAGACGTTGATCGTGGTCTTAAGTTGCCGACGGTAAGCATAGGGTCACACTTTAGTGACAATGGATGCAGTCACCTAACTAGTATGGTCACTGCCAAGAAGGAAAGCAATGACACACTACATTCTTTAAAATACTAATAAATAGTCGTGATTTCACACAGACTGTGTTTTTTTTGCATGTTATAAGAAGTAATGGACTCGAGAACTTGGAAACAACTTGCAAGATTTATGAAAAGAGCAAAGGGGATGCAAAGATATAAATACCTGGATGGCTTAGCCATATGGATGGAGCGAAATAAGAACACTGACCCGATCCATGATTCTAGCAATAGTGTGAGATTGCGAAACATGACAGCTTCAGCTTTTCGGCACGGCATATTATGAGGATGAGAATGATCTTGGGCTGTTTCTTTGCGTTCACGGATTGTACAAATTGGCGGAAAGTCTTAGTGTGAGTTTCCCGGTTGTAGCTCTGTTTCAGGACCTGCCTTTTGCATGTGTATCCATTTTGCAGATCTGGCTGATTTGTGTGCAGCCGGTTGTTTCCTCGTCTTTCAGGCGTATGTACTGCGACGTAAATTCAGTGGCATAGCAAGATCAGTGGGTATTCTGGCACCCCCTTTCCCTTAGCCGAGGTGGCCCGCACCCCTTTCCTGCGCCACCAAGTCGATCCCATCTATGGTATGACTGTAGCCAGTCTAAATGTTGGGTATCAAGCATGATGTTGCCTAGTAAGACTCTTGGTCGACTGACATTGAAACCACTGCTTGTCATTCAGTAGGACGTGGGCTTTAATCGTTGTCTATCCAGCCATCAATAGACGTAATCACCCATGAATAGGGGGTGGGCTGATGAGTGCCACAATTTA
Organism: Candidula unifasciata; assembly: GCA_905116865.2. NCBI lineage: Eukaryota > Metazoa > Mollusca > Gastropoda > Stylommatophora > Geomitridae > Candidula > Candidula unifasciata. The sequence continues at coordinate 93,205 of CAJHNH020001625.1, read as the reverse complement.
TATGGACATAGCATCTTTGAAGGCCTCAGCTTCGAGATCCCATGCAAGCACTGTTTAGGCCGGTATAGGCCATTATCTGTGACGCACGACGTGATGGTGATGATGATGTTGATGAGTGCCAAGTAGTCTGTGTAGGCATCACATGTAAAAGCCGTTTATCCATTTATCCTTGTAGAAATGTTAGCTCTAAACAGAACTGAACATGTGTCAAGATCAACAAAGAAGACACAATCTAATTTTTCTATAGATCTTCATTTACTTGACACCGGACATGTGGTTGACAGGGATAGTGTCTTCGGAGTTACTTACCACACAATGAATATGTGTTTCCTGAAACCAACGGAAGCCGTGAAAGCTAAGATAAACAACCTCGCGATCGGCAGACATAAAGAGCTTGTGGTAAATTCCCACATTAATCAGGCTGAAAATCTGGAAATCCTGGCGGTGAGACATCTGTCTAGCGAATTATGCATTTCAGTTTATTTGTATTTCAGTAGAACGGATCAATGTTTGTACTTTATTATATGCTGAGTCGGCTCTGTGGCTAAGTCGATGTGAACGCGTCGCAAAGCTGGGGTGCCGGGTTTGATCCCAGCTGCGTGCCATGCGCCTTGCGTTGGTTTTGACAGTGGTACCAGTGGGCCGACCGTTCAGGGCAATGCCAAACTACTGGACGTAAATTTGCCTAGAGAAACCACACAACAGCCAGGGGCTGCTAGGGTTGGTTCTGCAAAGTCCAGTAAAGGATACGCAACTAATCATTATATGCTGATGTAACTGCGGTATAAAATACAACTGGCAATGCTAGGCAAGAAGTCGTGGAGTGATTTGTTTGTTTCCACATTATTGAAGTGGTAAAAGCAAATTGATACAGTTTCATCGCCGTAAAGCAAAATACTGAGGACACAAGCGTGTTTGTTTTAACTGTGAGCCTTATGTTCTCTCAAACGCGTTATGCCAGTGTGTTTGCTATTTTTTCAATACCGGCGTTGAATTTCTTGGTCCATAGATTGTGTGTTATTGACTCTCTGAGGTCTGAACAACGGATCAACATTATGGCACAAGGGTAGTAAACCTATAGGTGCTCCGTTCTACTTTTAGCTCAAGTCTGATCTCCGAAGTAGCTCAGCGCAGTGCATAAATTCCGTAGCACCGCCGAGGATCCTGAAATATTTTGGGTAAATCTTTCAACACCAAATCTTGCCCGGACAGCGCCGTTAGGTTACACTTTTCGATTTCCAACTGCCAATGTATTTTTTTAACGTTCGCTGCAATACACACGGGCGTCCGATCTCACTACCCAGAGAGCAGGAAAAATTACAAGAAGTTCAAATTTTGCCCCAGCAACGCCGTTAGGTTACTCTTTTTGATTTCCAACTACCAGGGATTTTTTTTAACGATCGCAACATTGACTACCCAGAGACGAGGGAAAATTACCAGAAAAGTCCACATGAAAAAAATCCCAGCCCTCACCGATGCCTAAACCCGGGACCTCTAACACATGAGACGAACACCATACCTCGAGACCAAGCAAGTAGTATATGCCACTAATTATGCATATCATTTACCGAATGTGGATCTAGCTGTGGATCTGACCGTGGATTGACCGCGAATTGAACGCGGAATGTGGATGACCTGTGGATGTAGACTAGGAATTTGGACGCTGTTGATGCGGATGGGAGTTGTCGATGTCGTCAACAATTTTGAAAAAAAAAAGTTCGGAATCTTACTTTTATTTTTATATTTTTCTTTGGTAAAATCAAATAGTTTGAAAATATGTCTCTTTAACACGATAAAAGTAGCTGTTTGAGACTGACAATATCATTGTTAGCCATGGACCCAAAGTGAAAACATCCCCTCACAGCAATAATAGCGGGGCCGACTGGCAGTGGTAAAACCGTTTTTGTGCAAAAGTTTTTGAAACATCTGGTTGATATGGTCGACCCAGTACCGGAAGAGATTATTTGGTGCTATGGGGAATGGCAACCCCTCTATGACAACATGACGAGTGTCATCTTTAACGAAGGCCTGCCCGACATGGAACAATAGCGTGGTGATAGGCGATGACTAGTGGTTATAGACAATTTATTGTCCGATACAGACAACAGAGTCACCAAGTTGTTTACTAAAGGCAGTCACCATCGCAACGGCAGCGTTATTTATATTGTACAAAGCCTGTTTTAAAAAAAAAAAAAAAAAAAAAAAAAGAACAAAGAACCACCAGTCTCAATTCGCATTACATCATAATTTTTTTAAACCTCGTGACGGCTCACAGATTACCAATCTTGCCAAACAAATGTATCCTGGTCGCATTGCCTACATCCAAGAAAGATTTAAAGACCCAAAGTTTAAACCTCACGGTTTTGTGGTTGTTTGACCTCCAAAAGGAAACACTTGATCATTTATGCTTACGTAGTGAAATATTTTCCAGATCAAATATCAAATTGTTTATGTAGTTAAATAATGTCTGACAAACTGAAGCAACACGGAGAGATGCTGCGTTTTTTGCCCAAGGCTACACCCAGCACCTCCAAAGACATAATTAAAACGGCCTCACCAGACCTCGTTCATACACTCTGTGAATGCTGCCACAATGTATTAAAAGACAATGTCGTCTTGACACCGGATCAAAAATGAAACTTTCAATCAAAAAAGGGGAAAAAAATGTTTGCAGCACGGTGGGTTTCTTGGGGCTTTATTAGCGTTAATTCTAAACGTGGTAAAAGGCGTCTTGGGTTTCTTACCATAGACAAGAAAATGATATTGATCGATCCACGTTTGTTAGAGACTCAAAAAGCATATGTACCACACAACACAGTCAATGATAACCTACGCGCTTTAGACATACAAATGCAACATGTCTAGGAAAACGCACAGTTGTCACCACGTGACAAAGCCCAGTGATATCAACAAATGCTGCACCGTTACTTGAATCGTCTCGATCAGTACCGTCACGAGTCGTTGGGTGTAGTGGATATCAAAACGTCGTCCTTAAGTACTCAACAATAGCCGCCACCGCAGACAGTGCTTACTTAAAGATGAAATTACTGACACACTAATTCAGTCATCCCCAATTAAAAGCCTCAAGAAGACCCTTGATCCGAAGACACTATTGGTCTCGTCGTATACACTCAGGCACAGAGGGATGAAGAAGTCTAAGATACCTACACCTCGGTGGGAACAATGGCCTCGTCATTAAAAAACTTTACTATGATCTTAGACGACCTGGGGCGTATAGTGGCGCTATCACTTTAAAATGCTAGACCAAAATCAAAATTAAAGATGTCAAAGAATGACTAAGTCACCAAGAAATGTAAACTCTGCATAAATCAGTCCGTCGACATTTTAACAGACATCCGATTATAACCGGTGGCATCAACCAACAATTCCAAACTGATCTTACAGACATGCGATCTCTACGAAAAGACAACAACGGTATGTCGTACTTGGTCACTTGTATAGACGTATTCACTAAATATGCCTGGGCGATCCCCACAAAGAACAAAACTCAAAAAGCGTTAGTGGAGGCAGTAAGTAAAATTTTTATCGAGCGGAAACTGAACAATTTGAATCCAGAAAAGAAAAGATATGACATTATTTCACTAAAACCAACAAACAAAATTATATTGATGTGTTGAGTAGTCTTTTACAATCATGTTTATCACTGGAGCATTCGTATGGCACCAATCCAAGTTAACATCAGTATTCAAGAAGAAGTGTGGCAAACGCTATACACAAAGACTGCTGTCACTGGGGGAAAAAAAGTGTTCAATGGAGGTCACAGAGTCAGAATCGCTCAGACCAAAAAGACATTCAAGAAAGGTTTTATGCCAACTTGGACTGAATAAATATTTAGTCAGTCGTGTTTTTAGGACCAAACCGATAACGTATGTGTGGAAAGATGATTCGGGTGAGGAATTGTGAGGTGCATTTTATAAAGAGGAAATTCAAAAAGGTAGCGACAAAGAACTTTATCGAATTGAAAAGATTATACAAGAAAGACGCTGTTACAGAGGTGGTAGAGAGCATTTAATCAAGGGCTTTGGTTATTCCGCCTCATTCAACAGTTGGACAGCTGACCAACAACTCAAGCGGTAGTAGTGTTATAGATCAAGCAGAATTGGATGAAATTGCCGTCTTGGCTGTAGAACCCCACGGCGGCAAACAATGTTGGTTCGGTAAACTACATACGAGTCCTGAAGTCATTTTCATCTCTCAGTTGGTGGTTTGTATATATCGTCATCGTCGTGTCGCTGTTTAATCTGACATACTGACCAGCTAGCGAGCAGGCTGGGAAACTGTGGATTGTTCTCTTGTCTAGCTGTTTGGACTACCTATTACCGAATCAGATAATAGAGACAACCTTAAAATAGCTTTGAGTTTTTATATCATGCTGCCTAACAACGCCTCACCAAAAATATTTTCCGGCAATCAACTGGGTCACTTTTTTGTCAAACTACCACATAATATTGAGTTGAATTCAAAGTACGAAATTGGTCTGGTGGAGATTCAATTTCCCAACAGTCATTTTAATATTCTAGAGGATGAGATCTGGGCAGAGTACACACCACCCAAAGACAGTCGCAAAGAAGCCCTGAAAACTAAATAACTGGCTGGTATTTACGAAGCAGGTGAGGCTTTTATCGATCTGCTGAACGTGTTAATTATAGAAACTGAGAATGGTAGTGATGCGATAATGAGAATCCATTTCAACAAATATACAAACATGACCGTCCTTAAACTTTACGAAAAGGGAACTGAGGTCAGAGTCTTGTGCTCTATTTTAGGACTGCTGGGCGTGTGTTTAACCAACACTGAAGCACCACTAGTCGGAAAGTATGCGGTAGATGTCGATAGCGTCATGAGTAATGTGTACGTCTACTGTGATATTGTAGCCCCGAGACCTGTCGGTGATGTCATGTCCCATTATTACGTACCGTCCCTATTATGGACCGAAATTCGACCTCCGTGTTTTGAATTTACGAAAAGCCACTCTACGTCTCCCTAAGTAATTTTCTCTTGACATTGTACAAATCCTTGTAACCAGAGTCACAGGCAAAACGATCCTATTCAAGGGCATAACTTTGGTGGTGATGCTACATTTTAGAACCCGGAGACATTTCAATCTAGAATAATGGTTAGACACATTCCGTTAATGTGAAGTCCTGAAATGTCTGAAGAATTTTTGCTACCACCAAGCAGGACATGGCTTGCCGGTATTTATCGGTGGGAAAAGTCAGCCTTGTCGTGACCTCGGTAGTTTCTTTGGCGGTTTAGGTCGGATGGTTCTCCCTTGTTTAAAGACTGGTGGTAAAGCACTGCTAAGAGAGGGTGTCAGTACCGGTTTGCAAGTCGCCCAAGATGCTTTCGCTGGTCGGAACATAGGAGAAGCGTTTAGAGAACATGCCAAGAAAGCGGGAAAACAGCTACTTTAAAGAGCTGTCGACCACATGACTGGCCACCAATCAGGAAGCATGATTCAGAGCCGACAACGAGTAGCGCCCCCTGGGAAACCTCTGCGTAAAAGATTTAAAGCGTTACCCCAACTTCGTTCTTCTAACAGACGTCAGCAATTTCAGAAGAAGTACTCAGATATCTTTGATCATGTCTCTGATCCATCCTAGTTCGTGTGAATGTGTTCACTCTAGTCTCTATTTGTTTAGTGTACCACCAACAGCAGTTGAGGAGGGACAGTTTGTGGAAATACATCCTCTGGCATCGCAAGCCTCCGGAGTCCCCTATTGAGTTTGCCATCTCCAGAAACAGTAATCAATGTTTGGATCTTTTCAATACTTTTTTTACACGTGGGAGCCAAAGTCACTTTGAGCAACGGCTATATTATACCACCAGACGCTGCTGTGGCACCCTACAACTATTACATGCACAGTTCATTTTCTCAAATCGACGTTTCCCTCAATGATACAATAATCACCCAGAGTGAGAACACTTATCATTATAGGGCCTATCTAGTAGCCACGTTGAATTATGGTGATGATGCTAAGAAGGGACCACGTTCTGCCGCCATGTATCTCAGCGACACACCAGGGTATATGGATAATACTCAAGATGCTAGTAACAAAGGACTAAAAATATGTCGCCAGTTAGCCCACCGCCAGTCAAGAGATTGATATGATGGGGCTCTTACACGTCAATATTTTTGCTCAAGACCGCTACCTGCTAAACAGTGTGGCTGTAAAGTTCAAACTTACACCTTCTATAGACGTCTTTAATCTTATAGCTTACGAGGCCGATGTTGGTTACAAGTCCATTATAACGCACGCTACCCTGACAATTAGAAAAGCCAGATTAAAGCAGGCTATCTCTCTGGCACATGAGAAAGCCTTAACCAAGACCAATGCCAAATATCCTTTGAGACACGTGAATCTGAAAACAATTTCTATACCCAAAGGCATGTTGTCTCACACCTAAGACAATATATTTGTGAGTCAGACGCCCACCAGACTAGTGATCGGACTAATTAACTCTGTAGCCCTTAACGGCTCCTACAAGACTAACCCTTTCAATTTCAAACACTGTGGGTTGACATATCTAAACGTGAGTATAGACGGTTGTAGCGTATCCAGTAAACCGTTAACACCAGACTATGAAAATAATCACTATGTGAAAGCTTTTTTCGGTACTATGTTGACTATGGGACTGGTGGGTAAAGATGCCGGTAATGACATTGAATACAGACATTATAAGAATGGCTACGCTCTCTATGCCTTGGACCTCTCACCTAACCTGTTGAATGAGGATCAATTTGAAATGCCCCATTCAGGGGCGTTGTCTTTGGAATTTAAGTCTGCCACCTTCACATCCGAACCACTACAAGTTATAGTCTATGCTGAACAAAACTCTGTACTTTTTAAATCTCCAATATACTCTTAGCTGACCACGTTGTCCACATAGCACATCTCGTACAAGTATTAGCCCGTGATCAACTACCTACATACTTCGACCACCACCAGACCGCAGTTTTTGTCATTAACACACTCTAGCGACCAGCCGGGTTTACACTAGGTTGGTCTGTACTACAATGGGGTCGGGAGTTTTTCCTTTTTTGATTCCTTCGGGCTCCCACCCTTCCACGCCAACATTATAAGTTTTATCGAAAGCCACTCAACCAGACCCCTCATTTACAACACTCATGCCTTACAAGAATTGCAGAGCAACATTTGTCGATTATAGGTTATTTATTTTATACTGATAAAATGCGCGGCTGGTCATATGCGCCAAGTTTTATGTCATTTTCGTAAAGACAACACGTCAACGATCAAATCGTTTGGGGCCTCGTTTCGCCCTTAATTAGCAAAACCAATCCAGCCATGTCGAGTTTAAAACCGGTACTGCAAGCTCACAGTTGGTGTATAAACAACTCGAGTGCCGACCACCTTCGTATTGCCGACCACCTTCTTATTGCCGACACTATACATACACACTGAAGATGTCGACAGCCCCGGCCAATTAAGTGTACGTGACCTGAAGCGATGAGTTGTTGACACCTTTGGATGCTGGTCAAAAAGTTGTTTCGGTCTAGGCCTATACTGGGACACCGACATCTCAAGTTTCCTATGCGAACGGTGTTGACACTGAATCGCCTAGAATTTGAACAATTGATTGACGTAAAGACGGAGATCCTGACAGAGTTTGATCGATTAGAGCTGCTCACTAGTCCTTGTTAATAACCGACATATACAACTACGGAACAATATTCTGATGTTAAAGAGAACACCAACAACCCAGACGATGTATTTACCCAACTCTTTGAGACTGAGAGAACAACCGACCAGTTGTCTATCTAGGTGAAGTTTCTAGGAATCCCTGGCAACTTATAAAGAGAAGATATAAAAGCCAGCTTTGATTTTATGAATGAAAGAATATAAAATGGAAAAAAACATATTATTGTGTGTCTATAGCCATTATAAAGTGTCAATATCTGTTGTGTGAAAGTCTGTCTCTATATACATATGTTTGTATTTGTTATAAAGTATAAATAACTGTTATGTATAAATGTCTGTCTGTGTCTAGCCACCTTTGTGTGTCTCTAGTTGTTTATTTAAATGTCTGTACATTTGTCTATCTGCCTCTATATACACGTTGTCTTTGTTTTTATTAAACCTCAACAACAACAACGCCAAGGAACCAAGAACACTTGTTATCTCATTACTAAGAAAGCCAAGGTTAAAAAGACGTGAGTGACGATGATATTCATACCATCAGTTTCTCTTTATAATCTGACATTGACCGATGGGAAAGACAACCGCACGGTACGCCTACGGCATGGTCGAAGCTGTTTGTATATCGCAAACCCCGTTGAAAAAAACAGGTTCTTGACCGATCACTGAAGTCAAGCAACATCGAGCGTGGTCAGTAGTTAGATAGGTGTGTGTATTTTGAAGAAGAAAGGAAAGAAAGAAAAAAAAGAAGAAGGATTGTCTACCGAGCTATGACAATAAATGTAACGAAAAACTGACAAAATTATTTGCGTAGTGACATCTGAAACCCTTGTTATCTCAATTACCATGGAAAGAGTCAGCTAGTAACCGGACTCTGACCATTGAAACACATACAAGACAGGGGCACCGTCTAGAGAAACATCTGGAGAGAGTTTCTTTTTGTTAATATTTAATCGGTACAGGGGCTCCCCCAACCATCAAACTCCAAACTGATCTGCTGTCGCTCCTGATTTTCCGGAACTTTTTTTTTTTTTAAGTCAGACCCCATCGACAACTCCCATCCGCATCAACAGTGTCCAAATTCCCAGCCTACATCCACAGGTCATCCACATTCTGCGTTCAATCCGCAGTCGAACGTGGTCAGATCCACAGCTAAATCCACAGTCAGAGCCACAGCTAGACCCACGATCCGTAAATAATATGGATTATTAGCAGCTTTAACTACTTACGCAGTCCCCTGTTATTGACGAAGAATCGAAAGTATATGAAATATATATATATATATATATATATATATATATATATATATATATATATATATATATATATATATATATATATATATATATATATATATATATATATATACTCAAATTTTAAAACGCATTTTCATAAAAGCAGCGTACTGTAAATATAGTAACACATGATAGTAATATTTGAAAATAAACATGAGTATTAAAAAAGATGTTTTCTTCTTCACTGGCTGTAAAAAATCATAGATGTTTGCAGGCTTGATAATTTTGAGCGAGGAGAGGAGTGGGTCAAGGTGTCCGAACAAGTTTCAGTCTTGTGTAGGGTTCTAATCACGTTAGGTCGTGAGTGCAGAGACTGGCCAGCTGGTGCTGCAGAATCAGAAATTCAACAAATGATTCATGAAAATGTCCGCCCCGGTGATGCGATTATCTATACAGATGGCTCTGTGTGGTAGACGAAGAGCATGGGGTTTCATAGCAAAGGTGAATGGATGTCGCTTAGTGCAGCAAAGTCTTGCATATGAAATCACATCTAGTTTGAGAATGGAGGTGGAGTCAGTCTCTGCTGCCTTTCGCTGGCTTGAGAATCAGCTGTACACACATGCCGTGATTGCCACGGACTCACAGAGCGTGTTGAGACAGGTGAAAAACACGCTTGCTTCGCGCAGAGTGGCGAGCATCACTTCAGTGGTCCCGGGTATTTAGCATCCTTTGGATATTTTCTCCAGTTCATGCTGGTGTGTAGGGAAATAAGCATGGTGAAGGCTGTCTGTGATCAAAGTAGAACATACAGAAAATCCAAACATTAAAAGAGTAATTCAACCGGGGGGGGGGGGGTGGCGGGGGGGGGGGGGGGGGTGAGTGAGTAGACGGTCAGGAAGATATGCAGCACTGAGTGGGAAACATAGGCGGACTTTTTAATCAGGTTGCATCTGGTACTATTAGAATGTTGACTCCTAGTTGGCTATTAAAGTTGGCTAAGGAGACGGAGAACATTTGGAATTGTCCCATTTGCAGTAATGTCAGTTCTTGTCCTGTGTGCAGTAATGTCAATTCTTTATTAATTTATTTATGCATTCATTTATTCAATTATTATTTCATTTGTTAAAAAAACCGGTTCTTTCGTAATATCCTACCCCCCCCCCCCCCCCCCAGTATTTTCGAGGGTTGTTAAGATTGGGTTTCCCGGCTTTCTTGGGCTCTTAAAGACCTGGCCCTAACCTCAGCCCACCTATGTCCCACGAGAGAGTACAGCCTTGGTCCCACGACGGCATGTAGCTTAGGTCCCACGATTGTGTGCAGCCACCCCCTGAAATATTAGGTTGTCCCGTGACCTGTGGATTTCCCTTGTTTTGGGTAGGATATTAAGAAAGCACTAAAAAATGCTTTCAAGTAAAATCCTGTTTGCATACCAGTTACTGACTCCTTCCTTTATCTATACCTTCATCTGTTCTGACTTACCTTTTAGTTTTTTGTGGACAAAACGATCGCACTGCTCCCCCAATGCAGCCACTCCGCGACAACACATCGCATTCTGCGAGAACATATAGTTTCAGGTTAGCTGAGTAAATCCCTGTGTAGTTGTCATAAATCTGCCATTGCTTCTAGTTTTAAATCACACCAATACTTGTAAAATAAAAGTGTTAAAAGGTAGGTAAAAGCACAACAAAAACAGCTCTTGCGGCTTGCAGTAATATACTTTCACACACACTAGCTCACTAAATAGTAAGTCAGGCTGCTAGTCTCCACTTTCCCCACCCTCCATCCCCGCCATTCACACACAGACAATCTTTAGAAGCTTCCTGAATGGTATCTGTGCCCCTCAAAGAAGGTGGGGTCCACTTCAGAGTTTTACTATGGTGAAAATAAAATCCCATCTGCGAGATCTCCACTAGGTCAATGTGTTTAAATAGCGTATAGTTATGCATACAGCACAACAAGCAAACTAAGTTTTCTTCTGCATTTAACTAGAAAGCATGTTTGGTGTTCCACAGTTTAGTTGGGTTAGTTGCTTATCCTTTACAGGACGTTGCAGAATCAACCCTAACAGCCAGGCTGTTGTGTGTTTTTTTTTCTAGGCAAATTTACGTCCAGTAGTTTGCCATTACTTCCTAGACGGTCGGCTTTCTTGATACCACTGTCGAAACCAACGCAAGGCGCATGGCCCGCAGCTGGGATCGAACCCCGCATCGCGGCATTACGAAGCGTTCGCATCGACTTAGCACCAGAGCCGACCCACAGTTTAGCGTGCAAGACAATATTAGCCAGGGCTTTTCAACTGGTGGCCCGCGGGCCAAATCTGGCCCGCCGAGGTCTAGCCGAACGTTGCCAAAATAACGAAATGTAGTTATTGAAAAAAAAATCTAATTAATCAATGTTTCTGTATATTCTTCAAAAACAAGTCGTGTCAAATGTTTCAAATTGGAAGTGTTTGTCAGGAATCTGTAAATGCGAAGATACGAGGGAACCGACATAGGAACATAAAAATGTAATTAGATAAGGGTGAAAGTTCCTTCCCAGTTCTTTCAAAATTCGACTGTTTGAAGCCAAAGGTAGGCTGGAAAGGGTCAAGCTAATTTGAAACCAGTATGCTTGCTATTTTATTTCTTCAACACTGAACTCGGCAACCTTAACGGATCGAATGATATAAATATTTTAAAAAGCTTTAGAATAATTTTAACAACAGATCTGACGACTTCAATATCCCAAACAATGTAATGTTATTCGTTCGAGATCCTTTTAAAATCACTACTGCGTGTGATTTTTCTTTCAATGCTAAAAAGTTTATATCCTCTTCTGATGAAGTTCTCTGCAGTTAGAACTTGTGGATATCCAAAGTTCTAGCGCAGTGAATGAAGATTTTCAAGAAAGTGGTACCTCCAAGTTTTGGTACGAGAGGATTCAACTGAAGCAGTTCCCTAATTCTAGAAAAGTTGCTGTATTCACACACAGCATGTCTGGCTCAACTTTCACTTGTGAATCAAGCTTATCACACATGGATGTCATCAAAACGAACAGTTGGAGCTCACAGAGCAATGATAGGCTGCAGGACTGCATGAGAATGGCTTTGACTTCTCAGCATCCAAATACGGTAAAATTAGCTCAAAGACGAAAACGCAGCATTTCCCATTAATTACATTTTGCATCGTTATACATTTTGGTTTCTTCTGCAGAACATGAAACCAACTGTGGACGGTTATTATTATTATTGTGACAAAATAATGGAAGTGACAAAGGCAACGTTTATTTATGATCCCAGCGACAAGTTGGAAATACGTGTATTTCAATTAAAACTGATCTCCGTGTGGGTTCCGGGGGCCTGTGGTGGGGAAACGGAAAAAAAATTCACTGCCTACCCAAAAGAATGAGACAAGAGTCGACTTATTGGAAGCTTCCTTTGAAGTCGGAATACACCTGCATGAGAGCCAATGAACCCATAGTCTGCATGCAGATGAGTAAGACGTGTAAAACGGATGTGTACGGTGTAAGAAAAACTAAGTTCATGGAACAGGACTAGACTCCAGAAGTAGACGTATAACCAGAACTTTTCGTTGGAGTTTACAGCCGGTGAATACGAGGAAGAAGAAGAATTAAAAGTGAGTATTAATTAATAATTATATAAGATTGTAGTGCACTTTAAATTATAATGGTTCACAAAACTGCTTCATTTAAATAGGCTAAGTCCTAGGCGTGATAGTTTTCGAGTGTATTAAATCCACAGTTTGAAAATATTGTCAGTTGTAGTGTGGGCTCGGGCCACTGGCCCGTGACGATCTTCATTTTTAACATTTTGGCCCGCGAGCAAACTTAGTTGAATAGCCCTGATATAAGCCAACTAGCCGTATCCAGCCACGAGTTGCTGTGGCCCAGAATGCTGAAATGGAGAGGAAAGAAAATAGCTCTCAGCTAACAATGTCTGTCATATCCCCCCCCCCCCCTCTTCTCTTCCCTCGACCCAGTCATATCTCCCTCTCGAAAGGATTGAAAAATCATCCATTTCGAAATTATTAAAATAGAAAGAATTAAGAAATAAGAACATTAAAATAATATTTTAAGCTCTCTCAGTTGTGTCTGGCAACCCCCCCCCCCCTTTTTTTTCCAACAATCATGTCTCAAGCTCCGAAGGATTGGAAAATCATTACCTGGCGAGGTCAGATCTCCATCTCCAAAGGATTGAAAAATCATCCATGGCGAAATTAGTAAAATAGAAATAGTTAGGAAATGAGAACTTTAAAATAATATCTTAAGCTCTGTCAGCTAACAGTGTCGGTCATTACCCCCCCCCCCCCTCTCTCTCTCTCTCTCTCTCTCTCTCGACGCAGTGATATCTCCCTCTTCGAAGGATTGAAAAATCATCCATGGCGAAATTGTCAAAATATAAACAGTTAAGAAATGAGAACTTAAAAATTTTTTTTTTAGCTTTCTCAGCTAACTGTGTTTGGCATAACCCCCCCCCCCCCCCCCTTTCCCCCCTGAATCATATCTCCCTCTCCGGAAGATTAAAAAATCATCACCTTGCGAAGTCATATCTCCCTTTCCGAAGGACTGAAAAATCATCCATGGCGAAATTATTAAAATAGAAATAGTAAGGAAATGAGAACTTTACAATAATATTTTAAGCTCTCTCAGCTAACTGTGTCTGGCATAACCCCCCCCCCCCCCCCCCCCCCCCCACCCCTCCCCCATCCCATCATATTGCCTTCTCCGAAGGATCTTAAAAATCATCACCTGGCGAAATTATTAAAATATAAATAGCTAAGAAATAAGAACGTTAAAATAACATTTTAAGCTCTCTCAGCTAACTGTGTCTGACATTATCCACCCCCCCCCCCCTTTTCCCACAATCATATCATCCTCTCCGAAGGATGGGAAAGTCACCCTGTGACGAAATATTGTAACTAAATTGAGCTTGGCATCCGTGTCCACCCAGACTTAAATAGGTAGCATTAACTTGTACAGAGAAGTAGATGTAGCCAGTGTAACAGCTACCACATCACCCATCTAGTACCAGTACTACTGCAACCACTACCACCACCACCATCACAACAACAACAGCAACAACAACATTAAGTCGACAAGCTTAAAATGGGTATCAAGGAACTAACTATCTTGAAATTAAAGATGGTCGACTTAGCATTGATTAGGTCGCTCACATAGTGCCGATTAGTCTAAACTGTAAATAACAAATAACGGCTGGTCTGTTCTAATTTTGAGAATCGTCTGTCTTTGCACATTTGCCTGCTGTAATATCAAAGTACTTGTGACCAGTGGGATCTGTGCAGTCCATCGCCGTCGACCTCACATATTTACTCATTTTGATATTTCGGTTGCATAATACACAATCATACATTATTACGACCCTGGAAATATATAATATTATCCATCTGTTCTTTTTGTTCAGCTGTCTGTCTTTTAGTTCTTTGTTTACATCATCATCATAATCAGCTTTAGCATAAGCCTGAGCATCAACTATATGGGAAAAAACACAGCCACTAAGGTTAAGAAAAAATAATGCAACTTCGTTATTTTCTCTAACTGAATATTCATGAAATAAAAAGCAAATATACTCTTGACACTCAACCTACAGAAACCGAAATAGTGATTTCAAATACTGTCGGCTTTTCATGGTTCAGACAGAACTGCTAGCACACAAACATGTACATTTTCTCATAGACACCAGATTTAAAAAGGACACATCGTTACATCCCAAAGTTAAAAGTTAAAAAATGATTTAATAATCACAACCCTGTAGAATGGTCGCATATTTCCTCAGACGGATCAGCAGAAGTGCAATCTCGAATGAAGTATATATATATATATCGTCTACAGAAGACACCAGGCAAGATCACTGAAAAGGCTGTTCCAATTGGAAAGGCATATCCCCGCATGAATATCATATAGAATCATCATAATGCCCGACGGAAAACGACCAGAATGGAAATGTTATTCTTTTACTATATTTTTTTAACAATTAAAATTTACAAAGCAATAGGGGCGTACTGCAACTATTCTTCTTTCTAGAGAAAGCACCAAAGAACTTAGCAGAGATTTGCACTGTCAGACGTTACCACATGACATTGCGCTGAACCGGAATTGTGGGATTTCAGCAGATTTGGAAAAGTAAGCATTCTAGCAAAGCAGAGGCAAATATAGATGGCATAGTCAATAATTCAAATAATTTGTCGAAACAAACGAAATAAGAAAAGATAAATAAAGGTATGCTTAGCTCTTACAAGGACTCGCATATCTAACAATTTGCTAAAAATTCAAAGGGAAATAATTATTCCGCTACATTTGTTTGATTGCAAGAAATATTTAATGCTTAATTAGGAATCGACATCGCAGCACGTTGGACATTCCCATAAGCGACCTGTCCCCGTCTCCAGCAAAGGTTGCAGAGTTCCAAATCCGACGGTACCATAACAGTCTGATTGTATATCCGTCTGGCCTCTCCAGTAAATGCCGAGTGTCTGCCAGATCCCCTCGTCACGCTTCGCAGCACCATCCTCCCCTGACCGTGATGATTCAACTTCATTTAAAGAAGAAATCTCCTATTATTATCATTGTTGTTTTTATTATGATGATGATTATGATGATTATTTTTATTATCATCATCATCTTCATCATCAACATTATTATTATTTTTAAGTTTGGACATGGGGATTCATTTATCAAAAAATATTTTTCTACTTTTGTCGACATTCTCCATGAAAAGACTTGTCAAACATTTAATATGGGGACGACGATTGCTGGATTAGCGTTTTCAAAAAAAAAGTTTTTCTAGAACACCGCAGTTTGCTAATGTTGTGCGCGCCGTATGTAAACAAAAAAAAAAAAAAGTAACGTTGACACCAAGTGAAAATAACTAAACATGTTGCAAACAATAGCTAAAATGTAACTGTTTTACCTGCCACCTTGCTTATAAGTATGCTGCATAAATATATAGCAATAACTCCCTGCATCTTGTCAAAAGCACTTTAAGTTCTAAGGCACGATCATATGTTAAAGAACCACAACCCTCTTCGCCTCAATATTAACATGATACATTTGAGCCGATTCCGTCTAATTTGTATTTCAGGAACTGTACAGCACAGACACTTGGTACAGAACAAAGAAACAGGAAACACGGCAATTAGCAAAACCAGTTAGGCCTGAGGGATAAGAGGTCAATGTGAAGTAGACCTGTAAATGTTTGGCTTCACTTGTTCAAGTCTGAGAACTGCAATTAACCAGGTTATACTGCCCACAACAACGTCTTAAGTGGTTAAATAAAAAAAAATAAAAATAAAAACACTGCTTATTTTCACAGCTGATTACAGTAAGATTGTGATTGCCACACATTTTGTCTGAACAGGCTATACATTTATCTGTACGAGACAGCAATTATATTAACACTTAAAATAATATTTCACTATTGCTGAGTAAATGTTTCAAGTACTATTATAAATATTAGAAAGAGCACAGAAAACTATGCGATGTGTGGACTGAGCAATGCATTTATAGTGAGTTGTTTAAGTATAAAATAAAATATATCACTGTCAATTGTCATACATGAAACAAAACTGTTTGCTTCGTTATTGAGTTATGAGTTATGAATTATGATATAGGTTATCTTCACAGCACTCCGGACAAGTTCATAGGTGCTAATATTTCCTCTTCTACGTCAACATCAGCGTCCCGCGGTTGATAGTCCTAGTCCTATGTTGGCTGACAAGACTTCTCGTGCGACCAGGTTGCTTC
The DNA here is from genome assembly GCA_905116865.2 of Candidula unifasciata. Lineage (NCBI taxonomy): Eukaryota > Metazoa > Mollusca > Gastropoda > Stylommatophora > Geomitridae > Candidula > Candidula unifasciata. The sequence goes on along the minus strand of CAJHNH020001625.1, from coordinate 76,533 downwards.
TAGTGCTTGGCTGTGCCGATTTTTACTCCCAATTCTTAAACTTGCAAAGATATGGATGGGCTGCTCCCAAAATTCTCTGATCGTCCTACCTCTCTAATGGCATTAGTAATGTCTGCATGATTCATGAGCAGGCCCTCTGTAACTAAGGCTGAGCCAGCTAATCTGTCGGCTATTTAATTGCCAACAACATCCGTAAGTCCTGGGACGTAGATAAAGGTAACTCCCCGCATTGTGGAGTTTTGTAGTGACTCGATCCACTGTCTGCATTCAAAGCCCACCTCGACCAGCCGGATCATGCTCATGGAATCACTCAGCACACACACGTGAGAATATCCCTGCGATGCTAGCCACATGAAAACTCGTGATTCTGCCATCACTTCTATTGCCATGCTGCTAGCAGTCATACAGAAGGCACCACTTGCCTCCTGGACTGTTCTGCATACAGAGCACGCTGTAAATGCTCATCCACTTTTTTGAGGCCGGTGTCTCTTGTGCACTGCTTCATTTTTACGTTATTTGCACGTAGTAGGTAGTACTAATACTACGAATAAGACTGATTATATTGTGTATCGCCCTGTAGAGAATAAAAGCATTGTTTATTCTTTTACACAGTCAGTATACAAGTAAAACATCTAATAATACGAGATGAAAGGATATATCTGTGATTCGTTGTTAATGGTCTACTTAATGTCGCCTTATAGAACTGGCAGAATCTGCTAGTATATGTATCACATTTGGAGTCTGCGCTCATGTCTTGTCGATTCGATAGCTGTGAAAGTAAATGCAACAAGGAAAGGAACAGACCAGTGCACCTCATACGCCGTAGTCTAAACTGAGTTTAATGTGGGATGTTACACTTCGTGTCAGTTGTGGGCCTACTACAGGGACTGTGCAGTCAACATACGCCGTGGTCTAAACTGAGTTTAATGTGGGATGTAACACTTCGTATCAGTTGTGGGCCTACTATATGGACTGTGCAGTCAACATACGCCGTGGTCTAAACTGAGTTTCATGTAGGATGTAACACTTCGTATCAGCTGTGGGCCTACTATATGGACTGTGCAGTCAACATACTCAGTGGTCTAAACTGACAGCAGTGTGGGCCTACTAATGGACTGTGCAGTTTCATGTGGGAGTTTCAGTATGTAACACTTCGTATCAGCTGTGGACCTACTATATGGACTGTGCAGTCAGCATACGCCGTGGTCTAAACTCAGTTTCATGTGGGATTTAACACTTCGTGTCAGTCGTGGGCCTACTATATGGACTGTGCAGTCAACATACGCTTACTTGTCTCAAGCTGATGTGATTACTAAAAAAAAAAAAAAACATTAAACAAAACATCAATGCTGCTTCGTGACTTCGTGGAACAAATTACAGGATAATTGCAATACTACGTATGTAACCTAATCTTAGTCCTTTTTTATTATTTACTTGTCAATATTAACACGTTTCCTTATCAAATCAACATACACAAGCACACATACATATAAACCACCCATAGGAAGACACTACCCAATCACACATTCCCAGATTCACACATAGACACACATACAAAGAGACTAAGTGAGTGGAGAGAGAGATCGAGATAGTTAGACAGACAGACAGACAGACAGACAGACAGACAGACAGACAGACAGACAGACAGACAGACAGACAGACAGACAGACAGACAGACAGACAGACAGACAGACAGACAGACAGACAGACAGACAGACAGACAGACAGACAGACAGACAGACGGACGGACGGACGGACAGTCTGTATGTATGTATGTATGTATGTATGTATGTATGTATGTATGTATGTATGTATGTATGTATGTATGTATGTATGTATGTATGTATGTATGTATGTATGTATGTATGTATGTATGTATGTATGTATGTATGTAATGTATGTATGTATGTATGTATGTATGTATGTATGTATGTATGTATGTATGTATGTATGTATGTATGTATGTATGTATGTATGTATGTATGTATGTATGTATGTATGTAGTATGTATGTATGTATGTATGTATGTATGTATGTATGTATGTATGTATGTATGTATGTATGTATGTATGTATGTGTATGTATGTATGTATGTATGTATGTATGTATGTATGTATGTATGTATGTATGTATGTATGTATGTATGTATGTATGTATGTATGTATGTATGTATGTATGTATGTTATGTATGTATGTATGTATGTATGTATGTATGTATGTATGTATGTATGTATGTATGTATGTATGTATGTATGTATGTATGTATGTATGTATGTATGTATGTATGTAAGTGTATGTATGTATGTGTATGTATGTATGTATGTATGTATGTATGTAGGTAGGTAGGTAGGTAGGTAGGTAGGTAGGTAGGTAGGTAGGTAGGTAGGTAGGTAGGTAGGTAGGTAGGTAGGTAGGTAGGTAGGTAGGTAGGTAGGTAGGCAGGCAGGCAGGCAGGCGTGCGTGTGTGTGTATGTATGTATGTATGTATGTATGTATGTATGTATGTATGTATGTATGTATGTATGTATGTATGTATGTATGTATGTATGTATGTATGTATGTATGTATGTTGTATGTATGTATGTATGTATGTATGTATGTATGTATGTATGTATGTATGTATGTATGTATGTATGTATGTATGTATGTATGTATGTATGTATGTATGTATGTATGTATGTATGTATGTATGTATGTATGTATGCTGTGTGTGAAAGTAACCAAATATATAGGTATATGGTGTCTATGTGAATATACAGCTTGATCTTCCCTCGATGGATGTGCTGTACTTGCAGGTCTGCAGAATGTAACGCCTGTGTACACTTGGCCCAGATGAAGCAAATACAACTGTGACGATCTCGAAGATTCAACAATAACGCATGTGACAGGTCACACAACTTTAATATCTTTCACCTAAAGTAACACGTCACAAGATGATACTGATAATGTATATACGATAATAAGTCTCTATTACAATCAAAAAGATAAATAAATCAAAAGTTTTGTTAGACGATATTAGAGAGCAAATGTTGATAGACTAGCTAAAAATTGAGAACAAGCAGCTAAGAGTGGAAACAGAAAATAGTATATAGTACACAAAAACAGCTAACTAGTACTATCAAACTGCGGTGAGGTTAATTAAAAGTAAGGATAGTACAATGCTTTCATCTGATACTTAGCAGAAGAAGAGATGGGCAGAACACTTCCAAGAATTATAAAATAGACCTTGTCCAGAAAAACCAATGAATTTTGTTGAAAAAGCTAAAATTATCATAAGGCAATCCCAATCAATACAACGAAAATTCATTCCCACCTTATGCTACCAGTGCCAAACGTTGTCACTCCCAACAAAACATACAAGAAAATTAGTAACCATTAAAGTGAGGTGTCTGAGAAAAGCTTTAGGAGTGACCAGAAGAAATCAAATCAGGAATGAGGTCATTCGAGATAAAGTCGGCACAGAACCAATTTTAAATTATATACATAGACAGGAAATCAAAAAACATACCAGACTTAATAAAATAGATTTATCTGACTACTACATCTCTAAACACAAGAGGGTGCTCAGTGCTGATTGTATGGACACCTGCACACGTGGGAGTACATAGAAATCAACCATCATCATCATCATCTTGTAGCAGGTCCTTTGCAGAACGTCGCTCTCAGAACGGTCTGCCTGAAAGAAACTCGGTCTCTCGCTAGCTCTCCCGCCTCATGTACTTTCATACTCAAGGAGTCACTTATATCCTGTGTCCATCTTCGTGTCGGTCGGCCCCTGCCCCTCCTTCCTGGTACCATGCCTTCTGCTATAATTTTTTTCCCGATCCGCCGTGGCGCTTGATATTACCAAAATATTTCAGCTTCCAAGACAGGATGCTGTTTATTAGTTACTAGCCAATCTTCCTTGATGTTCAGATCTTTCAAGATGTCAGTATTTCTCCTTTTCTTTGTCCAAGATATTCTGAGAATCTTTCTATAGCATTTCAGCTCAAAAGCCCCTATTCTCTTTCTTAAGGACTGGGAAATAATCCACGATTCACATCCGTATGTTGCTACAGGAACGATGCATGCTCTCAAAATTTTAATGTTGATCTCCTTGCTGGTGCTCAACCAAAGACCTTTAATGCTGTTTAATCTTTGCATTGCTACGGCCATCCTCCTTTTAATTTCTGTCAAACAGCCTCCAGTGCTATTTATTATAAAGCCTAGATATTCAAAATTTGTGACATTTTCAATTTCTTCGTCATTTATTGTTATTTTTTGGGTGGCATGGAGTTTTATCTGTGGACATTATTTTCGTTTTCTTTAAATTCAATAACAGATTTTGATCTTCACTGTGCTTTTGGCAGCCAATATCAAATTTTCTATTCCCTTTATGCTATTTGAAAGGGGGACTGTGTCATCTGCGTAGCGAAGTACCGGAATAGGGTTGTCACCAATTTTGAGCGGATCATAACTGCCACAAGTCTGGTCATTTTTGACATTTTTCATTATTTTTTCTGCGTATATATTGAATAGGTATGGTGAGAGAATGTACCACTGCAAAAAAAAAAAAAAAAAAGTTAATATTTTCGTGGCACACCTACCCTTAAAGCAGTTTAAATGGTTAGGGAACAAAAGAAAAACAGTGTACATTTAATTTTTAGCTGACTTTAATGCGATAAACGAAACTGTTTTGATTAATTTTTCAATTTCCCTTTATGTATATGGGAGGTATAGTTAATTTTACCCTCAAATCGTATGACCCAGAAAGTTTACTACTGTATCTGTTTTTATTTTTTATTTTTTATGTAAGCGTACGTTGAGAATGCACTGCAGTTGCCAATATCTTTAGATTCCGAATATACATGCATCCAGAACTCTTCCTGGCTTCCTTCGCGGTATTTTTGTTTTAAACTGCTGTCTTCGCTGATCTCGAGCAGATTTGGAAAACTTCTTGATTTTTGCCGCGGCACCCAGTTTGAGAACCGCTGCTATAGACACTCTTTGTTGGAGTGTAAAAAAAAATTAATCCAGGGAAAACCATTGATAGATTATATGAATCTCGGAAAATTACCTGTGCTGAGAGAAAGCTAGTAGCATATAAATATCCACAGAGACCGGCGTGACAGGGTTATGCAATTTATTACTGGATTTAAAATATACGTATCTTTTTCTTTGCGTTCGTTTTTTTTTTTTTTTCATGTGCTCATGTTAGACTATCAATTGGGTTGCCTCTATGGACCCGCACAAAGATGTAAGTGGGCTACAACGAATTTAACTTGATTTTAGTTTGTGGGACGGATACCTTGATTTAGTTTGAATTCAGTTGTGGAAAATACCAGGCCACTGTGCATAAAAAGTACCCAAAAGCAAAAAAAAAATGGCCTCAATTTTGGCTTCCTGACTGAACCTGCCCTCGCTCTGGGCAGGAGATCCACCCAGCTGTTGTGGCTCTGCCCATTTGTCTAAGCAGCGTGGACAACTGCAGGGGAATGTCGGTTGCTTGGCTGATTTCGTGATTGTGGTACGTTCTGTAGTTAGCTCTGAATTTGTCTCTAGTAGTTAAACTGTGTTGAGAGATATCAGTGTGTATCATCGCTCAGAGATATTTTATTTTATTAGTGAAGTGCTTGGCACGTTGGTTGTTGTTAATGTATTATATGTGAACAGCGCTTAGTATTGTCTTATGTTCATTGAAAAAAAACAGATGGTGAATGTGATAATCATAGTTCCAGTTGTCGTTAGCGTGCCTAGTTTTATTGTTACTGCTTCCTAGACTGCATACAAAAGTTATCATGTCTGGGCTAGAATACTTATGTTTCTCTTCCCCGCCTAACGAACTCTCTTTTTCTTATTTTTTCCTTCTTACTTAGGGTCTTTTTGCTTCTAGTCCGCATATAATGCCTATACCATCCTTGAAGAAATCTCTTCCAGAGATAAAACAGGTGAGGATAATCATTTAATAATAACAATTGCCACCACAACCACCACCACCACCACCACCACCACCACCACTACTACTACTACTACTACTACTACTACTACTACTACTACTACTACTACTACTACTACTACTACTACTACTTCTACTACTACTACTTCTACTACTACTACTACTACTACTACTACTACTACTACTACTACTACTACTACTACTACTACTACTACTACTACTACTACTACTACTAAAACAACAACAACAACATTGAACATTCCCATGCGTCCTCAGTCCTCCAGTGCATCTGCCACTCCAACGTACTTCTATTAATTGTTCCTATGAGAGGCTGGTTATAATGTCTCCTATCTTGGCCTCGTGGGCGGTATAGACGTCTTTCACCATGCTTTACTCCAATGTCACGCAATAGTGTTAGTGTCAGAGATTCATCATTATCCACTAGCCTAATCCGTACGCGTTGAAATATTTGCTATATTCATGCTTCTCCCCATGCTTATTTCTTATGCAGGTCTACCCCTGCCCAGTTTCCAAGTATCATCTCTTCTGCTATTTTTCCCCAATCCACTGGGGGCGCTTGATATAGTTACAGCTGGCCAGTTACCGGGACAAGATGCTGTTTACCTAGACTACTTTACTAGCCAATGTTTCTTGGTGTAGAGATCTTTTATGATGTCAGTATCTCTTTTTTTTTTCTTTGTCCATAGTATTCTGAGAATCTTTCTATAGCTTTTCAGTCTAAAAGCCATTCAAAAGCCTATATATATATATGCACACATACATACACACACACACACACACACACACACACACATATATATATATATATATATATATATATATATATATATATATATATATATATATATATATATATATATATATATACTAGGGCTCTACCGAATAGGGATTTTCACTATTCGGCCGAATACGAATAGCGGGACCAACTATTCGGCCGAATACGAATAGGGTATCATCATCATCAGGTGCCTTGTTGACTGGCGTGGGTGTTGCCACAATCAGCGATCTTCTGCAGCATGTATTCGTGTGACACACATCCATGCCATGCAATAAGACTGTCGAGAATCTTCTCTCGTTGTCTTCCTCTATCCCTCCTTCCACAGATCTTTCCAGTGGTCACCACATGTTCCATTTCCCCTCTGCTCATAACATGGCCGAAAAATAATGACTGTCTCTTTCTGATGCCTGTGATTAGCTGTCTTCGGGCTTCCTCCTCTTTCAAAAACTCTTGGTTGCCTTTTTTTTTTTTTTTTTGTCCATGGTATTTCAAGCATTGTTCTTTACAACTACATCTTTGAGGCCTCACAAAATTGTTTGGCCTGCCTACCGATTGTTCAGGACTCACAGCCATATGTTAAAACTGGATTCTGTACCACCCAAACGGGTCGCAGTTTCACCAGCTACGATAGACTTAGGCAAAAGCAACTATTGTGTTAATGAGAGAGTTATTTAAGTCTATCGCAGCGTATGCAAAAACGGGTGTAAGATAACCACTATTCGTATTCGGCCCGACAGCAACTATTTGGCCGAATACCGAATACTTATTTGGTCCGCTATTCGGCCCTGAAGCAAATGCGAAGCGAATGTTCGTTACAGTCCTAATATATATATATATATATATATATATATATATATATATATATATATATATATATATATATATATTAGGGCTGTACTGAATGGTGACACTATTCGGCCGAATACGAATAGTGGGACCAACTTTCGGCCGAACACGAATACGAATAGTGTATCATCATCATCATCAGCTACCTTGCCGACTGGCGTGGGCGATTATGCCTCGCCACAATCTGCGTGTATTAGTTCGTGCGCTGACATACCTCCATGCCATGCAATAAGACTGTAAGAATCTTCTTTCGTTGTCTTCCTCTATCCCTCCTTCCACAGATCTTTCCAGTGATCACCACATGTTCCATTTTCCCTCTTCTCATAACATGGCCGAAAAATGATGACTGTCTCCTTCTGATGTCTGTGATTGGTTGTCTTCCAGCTCCCGCCTCTTTTAAAACCTTTTTGTTGCTTTGTTGTTGTTGTTGTTGTTGCTGTCCAAGGTATTTTAAGCACTGTTCTGCAAAATCATATCTCTGAGGTCCTCAAGAAATTGTTTGGCCTGCCTACCGATTGTTCAGGACTCACAACGCTTTGCCTTTAAATTTAAGTGCTTACTTGACGAGGCTAACAGTTACTATTGTACTGACCACATTTTCCACTTTAAAATTTCGTCAAAAATGTAATCACAACCTTACTTATCCGATGCACTTTCACTAATACAGACGAAGGATCGGTCGCACCTCGAGATAAATACAAAGACAATTTTTAGCACGCTGTGGTTGGCATTTTATGCAGTATGACACACTTTGAGTAGAAAACAAGAAAAAAACAAATTTTTTTCGACAGTGGCTAGAAAAGACAGCTGATTTAGTACATATACATGGAAGTGGAGATAAGACTTCGTGCGCCTAACTCGACGACGAAGATTTTTACTGCGTACGTTTCGTCTCTCCTCAGACCGGCCTGAGATCAGAGTACTTCTCGAGCTTGTACATGTGACTTTCGTCCATTCGCGAATGATACGGCACACTCACCTCGATCAGGATGAGCTGGCGTTTCTCCGGAGAGTGTAAGACTATGTTGGGTCTCAGGCAAGTCTTCCGAATTAACTCTTGGAACCTCTCGAAACCAGGCAGTTCGACAGCCAGTAACCAGTACCTCACACAGTCATGTATTGATGGAGCGTATGTGATCTTCTTGAACTTTTTTTTTTTTTTTTTTTGGGTAATCTGCCCAGCCTTGAGGAAGCGCACGGAGTAACGAGGTAACGGTAGGACTGGCTTTCGCGTTGGCTTTCGTCCTGGCTTGGTCCACATTGTCCGCTAACTCTTTTAGGGCTTTAAATCTTTTAAGCAGAGGTTCCCCGGGGGCGCTGCTTGTCATCTCCAAATCCCGCTTTCCGATTGGTGGCTGTCAACGTGATCGACAGCTACTTGAAGTAACAACTTTCCCACTTCCTTGGCATCATCAGGGGGCATCATACATCACACACCACAACACCGTGAAGACTCGCTCGCTCAACCGACCGATCAGCCACTTGTGTCGCTCGTTCATCTTTTAAGCAGAGGTTCCCCGGGGGCGCTGCTTGTCATCTCCAAATCCCGCTTTCCGATTGGTGGCTGTCAACGTGATCGACAGCTACTTGAAGTAACAACTTTCCCACTTCCTTGGCATCATCAGGGGGCATCATACATCACACACCACAACACCGTGAAGACTCGCTCGCTCAACCGACCGATCAGCCACTTGTGTCGCTCGTTCGCCCGCTAACTATCCATTCGTAGCCTGATTATCGATAGCTAGATACTGGACAATACTCGCCTGATATTCGGCTGAGTTTGTCTCGACTACGCTATCGTGTCGTCTGCGTTTGGGTCATTAGCAGCCCGTGAGCACATCATTGTTGAGGAGTCAGTTGTATCATCTATTTGGGAACGATTGTCTCGTGAACTGTGGAGAAAACACGCTTGGTGCCCTTTTCAGAGCACTTAATAAGCCTTGTGGACTCTGCAGGGATCGAGCTTTCGATAGCCGCCTGAGAAGTACCGCTTTTACCAGCCACAGCCACACTAAATAATGGCCCGTGGCAAAAAGAATCCTGTCCAGCGCCGAGAAACCAGGGCGACCTCAGCCAACAAGGAGGAAGCACCTGTACGTCGCACCAGACCTGACGATGCCAGAACCGGTCGACGATCCTGAAGAGACGCTAGCCTCACTCACCCAGACGCCGCCAGCCCTAGACGTAGGCCCCATCGAGGCTCCAGTATACCTAGAAGTCTTCCCAGTCGTAGCGCAGAGAGCCACCAACACCTGCCTACTCAGGCAGCAGCAGCGACCGGGAACCCACAGTTCAGAGATTCTGCAGTGTTCACGCTGTAACAAGGCGTGGCACACCGCCGCGACTTGTCGCAGCAGCCTAACATGCAGATACTGTTCCCAGGCACATGATTTTAAGGAATGTCCTCTGGCCGAGGAGGACCCGGATTTCAAGAGACCAAACCCAAGAAGACGATGCTCAAACTGTGCAGGGGCCCACAGCGCGAGGTACCTGGGCTGTCCGTACCTCAAAGAGATCAAGTTGGCGTTATCAACCGACCGATTCAGCCACCAGCAGAGGTACGAGGCACCCGGACCGAGCAGCACAAAATACTGACCCGCCCGCCCAGCCAAAAGCAAAACGCCAGAAAAGGATGCTACCACCAGAGACCCTGAACTCGCGAACGTAATCACGGAACTAAAGACAGAGCTCCAGAAACAGAAAACCATCGCTGCCGCTGAAAAGGCAGAAACGCACGAACTAATCTCCCTGTTGCTAGGAGAAATTAAAAGCCTGAAAGACGACATGATAGCGTTCACTGCACAGCTAAGCGAAAACCAGAAAGAAGCCACAGCAACAAAGAAAGCGTCAGAAATTTAATTGCAAGTTTGGCAGCGGCCCAGATAGCAGACGCAGACAGGAGGAGAGAAGCAGAGAGATGGCAGTGCTGAAAGAAGCGAGAGAAGAAGCATACAGAGAGGTCCCCCGACTTGTGCAGGCTAAAGCAGAGGCAGTCGTGGCTGAGATGGCTACCAGAACAGAGCGCGACCTATTACAGAAAGAAAGGATTGCAGTCAGCATAGTAACAAAGAACCTAAGTGTAAGCAGGGCTGACAAAAGCACCCACACAGACAAATTAACGCAGAAGGCGGATAAAGGCACAGCCACTGAAGCAAAAACAGTAAAAGATCAGGCGCAGCTGACTGAACCCGTCAAAGATACAGACCAGGACACAGAAGCCCATAGTGGGGAGCACAGCCTAAAAGCGCTTAGGACCCTCCTCGAGGCCACCCAAGAAGAAAGACGTCAACTTGACAAAAAGATGGAAGCAGACAAAATCATACAAGCGCAACTGGCAGAGGCATGGGCCCGAGTAGAACCTTACAAAATAGAGGAGATTGACGAAGAAACGGGAAACACCTACTGGAGATTTAAAACGCCCACAACAAACGAGCAGACCCACTGGCAAACACCCCAAGGCAAGCGAGGTAGACGAAAGAACTCCCAATACTAAAGAAGACACAGTGAAAACCAGCTACCAATAAAAACCGCCTAAGCCGCCATGACAGCTGAACAAGCCCGCCCACCAGCACGGAGAAACCTTACAGCTCGCAACCAGACAGGCATGATGTCCACCACCAAATTGACCCCCACCCTACCCGATCGAGGCCGTCCCAGGCTATGGTCTGCCCTTTTTAGGGCAAACCGAGATCCATTCCTACAAAACTGACAGCAACAGCAACCTCAGGCGTAACACAAACGCTGCAACAGAAACTAGACGCTAATTGGAAAACGAATTCCAAACAACTAAACACAGCCTTCGATATAACCACTGCTCAAACTAGGAGCCGGTTGAAAGAAGCGCGAATTTTTTTTTTAACCAACCAAGTCAAGTCAAGACTTCCTTGGCATGTTCCGACTGGCTAAAGCGTCTGGAGCGACTAGCAAACCGGTACCGACAGCCTCTCTTAGCAGTGCTTTGTCACCTGTCTTTAACCAGGGGAGAACCATGAGATCTAAAAATATCAAATTTTGTCCTTTTTAGGACAAAATTTTTGTTATTTGAAGCCCCGCCCTGGCTTTTGCCGGGGGCCGCAATATAGGCAGGCCATAAATATGGCCAGTTGTCTGAACGCGGTTTCTGGGACCTCTCCACTGCGATCCTCATCCACATGGTGGCACTTTGTGTCATCGGGTGTTTATCGCTTGTGTGATGTTCTGGTGGGGTAGAAAGTCAGTCAGTCATGCGATTTAAACCGCTAAAGAAACTACATAGACCACGACAAGGCTGACTTCTCCCACCAATTAATACCGGCAAGCCGTGTCCTGCTTGGTGTCAGTAAAAATCTTCATACATTTCAAGACTTCAAAGTAACGGAATGTGTCTAACCATTATTCTAGATTGAAATGTCTCCGGGTTCTAAAATGTAACGTCACCACCAAAGTTCGGCTCTTGAATAGGATCGTTTTGCCTGTGTCGGTAGTTACACGGATTTCTACAGTGTCAAAAGAAAAATGACTTAGGGGAACGTAGTGTGGCTTATCGTAAATTCGAAACATAGAACCCGAACTTCGATCCATAATAGGGACGGTACGTAACAATGGGACCATGACCACACTGATGGGTCTCGAGGCTACAATATCACAGTAGACGTACACATTACTCATGTCGCTATCGATGTCTACCGCATACTTTCCGACTAGTGGTGCTTCAGTGTTGGTTAGACACACGCCCGGCAGTCCTTAAATAGAGCACAACAGATCGCTGACTCTAGCCTCAGCTCCCTTTTTGTAAAATTTGTATACTTGTAATGTATTTTTATTATCGCATCACCGCCATTCTCAGTTTCTATAATTAACAGGTTCAGCTGATCGATGAAAAACCTCACCTGATTTGTGAACATCAGCTGGTATTTTAATTTTCAGGGCTTCTTTGCGACTGTCTTTGGGTGGGGTGTACTCTACTCAGATCTCAACCTCTAGAATATTAAAGTAACTGTTTGGGAAATTGAATCTCCGCCATGCCGAGTTCGAACTGTGAACTCAGCTCGATGTTCTGTGGTAGTTTGAAGGTTTTCCCTCCTGATCGCTAGCCGGTCCTTTTGTCAGATTAAACAGTGACACGCCAATGACGAAAGATATAACCATCAACTGAGAGATGAACACGACTTCAGGACTCGGTCGTAGCTTACCGAACCCAAGGTCGTTCTGCGCCTGGGGTTCTAGTTCTACAGCCAAGACGGTAATTTCAACCACTTCGGCTTCTTCCATAACACAAGTTTTCGTACCGCTCGAGTTGTTGGCAGGGTTGCCAGATAAAAAACTTCATTTTATGCCAAACCATTACCAAAAATATGCCAGAAAATGCCAAATTAGGTTTAATATTACACTCACTTCATATCAAAAGCTCTAGATTGAATTCTTCAATGTCATCCTCACTGGAACCAGTGGAAGATACAGCGTAAACCTTTTTGAATGTAAAATCTTCAAGCATTTTCTCAGATGAGATTAATTAAGTCTTTGCAACTCATCTATAATGATGGCATTTTTCTTGTTCCGAAAATCATCAATAAGGTCATCCTTAAGTGCAGGCGATATAATGTTTTTGTATTAGGCATGAACATTTAGTTCAATGCAACTGTATGTGCTCCAATGTAACTCCCCCGACCATGTGCTCTCGTGATTTCACTTAGATTATCATTTGTGCGTATTGCACAATGGCAGGTCATGCATACAACAAGTTGCAACTCTGCTGCCTTTAACTTTATCATTACTTTGCCTCGGAGTCATTGTTGTAAAACCTGTGACTGGCCTTTTGACGGATTTTTCATCCTGTGTTATTCGGATTTTTCATGATTTGATATGCTACTAATTCTTGTTGCATAGGTGCACTGACACAGTTTACAGTATGCTGCCTTTGATTCGTCTGAAGATCTTTTGAGCCGTGGGTATGTTTTCTTCCAGTTACTATTATACTTGCAATGTCATAAGATGCTTTCCATTTTTTTGATGACGTGGCCATTGGTAGAAGTAATACATATATCACAGATAGAACTAGGTCTATATCCTCTCTATTTTCTGTCCTCAAGTAGTTTCTGAACAGTCTGAATCACTTGATATCAGTGGTGGGTTTTGGTTTTGTATCCCGCATTTATTCTAGTTGATTAACATAAATTACAGAGGGCCTTTGTTTATCGAAGTCACGATCCATTTAGGAAGACAACAAATACAAAAAGAAATGGCGCGAATCTCCATTAGTCCGTACCAGGACATCTCAACAAAGTCAAACTGAAATAAAGATGTTAACTGTAGGTCTATATTGCCAGGAAAAACCCAAATATGCCAAAATATGCCAGTTCATTATCTTATGCCACTTTAATTTCAAATATGCCAGATTTGTAGAATCTGGCATAAAAATGCCAATATGGCAACCCTGGTTGTTGGTCGGCTATCCAACTGTTAAATAAGGCGGGATAACCAAAGCACTTGACTAAATGTTCTTTACCACCTCTGAAACGCACCTCGTAATTTCTCACTCGAATCATCTTACAACACATAAATTATCGGTTTGGTCCTGTGAAGTGACTGTCTTTAAACAATTCTTCGGTCCAAGCTGGCATATAACCTTTCTTGAATGTCTTTTTGGCTTGAGCGATTCTGACTCTATTCCCTTCATTGAACACTTGTTTGTCAGTGACATCAGCCATTGCGTATAAAGTTTGCTACACTTCTTCTTGATTACTATGACACGCAAATTCGTGAAGCGTTCTATATCTTCTTGATTACTGATGTTAACTTGGATTAGTGCCATAGGAATGCTCTGGTGATAGCCATGATTGTAATTCTGCAAAAGACTACTCAACACATCGATATAACGTTGCTTGTTGGTTTTAGTGAAATAACGCTTTTTACTTATTGGCTCCATTAACGCTTTTTCAGTTTTGTTCTTTATGGGGATCGCTCAGGCATATTTACTGAATACGTCTATACAAGTGACCAAGTACGACATCCCATTTTTTTTTTTTTTTTTTTTTTTCGTAGAGATCGCATGCCTATCAGATCAGCTTGGAATTGTTGGTTGATGCCACCGGTTATAATCAGACGTCTGTAATCGACGGACTGATTTATGCAGCCTAAACATATCTTGGTGACTTAGCCATTCTTTCATATCTTCAGCGTTGATTTTGGTCTGGTGTTTGTTAGTAAAGTTTTCTCAGTGACGCGGCCATTATTCCAACCGAGGTGTAGTTATGTTAGACTTCTTCGCCTTTCTTTGCCTGCGTGTATACTACGACGAGACTGATGGTGTCTTGGTTGTCATCTTTGGGCTTTTAACTGGTGATGACTGAATCAGCGTGTCAGTACTTTCGTCTTTAAGCACTGTCTGCGGTGGCAGCTGTTGTTGTGTCGTTGGGGACGACGTTTTGATATCCACTACGCCCAACGACTCGTGAC
The DNA here is from genome assembly GCA_905116865.2 of Candidula unifasciata. NCBI lineage: Eukaryota > Metazoa > Mollusca > Gastropoda > Stylommatophora > Geomitridae > Candidula > Candidula unifasciata. Next base: position 61,516 of record CAJHNH020001625.1, on the reverse strand, counting down.
GGTACTGGTCGAGACAATTCAAGTAACGGTGCCAGGGTTGCCAGATAAAAAACTTCACTTAATGCCAAACCATCACCCAAAATATGCCAGAAAATGCCAAATAAGTGTAACATTGTATCATTTCACATGAAAAGCTCTAGAGTGAATTCTTCACTGTCATCCTCACTGGAACCAGTGGAATCTACAGCGTAAACCATTTTGAATGTAAAATCTTTAAGCATTTTCTCAGATGGGATGAAGTCTTTGCAACACATCTATAATGATGGCATGTTTCTTGTTCCGAAAATCATCAATAAGGTCATCCTTAAGTGCAGGCGATATAATATTCTTTATTAGGCATGAACATTTATTTCGTTATATGCAATTGTATATGTTCCAATATACTCTCCCGACTATGCGTTCTCGTAATTTCACTTAGATGATCAATTGTGTGTATTGCACAACGGTAGATCATGCCTACAGCAAGTTGCATTATGCTGCCTTCAACTTAATCATTACTTTGCCTAGGAGTCATTGTTGTAATAAGCTCTTACTGGCTTTTTGACGCAGTTTTCATCCTGTGTTTTTCGGATTTTTCATGATTTGATTTGCTACTAATTCTTGGTGCACCAGTGCACTGACACAGTTTACAATATGCTGCCTCTGATCCATCTGAAGATCTTTTGAGCCGTGGGTATGTTTTCTTCCAGTTACTATTATACTTGCAATGTCATAAGATGCTTTCCACTATTTTTTTTGGGGGGGGGGGGGGAATGACGTGGCTATTGGTTATTGGTAAAAGTAATAAAATCTTTCACACAGAACTAGGTCTTTATCCTCTATATTTTCTGTCCTCGAGTAGTTTCTGAACAGTCTGAATCACTTGATATCAGTGGTGGGTTTTGGTTTTATGTCCTGCATTTATTCTAGTAGATTAACATAAATTACATAGGGCCTAGGTTTATCGAATTCACGACATCACAACAAAGTCACGATCCGTTTAGGAAAACAACAAATACAATAAGAAATGACACGAATCTCCATTAGTCCGTACCAGGACATCACAACAAAGTCACGATCCGTTTAGGAAGACAACAAATACAATAAGAAATGACACGAATCTCCATTAGTCCGTTATCTTATGCCAGTTCAATTTCAAATATGCCAAATTTGTGGAATCTGGCATAAAAAATGCCAATATGGCAACCCTGAACGGTGCAGCGTTTGTTGATATCGCCGTTCTTTGTCACGTGGTGACAACTCTGCGTTTTCCAAGTTTTTATAAGGAATAGAAAATTATAGGGAAGAGAAAAAGTTGGTAAGAAACAACAATTAGTTTATGTTAGCTTTACAAAATCGATCACAATAAACAAACAAAGGACGTTGCGGCGATTAGCCTTCATCAGCACATAAAGGACAACACAGAACACATACACAAATAGGCTCTAACTATGAAGTGACTACATAGGACTCTAATGTATAAAATTAACGATACTCATCTAGTGTCCCTGGCGAAAAATCTTCGTTCAAATGAAACGACGGTCAGCCTATATACCTCCAACGCGCAGGTAGGGGCAAAAAAAAAAAAAAAGGGACGGGCTGGACGCCAACAGCGCACACTAAGTGTCTAAGGAGGGAGGGGGGGTTGGCCTATAGGGCGTAACCGGGGTTGGGTTGTGGGGATGACCTTAGTCCATCCGCGTGGAATAAAAGTGAAGACATGTTGCATTTGTGTATCTTAATCGAGTAGGTTATCGTTTACTTTGTCGGGTGGTACATACACTTTTTGAGTCTTTAACAAACGCGGGTCGATCAATATCATTTTCTTTACCTTGGTTAGAAACCCAAGACACCTTTTACCACGTTTAGAATTGGAGCTAATAAAGCTGTAAAATCTCTTTCCGTTTTTTGATTGAAAGTTTCTTTTTGGTGAGCGCTCTGAGGCTGTTTTTGTATCGACACAAACGTCGCTTGTGATCCGGTGTCAGGGCGACATTGCCTTTTAATACACTGTGGCAGCATTCACAGAGTGTATGAACGAGGTCTGCTGAGGTCGTTTTAATTATGTCTTTGGCTGTGCGGGGTTTCGCCTTAGACAAAAAACGCAGCATCTCGCCGCGTTGCTTGAGTTTGTCGGACATTATTTAGGTAGGTAAACAACTTGATGTTGATCTGGAAATATGTCCCTGCGTAAGCGCAAATGATTCGGTCTTTCCTTTTGGAGGTCAAACAACAAATAACAGTGAGGTTTAGCCGTCGCGTCCTTAAAGCTTTCTTGGACGAAGCCAACGCGACCAGGATACATCTGTTTGGTCAGGTTGGTCAGCAGTGAGCCGTCACGGGTTTTTTTTTAAAATTATGATATAATGTGAATTGAGACTGACGTTCTTTGTTCTTTATTATTGCCAAACACGTTTTGCACAATATAAACAACGCTGACTTTGCGATGATGACTGCCTTAAGTAAACAACTTGGTGACTGTTGTCTGTCTCGTACATCAGATTGTCTAGTCGTCGCCTATCATTGCGCCATTGTTCCATGTCAGGCAGGCTTTCGTTAAAGATGACACCCGCCATGTTGTTATATAGGGGTTACCATTCATCTTCTTCTTCTTCTTCTTCTCTTCCACCTTGTACCTCATCGTAGTGTCGGGGGGAGATGTAATGTTCGTTGATGAGCTCTGTCAAGAGCACTATTAAGACTGATGTTCATTTCTGTAAGGCTGTTTGTTCTTAATGCCATCACTCCATATTTTCCGAGGTCTTCCACTCGCTTTATACCCGTTGTAACGTTTTAGTGTGGCTCATCATAGCACCAAATAATCTCCTCCGGTACCGGGTCGACCATATCACCCAAATGTTTAAAATTTTCTCTCTCTCACAAAAACGGTTTTACCACTGCCCGTAGGTCCCGCTATCAGAGCTGTAACGGGGTTTCTATACTTTGGATCTATGACTAACAATGATATTGTCAGTCTCAAACAGCTTCTTGTATCATGTTAAAGGGACATAACGTTATTTTCAAACTGTTTAATTTTACCAAAGAATATACACAATGAAATTTTTTTTTTAAATTTCGAACTTTTTATCCAAGACAAAAGTTTGGGTCACGCCATCGACACATACAACTACAATCCGCATTTCCGCCCTGCATGAACAGCTACATTCCGTCTAAATTGCCAACCTCATACTCACCCAACTCCTGAAATAATATGGATAATTAGCGGCTTTAAGTACTGCCACAGTGGTCAGAAAAGGCGGTGCCTCAACCTATTCTCTCTCTCTATATATATATATACACACACACAAACACACACACACACATATATATATACACACACACACACACACATATATATATATACACACACACACAAACACACACACATATATATATATATATATATACACACACACACACAAATATATATATACACACACACATATATATATATATATATATGAGAGGAGCAAGTACATTTTGCTGCAAAATATTAAATAATCATGTTGAACGCTGAATTCTCAAAGAGTGAGAGGACAGACGGAGCTCAGAAACAGTGAATCGACTATCGACTAGTGAGGTATGATGCGTGGCGTCTGGCTTAGCCTGTCGCGAACTGCGCCTACATAGCAAAACATGTGTGGCTAGATGTTGCATCACCTCACTCGTTGAGGCACACGATTTGCTTTCCCAACAGTTACGTGAAATTCGGCGTTTGACTGTCGTAAGTGGAATACTTTCTCAACTGTTAGTAATTTCCTAGGATTAAAAGCCATATCACTTGATTAATGCCATTTGTATTAATGTGGCCCATTGACTGAATATATATAGTATTGTAATTTGTACACAAATATAGAAAATACTTGAATAACGCACTTGTCGGTGTCGGAGAAGCAGTTGTGCTGACTTCGGTCTGCTACTGTTACTGAAAAGATAGCTTTTTTGAATACTTTATAAAGGTGTGTTGATTACATAACACGTGTTAGACACCGCAGAGTAGTTGAACAACTAGTAGTTAGTACTTTGAAAAACTCTTAAAAGTGAACTGCATGAATTTACACGTCAGAAACATGGGGGATTTTATTACTTATATAATTTTATCAATAAATTTAGCGGACTACCAACCACGTTGATTGAGTTACTAATTACATTAACAACTATTAAAATTAAAAATATTATTTTTTTAAAAAGTTATAAATTAATAATTTACTTAAGTATGCTAAAGTTTATCTTCTAATACAAATATGATTTATATTATAGTTTATTAATAAATATTTATATTTATGTTGAGTATGAGATATGTTATTATTATAACTACTATTAAACTATCGCTCGTAAATAAATAATAAATATGCAAGGCAAATTATAGTGTCCTTTATATAAGAAGCAGATATAATTAAATATGATTTTTTTTTTTTTTTTTTATATCAATTGATTTGAACTCAAAGGATTATTTTCTGTGATTGGCTGATTTTGTTTTTACAGTAAAGAATTTACAGACCATGGAATCTGGGATATTAGTTACACTGAGCCCCGTCCCACTCACTACACCCACATCCCAGATGTAAGTGGGCTGAAACCCTTCTTTCTAGAAAATGTGCAGGGGGCTAGCAGCTAAGTTGGGGATAGGCTCAGTGTAAATGATACCCCAGATTCCATGGTCTGTGCCCACACCCTTTTCCCAACTTAACCTTTTCAAGTATGTAGTTGTAGTAATTTCAGCTACAGTATCCTGTTCAACCCATTCAGGTTATAATTAGGATATAGAGTTTTTTTTTCTATTGCAATAATTTATGTTTTATGTCTACCAATTATGCTTGGTTATAAAATATTGCATAGTTGTGTATAAATTGTATAAGTTTGTATGAGTAAAAATGATCACATTCATAATAGTATAATTTAAATGCACCTTCGGTACCTATCACCAAAATCCCCCCAACGTGTTAGGCACGAGATTTCCCACAAGCTTTCCTTAGTTCTAGGGGAGTCATGTTTATTTATATTCCACATTGTGAGCAGTCAGCACATTTTGTTTTCCATGTTGTGAGTGTCCGGCACAGTGTGTGTTACTTGCGTTGTGCATTCGCTCTTCCTTGCTTTCAATTCGACCTTACTTGGCAACTTGACCCAGGGCCTGCTCCAGAATGTTACAAATTCTCAAACCAGTGATGGTTACACAAGATACCTAGTTGACTGAGAAAAGAAAACTACTCGCTCATGCACAAAAAGAAGAAAAGGTATCTCAGTGTAGTCTGCCACGAAAGAGAGCTCCACAGTTTTGTCTCAGCCTCGAATAAAACAGAACTGCTTTTACACAGGGCAGCCAGTGGGAACCGTCACGGTGTAAATGGGAGCCAGGCAGGATTACTTTAAATGCATGGCATCTCTAAAAGTGCTGACGACTTCTGTAAACCATTATGTAGAATATCACCAAGCTACCACTTTCTGCAGCACCAGTGGGGAGTCAGATATCTCTATACCAGAATCTCACTTGTGATACATTGTTTTGTTGTTGTAAATTCAATATAGCCTTTCTAATCGCAAATTTTGCCACAGCATCCACCTATTCTAATTTATTGTCCTTTTTTTTCTTGGTATTTTAAACTGCCAATGCATTTGTACCCTGCTCATGTAGAGCCACGGGTCTCCTTCAAGGCTGAAAATTCGCCCCACTATGTCAACCTATGTTTCTTATTTGGTAAAACTCCAAGCAGTGAGAAGTAGTCTGCTTGGACCAGAGGCTGACAGGGTAACCTCTGAATAACTCCTACTCCATGTTTAATATTTTAAAAGTATAAATACTCTTCATTAGCACTCAAATATAGGAGCATTTTCTGTTCCTTAAATATTTTATCCCTGAATATGTTTAAAAAAATATATATATATGTACATGTAAAAAACAATTTAGATGCGCCTGAATTCATAAGCCCTTTAATTTAAGTCTTACATGATGGAAATGACTGGATGATAGTAAACTTATCACAGTTGACTTGGAAATGACTGGGTGATAGTAAACTCATTATAGTTGGCTAGTCTAATTGATACAAGGACAGCCAAATAACAATCAAGTATTTCTTTTATAAATATATATATATATATCATGTAGCAGGTCCTTTGCAGAACTTCGCTCTCATCAGTCTGCCTGAAAGAAACTCAGTCTATCCCCAGCTCTCTCTATATATATGTATATAAATATATATATATATATAGTATATATATATATTATATATATATATATTTATATATATATATATTATATATATATATATATAAAATATATATATATATATATATGTATATATATATATATAGATGTATATGTATATACATGTATATATACATGTATATATACATGTATATATATTACATGTATATATACGTATATATACATGTATATATACGTATATAACAATACATATATACACATGTATATACACGTATATACACATATATATACACATATATACACACACACACACACACACACACATCACATATATATATATATATATAGTCTATATATATATATATATATATATATATATATATATATATATATATATATATATATATATTTCATTTCTGACTTTCAATACACATAATCATCATCATCATCAATCTACATTTCCGCCATAGTGGGGAGGAACAGTTTGTGAGCCATTGCTTGATAGGCAGCAATGGCTGTTGTCATTCCATGTTAATGTAAAAGTTCTTTAATGTCAGCAATCCAGATTCTCTTTCTGACTCTTGTTTTCACTTCAGATCTTTTCATGTTTAGCACCTGCACTGCTAGTTGTTCTGGCTGCATTCTTACTAAATAACCAAACCATTTGATCTTCTGTTTCTCAGTGAATTTGCTTCATGGTGTTTTTCCTACAGTCTGATAATCTAACTTTGTCTCGGATGGTTAAGTTGGCGGATTTTCTCTTCCATCTCATTTCACAAGTGTTAATTTTATGTAGTTAACCTTTGATAATGTTCAGGTCTGGCACTGGTAGCACAGGGTTGGTATGAATATGCTGTTTTTAATCTGTTTCTTGGCGCTTATACTTATGTTTGGATATCTTAATAACAGTGTCAGTTATAATTTTTTAAACAACAAAATAGAACCCTCCAAGACTCTGTTCTATCCCAAAAAAATTTTTTAATGATCAGTGACCTCAGATCATCCACCCCTTTGTCCTTTTTACAGATCTGAAAACAGACTATCAAGAAATACTGTTGATGATGCTAAACAGAAAACAAATCTTTCCAAAACTTTCAGTTACAGATTCAGTTTAACAGTTTTATTGGTGGTATCTAGCACAAAGCACAAACTAGCTGTAGTAACAATTACCAGTTTTAAAATGCATTACAAGCAAGATGTGGTCAAGGCCCTCTGGGAGCAAGTGAACAGCGCAGAAGTGCAAACAGATCTGGAGGGAATGGTGCAGCAGACAGTGACCAGGCGATTTGGCGGACATTCAACACTCAGAGGAATGACAAGATTGACATATAATCAGACTGCTGTGGGTACCATCAGAACTGGAACCATGTCCTGTGTCTGCTCTTGAATAACTCGGGAAAGTTTTGAAGTGAACGAAAAAATATGGTTTCAATTTAAATTTAAGTAAAACACTTGGAATGGTTTTCAGTAAAGATTAAATAAAAAAAAGATAAGACACTGACCTCGGATTGAGCACTGGAGTTCAGAGCTATGCAGAGGTGAAATTAATTGCTGAGAACGAGACATTTAAGTGATTAAACAACTCCAGTACGGTCTGTGGACTAACCTAATGAAGATGTTGAGGAACATTTTTATGGTTTCCCGTCTGTTTAATTCATCCCCTAGCCCCTTCTTCAGTTAAATGGTTACACAATAACATCTCTCTTTTAGCAGTCAGATCTTCCATCATTGACAAATAATTTAAGTATTGTTATCGTGCTTCAGTAATATATGTTAATTACAAAGATCTTATCACTTTCATGCCACCTAGTGTGGTTTCAATATAAATGATCATGATTGTAACAAATCTAGATATTAAGTGGGCTTACAGTAGTCGGTTTGAACACTTACATTATCTTGATTGTGATAAATTGTTACCAACTGATAATATTTCAGTTTTAATTCATGTTTAAACAATTGTTGAAGCAGTTTATCTTTTTTTGTTGTTGTTTCAATACTTTGTTGATTACTTCATAGCCATATTTTGGTACTTAACAGAATGGTTGCATTAAATATCCATATATATATATATATATATATATATATATATATATATATATATATATATATATATATATATATATATATATATATATATATATATATATATATATATATATATATATATATATATATATATATATATATATATATATATATATATATTATACACACACATGCACACACACAGCGTTAAGGCAAATTGAAGATTTGATGTTTCATCTTGGAGTAAAACATTAATGGCAACAACACAGGACTTTCAGATGGTAGGTAGGTAGGTAAGTTGTACCCATCCAGGACATAACGCAAGCAAGAAACACCTGGTGACACAAAATGCCGTCACGCGGATGAGGAACACCCGTGGAGAGGTCGCGGAAACCCCGTTTAGCCGTTAGGCCATTTTTAAGGCCCAGCTATATTAAGGGCTCCCGGCAAAAGCCAGGGTGGGGCTTCAAAATAACTGAAAGTTTGCATCCGACATGGGGACAACTACATAAACTTACAGATGATACAGGTTGATTAAATAAAAAGAAAAACATCTTCAGAATTTAGTGGATAATGTTATAGCATACAGTGAGCAAAATAATTTTAAAATTAAAATCTAAGGAAACAAATTATGATCATCTCCTAGCATAAAATAGATTCAGTCTCAAAATAGATGAGAAAATCTTAAAGAAGTAAATCATTTCAAATATCTGGGAAAAATTTTAACATCAGATGGAAGATGCTTTGTACACAGTAGAAGAGTTCTGGTCACTGCCAACATCAAGGCTGCTTTTGCTACTGTTCAAAGGGGCTGGTTCTGTCTCCAATGGAATATGCTTTAGCCATACTTAGTCAGCGATGCACAGATTGAAAGACTGGAAAAGGTGCAAAATGAAGCAATGCAGATTTTGTTAATGCCATGAGAGAGGTAGAAAGATCAAAGGATTTTGGGAGCAGCACATACACATCTTTGCAAGGAGTGCAAGAATTGAGAGTAAAGATCGGCACTGCCAGGCACGAGAAGCACACCAGGCACACGAGAAGACGTGTCAACCAACATAGGACTGAGAGGGTCAACCACAGGATGATGATGCATATGTTAAAGGGGGATTCTGAGCACCTATGGACATGTCGGAAGTGCTGTGAAGATAACCCAAATATAACTCATAGCTCATTACTCATAAGTAGAAGAAAAATTACTATGGTATAAATAGCTTTTGTATGATAGAAAACAAACAAATTGCTAGGAACTGATTTGAGAAACAAATGTTTCAAAGTACTTTATGAAACCTGCAATATTGTATTCATGTTAAACCTGGACAGTAAGGAGGCAAGCTGAAAAGCATCTTCTGTCATCAGGTACAGGACTTCCGAGGAAAGCTGAGATAAGAACCTCACTGATTAGACCAAAGCTGAGACTTGCTGAAGCTTTAACAATAAAAATGAAAAATCCATCATTATGTAAATTTATATATTAAATATGTTATAAATTTAAAATTACCCTGGTAGTCATGTGACCATCATGAACTTTCAGTGAGTAGACAGAGTGTTGAGAGAGACCATGTAATCTATATTTCTGTGGAATTTATTCAGTTTCTGTGCTTCCTTTTAAAGCTTATTTAGTGATATGACTCTGTAGTAATGTACCTGATGAGATACAGCGGAATATGCCTGTCTAGTAGTTGAGACCACAGATCACGATCACTCACACTTATTATAATGGCACTTGATGATCATAAATAATGCTGACAATAAAATAACATTATATAACCAGTACTGTAGTATGCTGTGTCATTACACCCACACACACACAACCATACACACACACTCACACTCACTCACTCACCCTGCCTGTTGGCCAGAGACGGGCTAAGACATGACACAATTGTTTACCCACACTGAACTCCCATCCAGCTTAGTATCGTAATAGTGGGTTGTTAATGAACATATTTATTTAAGGAGACACTTAGCATGGCTCTACAGATAACTAACATTATAATGCACACATTTTTCTTGAATACAGTCCTCAAAAGACCTCCTTCATGGCTAAATCTGGAAGTTTTGATGTTACGGAGAACCATGTTCATATCAATTCCAAGGATGGTACGTGATTTAAGTTTTTTCGATGCTTTTCAAAATATTATGAACTGTTTTTATACAGTATTATAGTTCTAGTTTTTAAAGTTATAAAAAAAAAAAAAAGGCTCAACATGTTTTCAAAACACTCTAATTGCATAGTTTGTTAGCTGGTGATGGCATACTATCAAAGAAATAACTGTTACTGGCTGCAGTTTGTCAACATTAAATACTTGAATAAAATATTATCAGTGTCACTAGTTATATGAATAGATTTTTGGTACAGCTTCTTAACTTAAATTCCCTGTTATAAGAAATAAGTGATGAAGAACAGGAATTAATTAATGAGATTAATGCTCAACAAATACAAGATTATTGGTATATACAGTCGTACCTCGGGTTACAAACTCTTTGACTCCAGTCGTAAACTGAAGTAATCAACTGAAAAAAAAAACGTTTCCCATTGAAATTAATGCACATCCAATCAATCTATTTGCCCGCCCCCAGAAACCTAATCCAATCAAGCTATTTGCCCGCCCCAGAAACCTATTGATTTTTGACTTCCCTTTGGGTATCTTCTCCATGCCTAAAAACACAATCAATTTCAGTTCCCCTACAAAATTTCTGGAACCAGCCTTCACTTGCTTTAAATCCGTCAACACTAGCGTACCTAGCATACCACGTTTTTGCCACTTAATCACAGCCACAAATAAAGTAATCTTGCATATTGTAGCCTTGCTAACAGTATCTCCAACACGCTACTTTTCATTAATCGAAACAATTTTTCCATTCTAAGATTTGAGACCTTAGCTTCACTAACATAATGACTCTTTTCCACATCAGCCATTTCTTTAATGCATCTATGTTCTTTAAGATAGTGCAGATTGTAGGTTTAGCCATGTTATATTGCTTGACGGCTTGGCAAGATCAGAAACAGGAACACCATTCTCACGTTAAAAGTTATTATTTTTTTCTTCATTTATACTGTAATACACTTAGGCATTTTTCACCTACTTGAGAGCCATAATGAGGCTCTAATTTAATGCAGAAAGCACCAACAGTTAAAAAAAAAGTCAAGAACTGCGCAACAACAGTGTTCAATGCACGCAAACATGTTGCCAAAGCAATGCTTCTGTGTTTGTATGCTGAGGTATTGTTTGCAGGTTGAGTCAAAATTTGTTCAGAAACTGTGTGTCGATTTGTTTGTGACTAGAGGCATTTGTGACCCAAGGTACCACTGTTTAATGATATGATAGAAAAACTTTACTAAACAAGAAAGGTGGAAGGCTAAAGGCAAGGAAGTTCTAACGAACCACTGCAGCCAACCAGCCCTTGCTTTAATAATGCCAGCTTTACAGTCATATGGGCACATGAGCACACCCACACTCACATACGTATGTATTATATATTTAGACACATATGTACATGCACAGGAGTTGCTATGAGGAAGTGGCTTGACTCATGCCTGCAGATCGGAAGGTCATGGGTTCAGGTCTTGATGGAGCAAGACTTAAAAAAAAATTTGATCCAGCCTTGAGTGGGTACCAGCTATATTCCTGAGAAGTAAAGGTGGCTAGCATGATGTTGACCACATTACTCACCAAGTGATGACTGGTCTATAAGTTGAAGGTCTAGCCTGTATTTCCTTATGCCTGAAGGCTTGCAGAAGGGTCTCTATCTCTCTATCTACTTTTACCTCACCAGGACATCACACAAGCGATAAACACCCGATGACACAATGTGCCACCATGTGAATGAGGATCACCCATGGAGAGGTCCCAGAAACCGTGTTTAGCTATTAGACCATATTTATGGCCGGGCTATATTGCGGCCCCTGGCAAAAGCCAGAGTAGGGCTTCTAATAACGAAAAATTGCATCCCACAAGGGGATGAACAGATTTGCAGAGGGGTCCTTTACTTTATATACATGCACACCCAGATGCACATTCACTCATGAATACATAGATACATTTATACACACATGCATATTCAGATTTAAGTAAGCTCGCTTGTATATTAATAAATATATAGATTTATATCTGCATGGAAAGTGTTAAAAAGAGGATAGATAATGTAAACATAGAGAAACAAGAAAAAATGAATGTGAATATTGCTTATGTGAGTTATCTGCTCAAAGATTTAGGACAAAACACAAAGCAAATTTAAAAATAACAAAAACATGTCTGGACTTAATCATCTTCAGAATGAGAATTGTACAAATTGTCAAAGATGCCAAAACCTTTCAGAGGAGATAAACAAATGAATGCTCTTATTATCATCATCATGTAGCAGGTCCTTTGCAGAACGTCGCTCTCATCACAGTCTGCCTGTAAGAAACTTAGTCTCTTGCCAGTTACCCCGCCTCATAAACTTTCACACTCAAGGAGTCACTTATATCCTGTGCCCATCTTCATGATGGTCGGCCTCTGCCCCTCCTTCCTGGTACCATGCCTTCTGCTATAATTTTTTCCAATCCGTCGTGGCGCTTGATATGACCAAAATATTTCAGCTTTCGAGAAAGGATGCTGTTTATTACGCTCTTACATTTCTAAAAAAAAACAAATAAATGCTCTTAAATTTCTAGAACTGTTGGCCAAAATATCAATGTGGGGGAAAAAAAGAATTAATATTTAGTCAAGAAATTGTAATGACCTTTCTGAAAGATTGTTAGTATAGTACAGAGACCACATAAAAAATGATAAAACTGGCCATATCATCACTTAGCGCACTGGCCTTTAAGAACCTTGTTTAACAACAAAGGATCACCAGTTTTAAAGATGGACGTTCAGAATGCACTTTTCATCATATAAAATGTGAAAAGATCCTAGGTTCAGACAGTATTACAAGTGAAATGAGTTGAGTTGAGTTTCAAGAACCGACATCACAGCACTCAGAACGTTTTCATGTATGCTCCATCCCCATATTCAGTAGCCAGCAAAGAGTTCCAACTCCGATGGTACCAGTAGCAGTCTGAGTTTATGTCCATCTTGCCTTTCGTCTGAGTGGAATGTCGGCCAGGGCTTCTAGTCACTTCCCATTGTACCAATCTTTTCAGACTATGATTATCTAATTGTGCCTCTGAACTGTTCATTCATTTCTAAAGGGCCTTGACAACAGCTTGCTGTTTATTTCTCAACACACCTGCATGCCCTGGAGAAAATATCCAAAGGATGCTACTCTAGACCTATGAAGTGAAGTGTGCCACTTTTTGTTGCGGGACGTTCTCATATAAATGGTATCTTTGGTGAATTTGGGTTCAAGCCCCCTACACTTCAGATCCAGATGAGAAATCTAGACAGTTGCCCCTTGATAATAAAGGTAGGCAGTCTCTGGACAAACAGATACAGCCTAAGATTGGCTCACGAAAGAGAATAAGCTGACTGAATATAGATGTCCTGGCATGAAAATAAAACTAATCTTTGTCAGCCATGAATGCTGTAGAGCCACCAACCACTGCCTTTGGACCCAGCCCTTCTCTGTCTTCCTGAGCATACTCATCGAGTCACTGAGAAAGTATGCCCTAGTGAAATCTTTGTCTCTAGCCAAGTTACTGCTTTATTCACGGCAATGACCTCCAGAGTCAGACTACTTGTAGTTACGGCAAAAGCTCCAGAATCTTTCTTCACAACTCTCCCTCCAACCTGACCTGTGAAAGTCAATGAGCTTCTTTCATGGCATATTACAGACCCTAAAAATGAGTAAGATGGTGGTTAATGCTTTGATTATAACAATATCTAAACACATGATCGCAATGAAAAGAAACAATCAGGAGACAGTCCTGTACACAATACTCTATTCTGGATCCTATCTGAATGGGATCACCATAGCTGTAGGTTCACTCACCTAAGCTTGGTTAATTAATGGGGACTACTTAAAAGGATTCTTTGTAGTTTTCCTATTTTCTGTGCTGGAACAAAGAATGAAAGTGAACATAATGGAAACACTGAATGTGCCTCACGACACTCTTCATGGGGCTTACCCGTTTCCACCTTTCTCAGCATACTTTGTGAGAGTTACAATCACAACATGTGTTATGCAGCTGATTTTCAAGCCTCTACCTCCATTCTCAAACTAGATGTTGTAATATATGCCAGCTTTTGTTGCACTAACAGTCGTCCATTGGCTTTTGCTATGAATCCCCCATGCAGTTTTTCTGTCTCTCAACAAAGAGCCATCAGTATAGATAATGACATCACCTGGTCTGGAATTTTCATGAATCAGTTGTTGAATTTCTGATTCTGCATCACCTGTCTGTGTTCCCTGAGAAGAATGTTATGAGACTAGGTTGAGAAAGAATCCTGTCACTGCTGAGGATTGAACTGCTTTCACTAACAACACTAACGACTATGCCACTGTGGCTCCAAGTTTAGGTGTAAAAAGAGACATCATGTTCTATTCAAGCCTTTGTTTAAGATTTGGAAATAGCTGTTTTTGCTGTATTTTATCAAAATAAATTTATTTGAGCATAATTTGTGTGAAAAAAAAAATGATGCTGTTTGTGCCTTATATTCTTCTGTTATCACACGAGTGCATTTTTTTTTTTCAACAGTACCATTTTGGCTGTCTTCTCGCCTGGGACTTGCTGTTATTGGTTTCCTTGGTTTCATCAATGTATATGCTGTGAGAGTGAATCTCAGCGTGGCTATTGTTTGTATGGTCAACCACACAGCCATTCAAAAACAATCAGACAACATGACTAATATTGTAGCATCTGAATGTGAGGCCTCTTCCAACAACACTTCAGTAGACTCAAATGAATTGGTAACTTCTGAATGAATTACTTATTTTATGTATTTGTAAGAAACAAATTGGCGCCTGTGGCTTAGGCGTTGCGAACGCGCTTTTTAACGCTGGTTTGCCGGGTTCGATTCCAGCTGCGGGCCTTGCGCCTTGCATTGGTTTCGACAGTGGTATTGAGAAGCTGACTTTCCAGAAAGCAATGGCAAACTACTGGATGTAAACTTGCCTAGAAAAACCACAATAGCCACACACACAAAAAATGCTGGGGTTGGTTCTGCAATGTCCTGTAAAAGGATACACAACTAACTATGGCAAGGAAAAAACATCCTTTTGCCTAGGGTACCAAATTGTTAAATTAGTGTATTTATAAGATCTGCGGTAGTGAGTCGTATAATTGGGGTTGTATGGTACCTTCTTTATTACAAACAGTGTGATATTATTATTTATATATAGTAGGGAATGTGGGGGCAAAGACCTGCATGGGGCAGAAACATGAAGTCCATTAAAATGTTCCAGTTGTTGTTTTTTGTGGCTGGCTTTAGCTTTGCATTCACTGATTAGACGATGTCATGTGGGTTGCCAAAATTCAGTCAAATCCTACTGTCACCCACCAAGAAAATGAGGTAAGTTGCTTTTTTTTAAACTTTAATGTAATATTGTGATTCTTGTCAGTGCACTCTTACAAAAAAAAAAAAAAAGTTTTGCAACAAAGCTGTTAGTCGTCTTTTTTATCAAAAAATAACACATCTTAACAGCAGAAGTAGAGGTGACCTCTCAAGGTTAGTTAGTTCATACTGCTTGAAAGTTGCGAATGTGAACTCATGATAAAATGGGCAAAAACCTGCAGCCTAGTGAGGCGTGTGTGTCTTGACCCCATAAATTGTCTTGACCCCATGAATGTGTGTCTTGACCCCATGAATGTGTGTCTTGACCCCATGAATGTGTGTCTTGACCCCATGAATGTGTTTCCCCGTATCAACTGCAATTGTTTACAGTCTGATTTTGCTATTTATTTCCAGAAATTACAAAAGGAAGACAAGCCAGAAACCACTCACTGAATCTTTACTGAATGAATCAAAGGCTCTAATAGATATGGCTGTTTCTATCAGACAAGCGGCTAAAGTGATCACCTTCCATGAGTCAATGCTACGGAACAAATTGAAGACTGGCATTGGAGCAGAAAAGCTGGGTTGATTCCAGACTGTCTTTTCCAATGAACATGAAAAACAACATTGTAAAGCCTTAGACCAGTGATTTTTTGGATTAACCCTTAAGTCTGTGCGGTTTCTATTGTATTCCTATGCAGAAAAAATATCATAGAAACCTCATCCCTTTCCCACTGCAACAAAGTTCGCTAGAAATGATTTTCCACATTACTTCATGAAAAGAAACTGTCATTGCGAACACTGTGGAGGACAAGCATTGCAAGGACAATGGGCTTTGATCATCTGCAGCTGGGCCAATACTTTGATAACCTTACAAGCATCCTGCGCCAGTACAAGTTATACCTGTCTGTATATAAAATATGGATGAAAGAGGGATTCAGACTGATCCAGGCAGGATATCCAAGCACATAGCACCAACTAGGAAAAAAAGTCTGTTGCTGCAGAGCAAGATAAAAGGGTGAATGTAGTCTGTGCAATGAGTGCCACAGATTCTGATTCAGATTTCTTCATCCAGAATAGGAGCTCTGACTTGACCATCTTGTCATCGAGAAAAAAGGAATTGTATTGTACTTCAGAACTGCAACCTGGTGACTTTGCTGTCATCAAGGTGCACAGAAAGGCAAAGAACTCTTTTAGGTTGTACGTGGTTAAAATTACTGATGGTGACAATGGGGGATATGATGGTATCTTTTACAAGTGAACCGTTCTAACCCAAAGTTTTTTAGAAACAAAATAAGAGTCCTAATTTGAAAAGAAAGACGTTATTTTGAAACTCTCAAACCCGATTTTCAGCAATTCAGCTCACTTTTAAAATATTATAAGCTTTACAAATGACCTTAGTGATTTTTCAAACTTCTTGAAAAAACAATGATTTTACAGTGCTATTCCAGTCTACTGTCATTAATTTTATTTTACAAATGGGACAAAGACCTGTGGTTGCGGGCCTTTGCCCATCACTGGGTCAAAGACCCACAACGTATAGATGCCCCTGAAAATGCAATTATTTTGAGTATTAATAACAATACGAACTCAGCTGTTACTTACATGGCAGGTAAGCGGCTAAGCTATATCCTCATAAAGTTTAATATAATACATACAAACCATTCTCCATAAATCTTTAAAAAACATGAAACTGCAGGTCTTTGCTCCCACCTACCCTACTAGTATTTTAAACAATGTTATCCTATTCAGCCCATCACATCACAGTTCGTTTAATTGTACTTTGCTTCTCATGCTGTCTTAACTAGAATCCAATTTAGATGCTTAATAAATGAATGTTCACTTGGAAGACTCATAATTTTAAACTTGTTTATGTCTCAGTAATGTTTATGTTTAACTATAAGAAAGCAGGATCACAGAGAACAGAAATTGGTGGAAATAGTTCAGTGCTCTTGCTTTAAGATTCAACAGCATTATGGATAAACCAAGAGATGCTCTGTCTCCTTCTACAACTGTCATAAAGTTGAGTTGCTGATCCTTCCAGTAATTCACTGGCTGTAAACATGTCAGGTTCATCCCCTCATTTATCCTTTTTAAAACCTGTGTTGAGTGTAGTGATGATTTTTGCATGCTCAACAGTTGCATGATTTTGATCAACGGTCAAAGAATGTTGAATGAACCAGGAAGAAACTCCTTTCTTGCCTATATCTTCCACTAAAGTTTTAGTTTTTCACAGTTCAGGTTCACTTGTGTAAGTGAAACCTTTGTGCCACCTCTACAGAGAGTTAAAGAATATACTGTTTCCTCTGCACACACTGATGAACTCATATACTGCTGCTGAGAGAATGACTTTACAAGGAAAAGCCCAAAAGGATTATAAAGACAGACCTCCCAAACAAACAATATACATAGAAGACTACAGCCTGTGAATCTTCTCCTAAAATCTATCTTCCACTCTAACTGGTTAAAGGAGAATGGTTCGGTGACTGCTGACAAAAGATTCCCTAGGGTAAAGTTTAGATATCTTAAACTATGGTTGTGTTTGCTGACAAAAACATTTAATGTAAATTCCACAACACTAGAAGTATATTACAAAATAATGGAATCTTTTGCAATAAAATAAAATATTGAATCATAGGACAAAGCAAAACCTGAGACTGGATTTTCTTTCACAGTTGCTGGACATGCCACTTAACTGATGTTTTGGCTTCTTCCAACTGCTTAATCAGCCACCACTGATTTCCATACAAACAGGATGTTGACTCTTTAAGATCGGGCTTGACAATCAAGATATCCACCTGGAACTGAAGAAATTGGAAACACCATGTAGACGGCTACCTAATGTGTGCCTCTTCACAATGCCCTACTGAGGCTAGCCCTCATAAAGTTTGCATACACACATACAGAACATGGGGCAGCAGTGATGGTAATGTAGGTTCCAATTCTATCAGACATAGAGAATTAGCTTATTGGGGCAGTTCCTTACTTGAGTGAAGCTTCTTATCCATGTACATTAACCAGGGCCTTTTATCCTGATATCAATCTCAGTAACACAGAGTGGTGAATTATTACAATATGTGAATGATTGTCATCCATTTTAGTCTCCCTGCTTTTTTATTTGGTTACATATTTCACACACACACAGTCATACATCACCAGATATTTCAGATTCGACCACATGGGTTTACACTACAAGGTAATGTGAATACTGTTGATGAGTTCATACAATGACTTACACTGGATTGCACGTTTTTCCAAAAGAATCCACAGACAAAATGACTTGTATGGATGGTTGACAAATAGCTATAGTGACAGTAAGCAGATTAATTTAGCTGATGGTACTTCACTTACCCCTGGCAAGGATTCAGTATGTCACATCACAGTCTGACACAAACAGAAGTTTGAACCATTTACACAAGTCCGGCTCTGATCTGTGCCGGTCCAAGAGAGGATTTCGAAAATCTCTACTGGAAACTTACCTTGTGGCAAATTTTTCTGTTTGCAAGCTCTTCTGTACGCTTCGTACCTGTCATCTATCACAATATTCGTACATTATTTAATATGTCTTGATAGCGCTACATTATAGCTATCTATTAAATAGAGCAGGAGACATAGTCTCTTGATTAATATCAGACTCATCTAACATTATCCGCACAGACTGTAATCTTCAAGTATCCTTTTGAGTTTTTTTTAAATTATGAACAGAAATAGGACTTCATTGCCTAGCTTCATCTTCAGTCATTTGCCCACCAGTTTTGAATGTATAGTACCTGAATATCCATGCATGAGATAAACATTGATCCCCTTAAACTTGACCCATCAATTACAATGTCTCAGTAGCATATTTTTTTCAAGTTTAATGCTTCATTTATTTTTTCTTTACTTCGTATCACATATATAACTGCATTTCTCACTAAAACATACATAGTGGGTTACTTGTCTTTTGCCGATTTGACTGCATTACAATTTTACCAAATCGTAGACAAATGTTGCTTGCTTGGATGACATACTTTGGCTCAGGGATAACATTTTTTGTCTTGGCCATAATGAATAATTTAATTGCTGGATGGTGAAGAATCAGTTTTAACATATGGTACCTTAGACCAAGAGTGTCAACAGTGGATAGCTGGTGAAACAGAGGCAATAGGAAAAAGCTGATTCATAACAATTCATGCTCAGGTGGTATCATTATATACATAGATGGATCTGCAGTGAGAGGTAAACAAAAAAGAGTTGGTGGGGTCTAGACTTTGTTTAAAGGAGGAGAGCCACATAAATAATGTCACAACATTAAAATGAGATTTAAGGTTGATGAGCTAATTGCAGCTTTCCAATAGCTGGAGAGTAGTACACTCCGACATGTAGTTGTAATGGACTCATAGAGCATTCTTTGAAAAATAGTGACTGCGTCCTCTGTAGAGTGGCTTGTGTCAGGAACATATCATTGGTTTTCTCTCCCAGGACAGTTTGATGTTTCTGGGTATTCTGGGTAATCAGCAGGCTGACAGTTTGGCTGCTACCCTATGGGTGATAAGCTACTTTATGATAAGAGGAATGTTATAAGCATGTCTGGAATAAAGTTCAACTAGTGCAACTAGATTCAACCCTGTTTTCAGCACACGTCAGATATAACCATCTGAACACCAGAGGGTAATCAGTACTGATGGTGTAGCTAATAGCAAATTTAGACATGAAGAAAAAAAAGTAGACCAAGCAGCTATATAGGCAGAGTAAATCAAAATAATTGTGCCAAGTGGTTCAGTGGTTATAATGCGTGTCCGCCTGCCTGGTGATAATAAGTTTGAATTTTCATTTTAAATAATTGACCTGGTCTTCCATCTGGACCATACCTATAAAGGGTACCAGAAAATGTTAATAGAAGTAAAGGTAGCTAGTGTGATGTTAACTTAATCACCTGAATGCTGATTCATCTATAAAATATGGAACTATATTCATATGCTGTATGTGCCTCAAGTCATTAAGTACTCTATGTATTTTACTACAAGTACAAAAACTCTGAGTACAGATACCATTAAAACATCATTTAGAACTACAGAAGAAGTATGCACATTGATATTGAATCAAACTGAATCAGATCATTTGTTAAAGGCACAAAACACAAACAATTGTCTAAAAGTCATAAACGCACATAGTCTTAAATTACTTTAGACATTATACATCCCAATCATCATTCATAAGGGATATTATGGTTATAAATGCAACAATAAAATCAGACTTCTAGGTGCTGAACCATTTGTGTTTATTGTTTCCATTAATTTATCATGCTTAAAACCACAGTTATCACATCTGTGTGCAGTGTATCTGTTCATTCTTTGTCATATCAAACATAATGTCTTTTTTTTTTTTTCTATTAATATTCTTCACAAGTATACATGGGTGTCTGTTCTAAATCACCATCTATAAACTTTAATCCTTTATTATATTCCATTCAACATGTGTGCTTGTTTATAAAAATCTGTTCATTTTATTAGTATTACCATGTTTTAGAGCCATGCCAATGTACTGATTTAATATTAAACCTCCTCATGTATAATTTCCAGTTTAAGAAATGTATTCTAGTTTGTATAAATAGCATACAGATTTGATTATCATCAATACACTCATTGATCTGAATATTTATTTGTAGGGTGGATACTTAGAATGGGACAAGACCATTCAAGGGACCATACTTGGATCATTCTTCTGGGGTTATCTGGTTGGCCAGGTGCCTGCCGGTTGGATTGCCACCAGATTTGGTGGGAAGTGGGTATTTGCCATTACCATGCTAATTGCTTCTGTTGCTACTGTTCTTACCCCAGTGCTGGCAGATGTCCACTACGCAAGTCTCATAGCAATACGTGTTATACTTGGAATTGTCACTGTAAGTTGAACTATTGGCTACTTGAAGTCACTATTTTTTTGGGTCATGTATCACCAAAACCTGACTAATTTTAAGATAAGTGTTTTTCTTTAAATTTATTTTGACTGTTAAGATCATATCTTTGTTAATACTGTTGCTTTTTGTTTCATCTTGGCATAAAGTACATTATAAGGAAAGTTTTTGGAATGAACCCCTATTCACTTCTTTTGCCTTTCAACACAGAGCCATCGGTATAGATAATAACATCACCTGGGCTGTCATCAAGGTGCACGGGAAGGCAAAAAACTCTTTTAGGTTGTACGTGGTTAAAATGATTGATTGTGACAATGGGGGATATGATGGTATCTTCTACAAGTGAACCGTTCTAACCCAAAATTTTTTAGAAACAAAATAAAAGTCCTATTTTGAAAAGGAAGACATTATTTTGAAACTCTCAAATCAGATTTTTAGCAATTTAAGCTCGCTTTTATTTAAAATATTATAAGCTTTACAAATGACTTTAGTTATTTTTTAATTTATTAAATAAACAATGATTTTACAGTGCTATTCCAGTCTACTGTAATTAATTTTACAAATGGGACAAAGACCTGTGGTTGCTGGTCTTTGCCCCATTACTGGGTCAAAGACCCACAACGTATAGATGCCCCTAAAAATGCAATTATTTTGAGTATTAATAACAATACACTCAGCTGTTACTTACATGGCAGGTAAATGGCTAAGCTATATCCTCATAAAGTTTCATATAATACATACAAACGATTTTCCATAAATCTTTAAAAAACATGAAACTGCAGGGCTTTGCTCCCACCTACCCTACTAGTATTTTAAACAATGTTATCCTATTCAGCCCATTACATTACAGTTCGTTTAATTGAACTTTGCTTCTCATGCTGTCTTAACTAGAATCCAATTTAGATGCTTCATAAATGAATGTACACTTGGAAGACTAGTAATTTTAAACTGTTTATGTCTCAGTGTTTTTATGTTTAACTGCAAGAAAGCAGTAATTTGATACAATTGGGGGTAGAGTAAATACAACGTGCAAAGCATGGAGTAGGATTCATCATCGATCCTGAAACTGCAAAAAATATACCCTAGGTTAACTACATCTCGGAAAGAATTCTAAGCTTGAAATTACAAGTAGAAAATAGTTCGGATTTTTGGGGGGTCAAATATATGCTCCATGCAATGGAAATTACAGTGGGGAGAATTTAGATCAATTCTTTGAGGACCTGGATGACGAAATTTGTAAGATAGACAGTAATGAGAGGTTGATCGTGATGGGTGATTTTACGGATAAGATCATGAAATATGAATTTAAGTTTTGAAATTAGTCTGTTTTGCTGATAAGAGGTGATGAATCTTTTATGGTGACATTAATGCTGTCTTCTACCATATAGTCACCAACAGGTTTTCAGATTTTAAAATAAAAAAAAATTGGCCAGGATGCTGCAGTGAGGCTCTGCTTCAACATTTGTTGATGCAGTCACTCTCTTTCTATTGGATGTCCAGTAAACTCAAACTCCATCCAGTCTCCTAGACATAAATTGTGAAATCTACATAATTAAACAAAATGGCATATGTTAGAATTGAAATAATATTACAACTGAAGATTCAGTTTGGTCTCAAAGCTGTATAACCTGGAGCTCCATAGTTGGTAAAGGCCTTTAAAGACTATTGTTGCTTTTGCCAGTGTGTATCATAATTTCCTTCATTATATCTCCTCTTATAAGTCAACATTGTTTCCCAAACAGGTGAAATTATCTGTAATTTTTTTTTTCTTCAGCATGATATCTACATGATCTTTTGTTAGTTATATTTAATAAATGTTTTTTTTTTTCAAAAAAAGTTATTGGTAGTCCTATTTTTTGATGCTGTAGATAACAAATTATCGGTTTTTCTTTGCATGTCTTGTTATTTTTGCATAACAAAACATCATCATCTGTGAAATCCAGATATTCCAGTTGTCTAGTCTCTACCCAATCTATGCCCAATCAATGGAGTTCGGGCACCATGCTAAGATTCTTCAGAATCAGGCTTGAGTTAGAAGTAGAATGGAGCACTTATGGGTTACTACCCTTGTGCCATGATGTTGATCAATTGTTCAAATCATCAGTCTTCAAACCGTCTTCTGTCACCTGGGCTTTTTGTTGTTTCTTCCATGGCTTTGATGTTCCATAAACCAGTTTTAGTGCTTGTTTTAAAATCAGCAATGTGTGAACCGAGTTACTAACTTCTGCAAAGCGGCTTTTATCAGTAACTCTCATTTATCCACCCAGTGCGCCGCACACAGCTTGGTTGTTCTGTTGACCGGAAGGGTGTCCTTTTCTGCGAGTCTCTGTAGCTATGAAAACAATCTTGAGCTGACCACATGCACAAACCCTCCTCTTTACATCTGGGCTTGGGACTGGCATTGGGGTAGATTTGGCAGTGTACTCAAATGGATAATAGATAATGATAATTTCTACACTGTATGTTTAAAATATATTTATTATAATTGAATTTTTTTTTTTTGAACAGTTGTTAAATATTATTGTATTGATCATCATCAATAATTGTAGATTTGGAAATAAATAAGTTTAAAGATTACACAGCATTTCCTTACACTCTGCTCGTACTTTAGTCATTATTAGTTTCCACCTTTGCTGTTAAGTGGTTATGGGCAGGAACATTTTGTGATCCATTGCTCAATAGTTAGCACTGGCTATTATCATTTCGTATCAGTTTGGATTTTTAGCTCCAATTATAAATTGCCTAGATCTTTCAAAACAGAGAAAGAATCAGAACTCTTGCAGGGATACATTTATCAGGTGAATTAAGGATATTGTAAATTGTATCTTCAAGAAATAAATGTGCTGAAAGAGACTTAAATATTAAATCTTATTATGCTTTTTAATTAGCGGAAGATCGTAACAACAGAAATGAGATGTCTTAGGAGAGCTGCTGGTGTGACAAGAAGAGATAAAATCAGGAATGAAGCATTTAGAAGACTAGGACTGCAACCAGTCATACAGTTCATTAAAGAACAACAAATGAGATGGTTTGGACACCTGAATAGAATGCCCTGATACCAAATGCCACAGAGAGCTAAGCTGAAGAAATATAATGAACACAGAGCAAGGGGAAGACCATGCAAGAGATGGAGCGATATCATCAGGAGCAACCTTATAGAAATAAACACCAACTTGTACAATGCATTGGAAAAAGTGCACAAATGATCCTCACATCTTCGCCTAACAACTTGCTGAGGTAAATGGTGGAAGAAAAGAAGAAGAGAAGAAGAATTATACTGGTTCTTGTGTGCAGTAACTCAAATTTTTTTTTTTCAAGTAATAAATCTTCTCTATCACTGTTTATCTTCTCCAGGAAACCAGTAATAATTAAAAAAGTATTTAAAACATTAACATGTTATATACACATCTTGAACTTCTTAATGCCAGGGCATGACATTTCCAGCCATGCACACAATCTGGGGTAAATGGGCACCACCACTTGAGAGAACAAAGTTAATAACCTTTACCTATGCTGGTAAGTTTTTTTTTTACCTGTGTGTACAGTATTATTAGAAGCTAAAGATCATTTCTTTTCCTTGAAATGTTCACCACCGTAATTATCAAGTGCTTTGCCAACTGACCTGGGCAGTCATGCCTTTCCACAATCTGTGATCTTCAACAGCAAGTGCTGACACCCCTCACTGTCATGACAAAAGGTTGTAATAATCTCATGTTGTCTTCCTCTGTCTCTTTTTCCACAGATATTTCCACTGGTCACAATTTCAGTTTCCTTCTTCTCCTAACATGATACCAAAAAAATTATGTCTGTCTCTTTCTGATGTTTGTGATAAGTTGTTGCCTCTTTCCAGACATGCTCTTTATGGCCGTCCAAGGAATTCTAAGAATTCAATATAAGCAAAGCTTCGATCAAACTGTTTCCCCAAGTATTTCATTTCATGCGTTCTTTCCACAACCTCAGAACACAGACAAACAACTGCTGTTGGAGTTTTCACAATATGGTTATTCAAAGAGAACCATGTCACTGCCACCTTCGTTGGGTTGACCAGTGCACCAGCTTCACCACACCAAGTGCTTATGCGATTGAGCTCTTTTTGTAGTTCTTCAGCAACTTTTTCTCTCATCCCTTGCCCTGACGATACATTTACACATCATTAGCATATGACAGTGTTCTTTCGGGTCTTGTGATTTGCTTGCTTGTGATTCTCAATGTGTAAACGTTGAACAACACAGGAGATAATGGCGATCCATGTGGCAGGCCTGGACGTATTGTTGTTGGTTCAGAAGTCCAACTGCCACACCTAAACACTATTTTTTGTTGGAAGAGGGCGGAAGAGATCCAATGAAGCAGAAATGGACTTATTTGGAGTTTAAGAAGCTGAGTCATTAAGAAATCTGAAGGTACTCTGTTGTACACATCCTCGAGATCAATTGCAGCACACACGTTTCAATACCAGACACTTTGACTCTGTTCTTTTCTTTAATATTACCATTAATTCTGACTTCCTATTATTCAAGCTGAGGTCCATTCTATCAATGTCAATCTAGGTAATTCTTTCTGACTTGTCCCTATCAATACAGTCTCATCAGCATAGCCTATGTTATGGTATGACCACCACCCACACTGCCTGGCGTATGCATATATATATATATATATATATATATATATATATATATATATATATATATATATATATATATATATATATATATATATATATATATATATATATATGTATATATATATATATATATATATATATATATATATATATATATATATATATATATATATATATATATATATATATATATATATATATGTCATGGGGAAGTAAAAACAACCGGCGTAATGCTGACTACATTACTCAACCAGTGCCGATTGGTCTGTAAAAATATGGGATGCTATTCCCATATGCCCGATGCGTCTAAGGCGTGAAAAGGGATCTTTACTTTTTTAATATATAGTTATACACACACATACATACATAAATACATACATACATACATACATACATACATACATACATACATACATACATACATACATACATACATACATACATACAATCACACACACACACACACACACACACACACATACATACATACATACATACATACATACATACATACATACATACATACATACATACATACATACATACATACATACATACATACATACATACATACATACATACATACATACATACATACATACATACATACATACACTGTGTAATTAAAACAAATCAAATAACTGTAAACATCCTTGTACACCTTTCTTTATGCTTTGAAATGTTCCTAAATAGTTGTTAATTATTATAGCTTCTGTTTGCTTTTAGTGCTTGTCCCTTATTATTTGTAGATCTTTCCCATCTGTGTTTAATTTTTCTAGTAGTTTTATTAGTTCTTCAGGTTTTATGCAGTCAGATGCTTTCTTATAGTCAGTGAAACATGTGCAGAAAGTAGCGCAACCAGAGGAATTATAGTGACTGATTTTCAGTTGGTTCTGCAGAAAGTTCAAAATGGACAAATGTGGCATGAGTGGATACCAGGCTTCAGCATGTCAGCATTACAGGGACTCCGTGGATATACTGTCCGGGTCATGCAGGAGAGTGAGGAAATGAAAAAAATTGTTGTGTTTTTTTTGTCTACTAAAGTGATAGCTAAAGGAACACTCATACTGAACAAAGAATGTATGTGGCATTTGTTTTACTTTACTTAGTTGCTGCTCTCTACCTTGGGATGTAGAGATTGTCAAAGAAATCACAATACTTTTCTATCAGCAGTTTTCTTTCTAGTTTTTTTCCATTCGAGTCCTCTCTTAGTCAGGGACTGTCGGATGTTGTCTTCCCAGCAAACACCAGGTCATCCTTGTGGTCTGACTCCCTGGTTACTGGTCTCCCTTATCTGCTGTGGTGGTTAATTTCTTATTCTCCTCACTTTTATCCTCAGTGACATCTTTGTCACATGACTGATAAGACCTTAGTGTAATGGTCTTCACATTTTAGAGTGCCAGGTTTTTTTAAAAGAGCAATGCATGTGGATTTAATAGATCATTAGAAACATACTTACTATTAGCAATGTCAGAAACATTTTTTTTAAATATTCTTTTAATTCAAAAAATTTCCCAAAGCCTTAGTTTCTTCCAGTTTGATGTTATCTGATGAATGCAGTTTGTTTAAATGGTTACTAGCAAAAATACAGCGCTGCTTCCTCTTTCCTTCTGCCGATCTGTAAATAGTGGGACTTTAATAGCGTTAATCTGAACAGGTGTACCTACCCTACAAGGCAGCAGGGGGGGGGGGGGGGGGGGGGTTCTTAATGGTATATCGCTGTGAAGAGATCACAGCACTCAGGAAGTTCATATCAGCCTATTGTGCATCTTACACGTCCAGCTTGACTTCCAGATGAAGCTGTTTCTGTTGTATATTGCTAACAGCTTTAGCACAAATTTCAGACCCACTCAATATAGTGAAAATGAAGATACTCACTGGTGTTACAGAGTTTGTCTATCTACGCTGAGATCCAATTTGGCGACATCTGCATGGCACAGTAGAAGGAAATGACAAGAGTGGTAGAAGATGATGCAGCAGATGTGCTGGTGCACAAAGAAACCAATCGAAAAAAGTTATCTCTGCATTCTATGCCGGAACTGCTGTTGTGCTTAAAGAAAGAAACACATGGTGCCAAAATGTTTGCACTGCAGGAGACTGGATTAAATGCAAATGAAGTTCTACAAGTTTCAGGCTTCCAGTGCTGTTACAACAGTAAACACCTTAGTCAGATGTACTAGTCAGTTGTGGGATAAAATCCTCAGCCGTGGACACAAGCGCATGGAACAACAGTGACACCCAGGTGCACCCAGTGAAGGTAGATGGAAATAAACCTTTC
This sequence comes from Candidula unifasciata, assembly GCA_905116865.2. Classification (NCBI taxonomy): domain Eukaryota; kingdom Metazoa; phylum Mollusca; class Gastropoda; order Stylommatophora; family Geomitridae; genus Candidula; species Candidula unifasciata. Next base: position 33,133 of record CAJHNH020001625.1, on the reverse strand, counting down.
ACTTTAGTTAACAACTGTGCCTGCAAAAACAGTTGATTTTGGAGATGCCCATTGTGGAGTGACATCAGTTGTGATAACATAACATTATGTGTTCATAGGCTACACTTATCCCCACCTAATTCATATGTTTTTTTTTTCTATGGCGGCCACGCTAGCGCAGTTGATAAGAAGCTCGCTTTCAAATCCAGCTGTGACTCACTGCAGCCACGGTCGGTGTTTGAAACCGGGCGGCTCCTGGGGTTCACCTAGCCTCTAGGAAATTGGTACCAGAGTGATACTTTGGGGTAAATGGAGGAACGTCGCTGTAGCTACAGAGTTACGTGCAAACGGCGACACAGGCGGACAGTTCTTATCAGCTGTCCGTACTGGTGGCAGAGCAATTATGGTTTTTAACCGTGTGCAATGATGCTGGTTCACATCTCCTGACTTTACCTTTACCTTTACTTCATATTTTTGATGATGACTTGACAGTTATGCAAGACCATAGAGCACTCGATCGATAACCTTGCAATTTTGTCTTGTTTGGAACTTAATAGTCCACTCTCCATCAGTGTGGGGCTATCCTTTACAATTCATTTATTTGTATTTTTCTTATGACATCCTGTTGAATTTTTTAAAGGTTTTCATTTACGCATTACCAAACATTTTTCAAAATTTGACACAATGCCACTGTTTAAGTCATCTCTTCATTATGCAGTAAATAAAAAATGGTTTGATGTTCACTTCTCATTCACTCACAGTATAGTTGCCAATGAAACTTGCTGTCTATGAGTGGGAACAATTCACTCATGGTCTTGGCAGTCTGTTATACTCTTCTTGCCAGATGACACATCCTGTGTTAGTTTCATTTCAGTTTGAAAACTTAAGATAATTCTGTTTAAAAATTGAATTTGTATAGATAATATTCCTTCCTATCAAATAAAATTATTGCCATTGCTCTATATTTTCTACTTCAGGCAGGTTAAACTTAGGTTAGGACTTTGACATGTCTCGAATGTGAGGTAAAGTAAAAAAATTCTGTAAATGCATGAGAAACTGCAGAAAAGTACTCTTAGGAACTGTAGAATGTAATCTTCGGTTGATAAAAAGTTACCAGGATATACCAACATTTCCTAATCAAATAAAGTATGATACATTGCCATCACTAAATAACTTTTAATTTTTTTTTTCAGGAGCTCAGGTTGGCATAGTAATCACATTCCCTTTGTCAGGTGTCCTATGCAAATATGGGTTTGCTGGAGGGTGGCCATCTGTGTTTTATGTCACAGGTGAATTTTGTCATTTGCATCTTTAGTTTTGTGAAAACTGTTCTTAGTAACTGAGCATTAGTTATTGTAATAGTAGCTACCTATAATTTGAAACAGTTTTAAAATTCTCCATAAGTGAGCCTTTTTTTTTTTAAATTGTATGTTAGCATCTTTGATATCTGTTTAAAGTGAGTAATAAACATTCTGTACAAACTGACACTATTCAGCTGTAGGGAAAGACACTGAATGACCTAGTGCAAGTTATTTAAAAAAAAACAAAAAAGCTGTGCGATGTGTAAAGTTCTTATAAAGAATATTCCAACTTCCTCAGGAGTTGTTTGCTTTATTTGGACCATCTTTTGGATACTTCTTGTCAGTGATGATCCAGCAAATCATAAAAGAATCTCACACATTGAGAAGGAGTACATCATGTCCTCTTTGAAAACCAGCAGAGTGTCAGACAAGAAGGTATTTTCTTGTCTGTTTTATCATTCTTGTTACAAAGTGTGTCATATTCATTAATTTTGTTGCCCAGCCACATTTTGTAGACACTCTTTTACATTATAAAAACAAAGTCACTGCATTAGCATATGGTAATAAACATGGTAGAACACGAGTGTGTGGGTATCATATATATATATATATATATATATATATATTTAGTATATCATAGTGAGAGGCAGCCACCCAATGTTGCACTTATTTTGTCTACCAAACTAAACTTGGCAAAATAGCAAGTGGGACATGTTCCTTCAATGTTGTACGCAAATTATGTGGGTGAGCTATAGAAAATTCTAGAATATTCTGAATATTATCTGGCAGCTGTTTTACAATGTTGGGTATAGTCTGTAGCTATACTGGTCAATAAAGAAAAATAATTACTACTGTGAATCGATTCTGTATAATTTGGTAATACAACTTGCTACTCAGCTCACAAATATTACCTCTCTGTGATGGGATTTGTTCGTTAACACATGCACACCCAAATTAGTTTTTTTTTTATAAAGGTAAGGTCCCTTTCTGCACCAGTGGAGCATCAGCTAGACTCCAGTTTAAATTTTTTTTTAAAGACTAGTTAGTCCTTGACAGGTGATGTGGTCAACATGACACTGACCACCTTGACTTCTCAGGACTACTCGGTACACATTTAAGGCTAGTTCAGCTCTGGGAACCAAAGCCATCTATGAAAAAATCCGGCTTTGTGTGGATTTGAACCCATGACATTCAGATCCTTGGGCAAGTGTCTAGCTGCTACATCACAGTGGCTATCTACACCAGAATTACCTTATATGCAGATATTTAAGAAACCACTAACCTTTGTTCAGGATATCCAAACATAGACTTAGATGACAGAGAATAAATGTCTCTGGGAATATGAATATATTTGTGGTGGTTTTCAATTTAATTCCCTTTGAAATTTGTATATCTGCTTCTTTGTGATGCATCTGTTCAGACATGGGTCATGTGCAGTCTGCTGGGTTGGGGGCGGGTGATATTTCCAGTCACTCTAGGTCTGTCTTGTATGGATTGTTCTTGCAGTCATAAATTTTGTTGTCCATCTAATAAATTCTGGGCAGTTAGGAAGGATGTAATCTGGTTGGTATTTTTTATGTTTTTTATTTTGTTCATCACAAGTGATTAGGACCACTCTTTCTTTCATCTGCCATGAAACAGCAGTTGAATGTTTATGAGTCCAGAGGTGACTTACAAGTCCAATATGTGCCCAGAAGAGTCTAGGACAATGAGGACAGGGCACAGTGTCTGAAGACAAAGGGCCTGTTTGACGTTTTTTTCTGGTCTGTCTCTACTGTTCAGCTGCCCTTGTTCTGGATGCCTGGCAGATCATTGCACCATTTCAGATATGTGTGCACCATAAAGTTTGGTCTTGTGCTGCAGTCTCCCAGGTGTCAGGGTTTATACTGAAAGCTTTCAGTGATGCCTTTAGTGTGTCCTTGAAGCGCTTTTTCTGGCTCTTATGAGATTGTCGACCTTCACGTATCTCACCACAGAAGATTATTTTTTGGGAGCCGATGATCAGGAATTTGAACAAAATGGCCAACCCATGGAATCTGTAACAGAATGCCAGCCCTGTCCAGTGTCCGGGACCATGTCTTGCTACTTTATGTTCAGTATCTTTCTCATGCAGACTGTATGGAAGTGGTTGAGTTTTTTACGTGACGTCTGCATACAGTCCAAGTTTCACAGGCATGCAGGAGCACTGGAAGTGCTGCAGCTCTGTAAACCTTCAGTTTGGTTTGCAGACTGATGCCACTACGATGCCAGACATTCGTGTATAACCTGCCAAATGTGCAGCTGGCTTCAGAGATCCTTTTGCTCACCTCATTGTCGACGGTGATATTCTGAAACAATTTTTATATATGTGAATGTACACAATGCTGTTGGGCATTTATCATCATCATCATCAATTTTCATTTTTGCCATGAAGCATTGTGGAGAGGAACTTGTACTTGAAGTTAGTGATCCATTGTTTGGTGGGCAGCAGTAGATATTGCCATTCCGTGTTTATGTATAAGCTTTTTAATGTCAAATGTCCATGTTCTCTTAGACAAAGCATTTAGGTTTACTGTGTTCGTAAATTGTTGCTGTGCTTGTTATTCGACATATGCTTCATTAATATAAATTTCTGAAACCTGTGGTGCCATTTCAATGGTTTGAAATGAATTCTGTCTGTATTCCATAGTTGTGGATTTCAAGCTGTACAAAAGACATGGCCAATAAGACACCTTTTTTTGGGGGGGGGTCTAGTTGACCATGTTCATAGTGCACTTGTTTCCATAGCGTGGCGCACATGCTGTCTAATGGTTACAGGTTCGATTCCCAGCACGGTAACTATAGCTTTCGATTTTCATATTGTCTAGTGTGTTCTTCTATCTTTCTACTTCTTTCTATGAGTGCCAATCAATACATTTTCTGTTACTTTATTAACATGTTCTTCTAAGGCAGTCTCTTGCTCTCACTTCAGATCCTTTCTTGTGTAGCACCTGCGTTGGTAGTTGTTGCGGCTGCATCCTTACTGAATGACCAAACCATTTGATCTTCTGTTTCTCAATGAATTTTCAGCCTGGTGTTGTTCCCACAGTCTGTCTGAGAATATCATTTCTAACTTTGCCTCGGATGGTTAAGTTGGTGACATTATTTGTCTGGGCATTATTTAGTTATAATATCTAGTTCAAGATGTTACATATGACATTTCATTCTTGGTACACTGACAGTCTTGTGTTGAAACTATACTGACGATGCACATGTGCTCTTTTTTTTTTAAAGCATATTTCAGTTCCCTGGCTGAGCATCTTTATGTCACTGCCTGTGTGGGCAATAATAGTAGCCAATGTTGCATCAGACTGGGGAGCCTATACTTTACTTACCAACATTCCAACATACATCAATGAAGTGCTCAGATTTGATATAACTTCTGTAAGTAGATGTTTTGTGTGTTGATTTAAAAATAATGGAATAGTAATTGTAAACCACTGGCTTAAAGTACAGACTTGGGGCTCAAAGTGCATACAAATGGACTGAATAAAATAATAATATACATAGGTAAAGACTGAGAATGTAAATTATCGGTGTCTCAACTCATTCTGCACAGTCCCTGACAGTTGATAATTTAACTTCCTTTTATCTGAAAAAGTATTTTTTTAATGTAATCACTTATAGGGACTGAAATACTGAAAACAAATTCTAGATACGAAAAACTGAAAGTTTTGTGATTATCTAGTCAGCGCCTCTGGCTTATAGGTTACAAACAGTGGTTTCACAATTCTAATATTCTTCACCTTTTTCTTCTGCATTCTGAGCCCTTGATGTTCATTGCTGCAGATATCACCCACCTCCATTCATCTCTGTATGTATGCTCCATAGCTGCAACGTTCACGTTTTGTTTATCTTTGTTAAATTGTGAAGCTCGCTGATAAACTTTTCGTTCGGTTTTATATCTTTTTCTGATATCTCTGTATGTTTGGATGATCGTGTATGTATGGATGATTGTGTGTGTATGCATGGGTGATTATGTGTGCATGGGTAACTGTGTATAGATGGGTGATAGTGTACGATTAGGTGCATGTCCACGTATGGGTGTTAGTATATGTATGGGTGTTAGTGCATGTGTGTGTGTTTTAAGGGTGATTGTGTATAAATAATTTCTTGTGTATATATGGGGTTGTATAGTGTGTTAGGGCATCTGTGGCTATATGGGTGTTTGTGTATAATCAGATGCTTTGGTATGTATGAGTGTTTTTGTATGTTTGGGTGATTGTGTATAATCAGATGCTTTGTGAGTATGTATGTAGTGTGTGGGTGTGTGTTTTTGGTGTGTATGAATGCATTCTCAGTTGGGGTCTAAAAGATGAGTGCTCGGAAGGGCCGAATGTAGGACGGGCCTGCAGGCCCAATTTGTAACCCTTTGAAAATTGTTGTTCATTCTGTGAATGATCTTTGTTTGTCCATTTTTTTAAATTTTTGACACTTCTTCCAGAACCTTAGCTTTTCATGTCCATCCATTTTACAGATCTACACTCTGGCTTTAAATGAAAAACTTAGAATGAGTAACTTTTTACCCACTCAGGAAAATAGAAATGGGATGGGCCCAAAGACAGTGATTCAAGACTCTAAGGCAGTCATGACTGAAACAGTTTAGTTTTATTTTCTTGCTAGGGCATGCAGGTATAACAGGAAATGAACAAGCTGGTAGTCTTGCAGGTAAGGCCACTGTGGATGGCCAGTAGGACTAGGCTGATATACAAGAAGTAAGTTGTTTGTGAGAACCAAGTGATGACTATGAATCTGAAACCATGATCAGACTGCAAGAAAAGCAGAATTAATGAAGCAAAACAAGAAAACTACAGGAAAGCAAAGTTTAATTATGAGCCAACACAAAATTTCTTTTTACTTTGTTGAGGAGGATAGCAGAGTTGAATTAAGTTAATTTTTAAGAACTTACATCATAGCACTTGGAACATTCCAATAAGCACCCCATCCCCATTCTCAGCAGTCAGCGAAGTTCCAACTCTAATATCACCAAAAGCAGTTTGACTGTAAGTGCGTTTAGTCTTTCCTTTTAGTGTGGAGTGATGGCCAGATCCCCTAGTCACTCCCCATTGCACCATTTATTTAGACCCTGATAATCTAAGTATGCCTCCACCCTGTTCACTCCTTCCCAAAAAGCTTTGACAACATCTAGCTTGTTATGCACAGATTTACAACCAAGTGGTGCAAAGCTAGTGAGTCTGTCCGCCTGTTTGGTTCCTGACACACCTGCATGCCCTGGAAAGGCTAAGTACCCTTGACTTTGAAGCAATGTCTTCCACTCTTCATGAAGCATAGCTGTCACCATCTTTCTCAGCCTGCTTTGTGAATCAGTTACAATCACACCATGTGTGTGTGTGTGTGTGTGTGTGTGTGCAGCTGATTCTCAAACCAATGGAAGGCTGCAGTGACCGCCTCTACCACCATTCTCAAACTAGATGTTGTGATATCATATGCCATGCTTTGTTGCGCTATATTAAAAAAACGTTTGTTGTGTATCCTTTTACATGATGTTGCAGAACCAACTGCAGCATATTACTGATTTCTTGTGTGGACTCAGCATTGATTATGATGTTATAATTATTTCAGAATGGTTTTGTATCTGCATTACCATACATTGCATTTTGGGCAGTGATTAATATAGGAGGATGGCTGGCTGATTCTTTGCGCAACAAGGAGTACCTATCAACAGGAGTTACAAGAAAAGTCTTTACAGCATTTGGTAATATACTGATCATTATCAAGTGCTCATTTTCAGCCATTACAATTTTATAATTAATAGATCTTTTGTTCTTATATCCTTTAACAGATTTTTCTCCAGTGTTAAATATAGATTTGCTTTTAGTCTGTTTGTATGTTCTTGTTATAAATAATGTACACGTATAGTGATATTACACAACCCTTCTCACACCTCTCTTTTAATTGATAAGATTGGTTTTTGTTTCCAGTATAAATGTGTTACTTATCTGCTGTCTGTATCATCAGTAATTAGTTCATCTTCTTCTTCATCATTCTGAGCCCTTGATGTTCATAACTACATATATCACCAACCTCCATTCCCTCTGTGACATTTAATGACTCCAAATTGTATAGGTCTGCCTCATGGTCTACATCCATTCAGTTTTTGTCTATGTCATCTGTTATTCTCTCAAATTCCCCAAAGTATATGAGCTCTCCTAATGCCAATAATTAATGGTGATTTAAACAGATGATAAATTGTGTTAGTGCTTCTCACTCTCCATTCTCTGCTGTTAGCATTTTTTGATGGGTTCAAAGATTTATCTGAAGTCTCTGTTCTCAAACGTCTGTTATAAAGCTTCTGAATGTTTGAGTTCTACTCCAGGTCTCAGAGCCATTTCAGAAATTAGTCTTGTCAGTGTTATAATAGTTGTGGTCTTGGTGTTACAAGTACAGAAATTTAAATCTCGGCGTATGGATATCATCAGATAGAAGATGTATCACAGAGATTTAAAAAAAAAATAGTACAGCAAAAAGAGCATTTTATAAAAGAAGATCTTATACATCAAATCCACGACATTGTAGATTAGAAAAAGACATCTCACATGCTATATAGAGGCAGTTTGAACATATGGTTGTGACTCATGATAAACAAACCAGATAATTTCCAGAGCTATATAGAGGCAGTTTGAACATATGGTTGTGACTAATGATAAACAAACCAATTTCCAGATATATTTTAAACAGAGCCCTAATGATGGAGAAGAGAGCCCTTGGAGAAGAAGTTTTATAAAATAATTCTTAACATTCATTGGGGGGGGGGGGGGGGGGGGGGGGGAGCAACACATGTTTTGAAAGAGAGGGAAAGGCCTGAAGACAGCTTATCACAAACATCACAAAGAGACAGTCATATTTTTTTATGATCATGTTATGAAAAAAAACGGAATGTGTTGTGGCCACTGGAAAGATCTATGAAAAAAGAGATATAGGAAGACAGCATGTGCATATTCTGGACAATTTTTTTTTGTCATCACATGAAATGTCAACCTGATTATTCTTGATTTTAGGAAATATTGTAGGGTAGTATACCTTTTTTTCCAAATTGTATTCTAGATTTTATCTCTTACTTTGCTTATAATTGTCTCTAGGCTCAATCTGAAAATAACCAGACGTTATTTATGCCTCTGTATGCTACTAAATTATAAATCTTCCATGCATATTCTGGTCTTTGTTTGTGTGTGTGTGTGTGGACAGTTTTAATTTCTGTCATAATAAGTCAACCCTGTTCTAAAACATCATCTATTTGTTTTTTAATGTATTGAGTTCTGTTCCTCCCACTCCCAAAATATATGAAAACACCAGCCACACCAAATTTGATTAATTTAAAAGAAAAAAAAATTGATTTTAAAATTATCTCTAAGGCAGTTAAGCAGTCAGAATTTTCAGTTTAGTAAATTAGCTTTTGTTAATTTACGAGGAACAAAATTCAGTAAAACTTTGATAAGTTTCGTTTTTAAAAAAAAAGTTACTTTGAAAATCTCAAATTTACTGAATCTGTGGTAAATTTAGTAAATATGTGTTTAAATGATCTGTGCCAATTTCAGGCTTGATAAATTTGTGCGAGGTAAGGAGGGGGTCAACGTTTTAGACTGGTGTATGGTTCTTATCACTTTGGGTCGGGAGTACATGGACTGGCCATCTGGTGCTGCAGAATCAGAAGTTCAACAAATGATTCATGGCAATTCCCGCCAAGTGATGTAATTATCTATTCAAATGACTCTGTGTTGAGGGGCAGATGAAAGGCATGGGGGATCTTAGCAAAAGCAATTGGACGTCGCTTAGTAAAACAAAGCCTGGCATTTAATATCACAACGTCTAGTTTGAGAATGGAGGTGGAAGCTGTCACTGCTGCAAACCTCTGCATTAAAAATCACCTGTACACACATGCTGTGATTGTAACTGTCTCACTGAGAGCATGTTGAGAAAGGTGGAGACAGGTATGCTCGGTGCAGAGTGGCAAGCATCACTTCAGAAATGAGCAGGCAGATAGACTGGCTGGTTCTGCGCCACTTGGTGATGAACTGATGTTTGACAAGTGAACAGTGCGGAAGCGCAAATAGATCATTACGGTCTGAGAAGAATAGCTCAGCGAGGAGTTGCCAGGGGATCTGGCCGATGCTCAACACTCAAGGAAAAGGCGAAGACAGATATAAAATCAGACAGTTACTGTTGCCATCAGAATTGGAACTCTTTGTTTGCTGCTGAAGATGGGGGACTCAGCACTTATGGGAGTGTTCTGAATGCTATGATGTAGATTCTTAATTAAAGATTCAATATGCCAATTTCAGTTTCTCATTGAAATCATCGTCAGGTGCATTACCAGACTGAAATGGGCAATCATACATTTTCACAACTAAAATTTCCAGCAGTTTTTACCATTTATTTAGCTGCTGTCATCATGAAAGATTGTACTATATACTTCTTCTTCTCCCCCCCCCCCCCTCCCCCCCCCCCCCCCCCCCATCCCCCCCCCCCCAATCCTCCACCTTTTCCACCCAATTATTCCAGTATCTCATTTTCATTAGTTATTTCAACTGTTACAGGTATATATTATTTTCTTCTTATAGTGTGGCCAAATCGTATGAACGTTTTTTTATAATGTCTATTGCAACTTTCTTTGCCCTTTGGCCTCTTTCAAAGCATTCAGGTTGCCCATAGTACTGATGATTATTATGTAAAACACAACAAATGGCTTCTATTGATTTACCTGCTTGTAAACGCATTGTAAGCTATGGGGCTATCACTATGTCTCTAAGATGCATCATGGTGCCAAATTATGTCTTTTCCTTTTTTTTCAGGTACTAATTATTTAAAATTGATTGACACAGGTTTTTTAAAAGTGATTCTGTGTAGCATGTACACATGCTGTTCATATGACGGTGTTATAACATTATATTTTTGCTTTTGTTGTAAATCTCATCTGATGCTCCATCCATGACCTGAATTCTTTGTTTGTCCTCGAAATAGTACCTCTGACTTTAACTGTACATTTCGGAAGACTGTTCTTCTAATACTGCAGTTTTGTTATTTTAATGGTAGAATTCTTGCATGTAATGATCTTTAACACTTAACTGTAATTATTGGATTAGCTCAGTCAAATCACCTAATTCTGTTAAATACTGACATTCTTCAAGATCTGAATATTAAAGGTTACTAGCTCAACAACAATCTTATGTCTCACAAGTTGAAATACTGATTTATAGAGAACAATTAACTGGAAGAAAAGGCAGGGGTCGACCTCCATGACTGTAGACACATGTTGTCAAGAACACCCTGGGCACGAAAGTTTATGAGGTGGGAAAAATTTGTTGGGGAACCGAGAGATAGTCTGATGTGCTGTGGTGTTCTGTCACGGACCTGCTACAGGATGAGCATGCTACTTATGCTCATTACATTTCTGGAATGTTGCCATTATCTTGACTGTTTGTTTATTTAGCTTTGCTAACATTGCTAACACACTTTTATTTACCAGGTAAAATTGTTCCTGCACTCATGTTGATAGGCCTTGGATATGTTGATTGTTCCCAGTCTGGTTTGGCCATTGGCTTGCTGGTGTTTGCTGTGTCTCTGACAGGAACTCAATACAGTGGATTTCTAGTGAACCATGTAGACATTGCCCCAGCTTTTGCTGGTATTTTGTTTGGGATTAGTAACTCGCTGGCTTCAGTAACAGGATTTATATCTCCAGTTGTCGTGGGTGTAATAACTGAGAGTGTAAGTCTTTATCATCTCACTTAAAACCTTTAGCTGTAATTTGTGTATAATCAAATGTGATATAAAATTTGAAGAGGGAGAAGATATCCAATACATTTGACTTGTAATGACAGTGATTAGTGATTAGAAAAGATTATCATCACAGCACTCCAAACAGATCCATAGATGCTCCAATCTTCTCCTCAAAAGCTCCACAAGTTTAAAACGACTGACGACATCTGTTCTGTGTTGGTTAATGAAACGTTTTGTCCCCTTAGTGAAATGTTCATTTCTTGCAGCTCCAGGCTGCACCCCAATGTCCATCAGTCTAGACAGGGATACGGAGTCATGCCCTTTGGTATGCTCCTCGGTACGGTAAATGCAGCGCATGGCATTGATAACATCACTTCTATCTAGTACTGGACCAACCATAGCAACCCCAGTGTCAACAAGATAGTCTGCACGCTGGTTCTCTTGAACACTCGCATGACCTGGCACAAAGATGAACGTTAGGGCAGCTATTCGTGATGTGCATAGTGTTGCAATCCATTTTTACCTGATAAATCCAACAACACACACATGTAATAAAATATATAAAAACACATAAAAATAATATGTGTGTGTTGTTGGTCTTGTCAGAACTACTGTGTTCCACTGTTCGCATAGAAAAGTGATGAACCAATATACCATGTGCCTCGAGTTGGGAAAATCTTTTCAAGTCACTTAACTGGCAAAGCATAGATTGTAAACTTAGTGTTTATGAGGTGCTTGTGTGCAATAGTGTGTGTGTGTGTGCGTGTGCACACACACACATTTTTTATGTATATATATGTGTGTGTGTGTGTGTGTATTTTATATATCCTTGGTGCAGAAGGCATACAGTGCTGATTGACCTAATTTGTTAAATGGATTGGCATTAATGGGGTTATACCATTACCATCAGTGGCATGAGTGCATGCTTGAAAACTAAAATTGTAATTATGTCACAACTGAGCAACTGTAACTGGTCTTAAAATATTTATGTGATATGCTTGCGCTGCTGACTATTACAGATAAACTCAAAATACTGCAAGAAAGTTGTATCTTAGAGCAGCTGCAAACAAGAAGCACCTCTCCTTGAAGCCTTATGTAGAGCTAAAGTTCACAACTGACAATAGAAAGATCCTGGATGTCGCAAGCTAAAGACACATTTAGACCTGTGCGCAGGCTTGATATATTGTGTGAGGAGAGGAGTGGGTTAGAGTATTTGAGCAACAGTCAGACTTATGTAGATGTTATAAAGGCTCTTTGGGAGCGAGCGGTGCAGAGGCACAAACAGATCATCACAATGTAAGGAGAATGGTGTCCAGGGGAAGTGGCTGGTTCAAAAGGTAAAGGTGAGATGGAGGTACAGTCAGACTGTTTCTGGTACCATTAGAACTGAAACTCTTCACTTACAGCTGAAGATGGGGATGAAGCACTTATGGACATTTCCCAAGTGCTGTAAGATTGATTTTTAATTCAACATTCCTTTTGGAGATGAGGTGCCTAGTGTGCCAGAATCCAGCAAGGGGGTCGGTGTTTTGAAATAACATCAAGGCAGATTATATTTGTCAAAATTTACATGGCTGTGGCGAAGTGTCCAAGGGTGTATGATCAATGCTCCACCCGTATATATACGAAAGATCCAAGTCGACCTTCTGGTGACTTATTTGGTTCCCTACCAGAGAGTGCTTAACTCACATAGTCACATCCTACACCAACACCGATAACAATCAACAGCCACCCACATCAACAGTACGAGAAGAGTCATCTCTATAATCATGCATCAGTCTATTTATTAGGACGAAACACAGTGTGACGATGAAGATGAATTGGTGATTATTGAACTACTGTCCGTCAAATACCCCCAGATACTCAATGGTGTATTTCCAAGGCATTGTCACCTCAAAGGAAAATACCTAATCTCGACTTGACGTTAGTCTACATCATAAGATGCCTTTGGCCTATTGGCCAGCTCATGTGGTCACCGGTAGCCTTTCATGAACACTACTGTTATGAACCCACTTTTGAGTCACCTATAACCGGCCATAATAAAAATACCTCGGTTATGTGCCCACTCTGTAGGTCACCTATAATCGGCCATAACTGACTATTATGTTGCACACAGCGATATGCCTCCACAACACGCCTCCAATGTGATCAGAAACACATCCTAGCAGTTGGATCATTAAGAGATGTTGGGCCCCCAACGCCTTGTCTCCATTAATTACACTCAACTGGGGCATTCCAAATTATAACCAAATTCTATTGAACAATCTAAGTTTTCACCAGAATAAAATAATACACATAATTACAACTAAAAATAACAGACATCCAAACACAGACTGAGGGACACTGACTAATCCAACTACCCTGGGATTCTTCCCACTGTGGTTACACGTGGATCTCACATTTTCACCAACCCTCCAGGTTCTTCACAATCCCTGTCAAGATCGCTGTTAACCATTAATCACAAGAAAGCCCTGTCTCTCAGTTTACCTGTGTGGACCTTTTGCACTCACCTCTACCCTCATCATCATCATCTAGCCCCTCAACGACCGGCGTAGGCGATCACAGCCCTGACGCCTGGTACAATTGAACAGCAAAGTGAGTTTAACCCACAACACTGGCTCCAGAGTTCACCCTGCCTTAAATGTGTAACATCAACTAGAAATTAAAGGTGATGAGCATGGTATCAACCCATTCCCCATCCAGTGCTGACTGCTGGATACAAATAAAGGATAAACACCATCTGCCTCAGTGTTTAAAAAGGGTGCTGTTTATTTTGGCCTTCTCTTTTTCCTGTCTCCATTCATGTAAATAATAATGCCTAATTTTTTACATTTCTTTCAGGGTCAGACCAGAGCTGAATGGCAAATAGTGTTCTATATTGCTGCTGCTATATACATTTTTGGTGCGACTTTCTTTGTTATTTTTGCATCTGGAGATCTGCAGCCCTGGGCTGAGGTTGGAGAACTAGAAAGCAAAAGTCGAGAAGTAGAGTTAACTGCTGACGTCAATGGGGAAGAACAAGAAATGCTGTCAGATAATAATGAATTGGTTTAGATGCTGTTGTATATAAAGATTAACAATGTTTAACAATTAGTTTTTTTAAACTGTATTTTTATTTCAACAATGAAGATTTATCGACATATATCAGATGTTAATATTTAGAAATGCTCTTCAGATTTGTAGTGTTTCTGGCAGAATTTATTGTTTGTTTTTTAATGTTGTTGGCCATATGTAATATCAATAATGTGTCGAACTCAACGATGACATGGTTTTTACTGAACAACCATATTATAAACACCAACACCAACTGTAAGTCTTTGTTCAGAGATCATGGAGAGAACTCGTTCAATGAAGTATCTAGGATTGTGTTTTGATCGTAGTCTTGCTTTTATGACCTTGTCAACCACGTGATAATGAAGGCAAAGAGAGGCTTGAGGGGGTTAAATGTAATGGCTGCGACAAACTGCGAGCAGCCTCACCAATTTTTATTATACCAGAGTATACCAGAATTCTGCATGAATTAATCAGTTGTCTTTTATGTATATTTCTGTGGCAGTTTGCTGAGACTCCACAGTTTTTGTTTCCATAGGTGAGTGTTTGATCCACAAGTGATGAATCATATGATTGGATGTCTGTCCACATGCACACAGGCTTTACAGAACAAAAATTTAAGTTCAGTCTTGTTATATTGTGGATCAGGATCACCTGTTTCACCCAGTCAAGATATTAATAGTTGCAGCCAGACTTCTTTGTGGAGACTGCACTTCATTGACTGAGATCATGCCAACTTATTTTATGGTATTCTTACATTGGAAGGAGTGAAAGCAATTTTTCCCACTAAATCTTTGTGATTGCTTAGTAACTTTTCATTGTGAACACACAGCAATTTTTTATTATTATTGTGCAATAATATATATAATTTCTCCACTTTATAATTATTGACAGTAACAATTATTGTTTACATTTTCCTCCATGCACAAATGTTATAGAATAATGTATAATGAAAACCAAGTAGTTATTATCTCTACTTCTAGCATCAAATGTCTTCGGATAGAAGTAATAGTTCATAGTTCAGTGCTCACTGGGTGGCTGTTCTCATGCCATAGGCATTTACAATGACTTTAATACTATGAATCCATCTTCTTTTTAACTGCTCTCTTGCTGTCTTGTCAACTCTTTTTAAATGTAGCATTTTTTAATAGTAATTGCTACCCCCCTTGTAGGTTCCGGGGCCCCATTATAGCGAAAACAAGAATAGACCCACTGCCTACCCAAAAGCATGTCGTAAGAGTCGACTAATTGCGAGCTTCCTTTGAAGTCGGAGTGCATCTGCCTGAGAGGCAAGGAACCAGCAGTCTGCATGCCAATGAGTCAGATCTGTAAAACGGATGCACACACAACACTCAGGTTCTGGAACAGGACTGCAGTCCAGAAGTGGACGAACAACCAGAACTTTCCGCCGGAGTTTACAGCTGGTGAAGGCAAAGAAGAAAGAAAAAGAATAGTAATTGCTGCTGTTTCATTCTAACAACAAGACTCCCAACCCATTTGTATTCTAACTAAACAGTTGTATGTTTCTATCATTCATTTTTATATGAGCTAAGGAGCATTTTAAATAAATGACAACATAAATATTATTAATTGGCTTGGGAAAAATGCCCTTTGTAATTTCTCATTATACAGTGACTAAGTGGTCAGTATACTTACCTGCCAAGACTGTGGTCAGGGTTCAGGCCACAGTGACTAAGTGGTCAGTATACTTACCTGCCAAGACTGTGGTCAGGGTTCAGGCCACAGTGACTAAGTGGTCAGTATACTTACCTGCCAAGACTGTGGTCAGGGTTCAGGCCACACCAGGGGCAGATTTTTTTTTTTACCTGTACCATCTAAGGTCAAGCCAACTTCATAAAAAAACAGCTGATACCAAAACAATATTTTAAGAAGTTTATGGGAATTGCTTGAGAAGGAAAGGTGATGGCTAGGTAAACTGGCTACCACACTTCATATAATAGGGCCAACAGTAAGTTAAAGTCTGACATTTCTCACTACAGTAGCAGTACCTATTATGGGATTACCTTTACTTTTTATGTGTGTATAATTATATTTTATTATTTTGAAGTTTAAGTACTGTCTTAAATACATAATTATTTATGTATAGAAAGTCTTCATCATGACCAGCTTTTTTTTTTGCCCCATAGTCTGGTATAAGTGCAAACTGTATTTACATTTTCTTCCTATTTTAATGCAGCAAATGCCCTCTGTTATATTGTATACAGCACAGTTGTGTTCAGTGGCTTACTTTAAAATGTAATAATTTAGCACGAGTAATTAATCACATATTTTAAAGCACAAGAAAGGGAAAAGGAAGAAGAGGTGAGTGAAATATAAAATATCAAAATTTAGGAAATGTAATGGGAAACCTTTGTATTCTTACTTTCACTGCTTCATTCAAAACTTTCACTATATATCAACAGTGATATATTAGCTTGTGTGCATTACTAGTTCCAAGAGGCATATCATAATGAACACTTTTTGTGTGATGAAAATCACCAAATGGGAAAAGCATGATCTTTCATTGCAGGCGAGAAGGCTTGATAATACTTGTACATACTAGTTTCTTTCTTGACACAATACAGTTGTTGGTGACTGATGATTGTTTCAGAACAAATGGATAGCCATTGTTTATAGTTATGAACAAAATCTTGTGGGAATTTTTATATTTTGTTCTGCAGAAACTCTGCCTTTGATTCTTCCAAATTTAGTGTTTAATAATTTTTGTATGTGCCATGTACCGTCTGCTATTTGTTCTGTCTTTGTTGGTGGTTATAAGAGAAAATTTATCTTTTAGAAATATACATTGA
Source organism: Candidula unifasciata (assembly GCA_905116865.2). NCBI lineage: Eukaryota > Metazoa > Mollusca > Gastropoda > Stylommatophora > Geomitridae > Candidula > Candidula unifasciata. Next base: position 16,236 of record CAJHNH020001625.1, on the reverse strand, counting down.
TTATTACTGCTACAAGATAGAATGATGGCATGAGATTTGTTTAGGGTGTATGCTCCATTATGGGATGAAAGGCAAAGGCAGAAGATTCCAGCTTTTGTAAATGTATGCTAGATCAATAATATATGAACAATATTTTCACGGTCTTATCAATATTGCTTCAGTCTTTCACATGACCCAACTAATAATTTGTATATCCTTAACTGACAGCGTAACTGCATTCTGACCATAGGATATGGAATTTAAATACTTGAATTAATTGCTTGTCAAATGTTTCCTTTACCTGAAATATAATCAGTTTTTTTTTAACACAGCAGACTTATTCTGTTGAGTTCCAAATTTATATTGTGATGCTTAATTAATAAATTATTGAAACAGATAGTGTTTTTTAATTTCAGTGTAATATTTTAAAAACATAGGTAATCTCTTTTCAACTCATTATTAACAAACAAAAAATACAAATGTTGAACATCAAAACTAGAGTCAAAAGTCATATTTGAATAAACATAAAAGTTCCTATTTTTGTCAATGGCACATCGGCTACGTAACACAAGACTCATATTTTGTTGTAGATAAATCTGCGCTAAATAGTTGATGTTGTCAACATCATACAAAGAAATTGTCTTGGTATCCATTTTCTGGGAGAACTTTATATTTAATGTTAGAATGGATTCAGTGAAATTGTGACTGCCGATCATTATTTTAGAGCAGTTAACCTAGCATATATTTTATATTTATGTACAATACCTTGTGGACATGTAATATATTCTTTTGTAGAAGCAACATTTATGTCTTTATGATTTATGTATAGCAGTATCTAGTGTGACAATGGCTGACCTTTATTGTAATTTCATTTTTTAAAGTTATTTTGATTTTCTGTTACTTGTATCTTCAGTATAGCAGTGTTTAACCATCATGTATAATAGTGTGTATTTGAAACTCAATACATATAGTTTTATGGTGTATATAGTGCTGTTCATACATTAGATAAATCATTTTTCTTTTCTTAAGCTTGTTAATTCAGCTTTCCGCTACTTTTTATAATTCATTCCTTGCTTAATTCAAGTTCCTTTAATGGGTTGTTACATTTTTTATGGGTTATTAAATATAAATTTTCTATTTATTTTATTTATTTTTAAACACTGTTTCATTGACATATATAAATGTCTATTGACATTACATTTCATGTATGTGTACAGGAATGTTTTATGAATATATTTGAATTTGGTGAACTTTACGCAAATCTCAACAAATAGAGTTGGTCACTTTCATTCACATGTTTGTTAGGCTGGTCGACTTTCTGAAGGTTACCAGTGTGTCCAGCTCTATTGTTTGCTTTCTGTGTTGTCTTCCATTTATGTTTTCATTCTGAGAAAGAGAATAACTGTGACAAAGATTGCAGGACCCCCCTAGGGAGGTTGTATTAGGGCCAGTGCTCCATGTTTTTGGAGCGTTAAAAGCACTGGTGTGCTGAAATATACAAAAAGCAATATCAACTGCATCGCGGAACACCCCCATAACCTTGTGCCAAGGTGACAGGTTCTGGAACTACCAATCATAAGTGACCTAGTGAGTATATGGGTGGGGTGTGGGGAGATGAACATTATGTTTACCTTGAATTTTATTGTGTGCTTGTAAGAAAGTCTGTCTGTGAAAGGGTGTAAGATGCAAGAGAAAAGAGCAGGTTGATAAATCTGATATTGATTTATATGTTTGATAATGTGCAACTTCTTAAATAGTATCCTCATGAATGAAATATTACAGAAAATAAGTAAAATGTGTGCTGGCAGAATCTGGTAAATTATTAGATGCTTTAATGCAGACTATAAACAGACTATAAACAGTCTGCATTAAAGCATCTAATAATTAACCAGATTCTGCCAGAACACGTTTTACTCATTTTCTGTAATATTTCATTGTCTCTTTATTGAATTAGTAAAACTTTTTTAAAACAAGATAAAGTATAGACTGACAGAAGTAATGTTATCTTATTTTTAGCTGTTTAATTTTACCATAACAAAATCCTGTGTGTTTTTAAATCTTTAAAATTCAAGCAGGGTACTTTGAGTGATTGGATATTGGTCATGTCTACCAGTTGAACCCTCCTTTTTTTTAATGAAAATTTTTGGTGAGGAATTGAATAGGTCCGAGTTATTGTGCAGCAATCAAACTTTTGTAGGGTTCTAATCACACTGGGTCGACAGCACAGGTGCTGCAGAATCAGAAATTCAACAACTGATTCATGACAATTCTTGCTCAGGTGATATGATTACCTAAACCTATGGCTCTGTGTTGAGAGGCAGAAGTAGTTTATGGTTGTTTAATAGCAAAATTTAAAGATCGTCCTGAAACTCACTAAGCATGTACATACTTCAAATTACAGGAACTCCCACCATCCTAAGAAAGAAGCTTTAAAATTTACATTATTACAAAGTATGGGTAAATGTATAGCTTGTAGCAGTGCCAAAGAAACTATATTAATACGTTTTTCTACAATCAGATAGAACTACACCCAGATAGACTTACAAGAACATTTAAACACATGCATAAAACATATCTGTGCAAATACATGAAATGTAACAACCCTTAGCGCAGCAAAGCCTGACATACGATAACACAACATCTAGTTTAAGAATGGAGCTAGAGGCAGTCACTGCAGCCTTTCTTTGGCTTGTGAATCAGCTGCACACACATATGATTGTAACATGCCGAGAGAGGTGGAGAGATGTATGCTCCATGCAGAGTGGCACACATCACTTTTTAGGTCCCGGGTGGTTGACATCCTTTAGATATTTTCTCTAGGGTATACATGTTTGTTGGGAAATGAACAGGCAGATGGACTCGCTGGTTCTGCATCACTCAGAGATGAACTTATGCATGACAAGCTAGATCTAGTTATTTCTCACACTGGACAGCTACTGGCAATATTTTCTTGATTTATACACAAAAATTAATGTTATTTCCTGACAGGTCTCTCTGTTCATGTTTTTAACTTACTTGAATAAGCTGGGGCATGAAGTCACTTATTTGGGAGGAACTCATTATACAATAATTTGCTATTAACATATTGGATACAGTTCTGTCCGGTTGTAGAATAAAGTATTAGTATGGTTTCTTTGGCGTTGCTACTGGGTATACATATACCCACACTTTGTGATTATATAAATTGTAAAGCTTACTTCTTAGGTTGGGGGAGGGGGGGGGGGGCGGTTTCCCCATATTTTTATTTATGTATATGCTAAGTGAGTTTCAGGATAATTGTGTATGGTGATTTGTCTACAATTCTGTCAACAATGTGGCTTCTGTCATAGTGCTATCTATTGTAGTTCAAATTTTTGCATTCGTGCACCACACACCACACACTAACAATATTTTACTACCTTAATTATACTGCTTTTTTATGGCACTGTGGGGTAAAGAATAAATTAATTCCTGGACCCATAAACTGACACTTCTGATTGGGCCTAGTTCCACATAACTATCACTTTTCTGATTTGCTTATAGTGACCTGTTTACTACTAGACACATACTTAATGCTACTGGTGGTTTTTGCACCTGTGCAAACGTTCAGGAGGTAATGATATGACTGCATTAACTAAAAACAGTATTCCACAGGGTTTTACTTTGAGCCAAATAGCTTTTTTAAAACCAAGTTGACGTTAGATTTTCCCATAGCCTGAATTATAAAGGTCACTGGAACACAACATGAGTCATCCGATACATATGTTTTTGTTTTTTAGGCCCTGCAGAATGTATTCCTGTTCATGTGTACTAATTATTCCCCCATATATCTTTTAACTTAGCAAAAAATTATGCTTCCTGCATGCTTACACCACCCATAAAGAAAGTGTAATGCGTGAAAGCTACCATTTACCAGTACTTCAATGCTAACTGCACACACATTCTGTCAACAGCGAAGTGACAAAGACGATAATGTAACCTGACACCATCTCCAGCATAATTGTTACCTGCCAGTGCTAACAGATGTAAATTGATAATGGCTGGCCACTGCTGTGCAGGTTAGGATTTGTTTCCCCATTACAAAAGAATTTTCAGTAACCTGACTATTTGAACCAGGTCTCCTGAATGAGAGTCCAGCATTTTAATTATTCCTATGGCTTATTATACTTTGATTCATCAATTTTTGTTTCTTTAACTTCTTTTTGTGTGTTTGTTATTAAGTATACAAAATAAACAAAAAAGTCATCAGAATTAGAACACTTTGCTTGCTGCTGAAGATGGGAATGGAGCGCTTATGGGGGTATCCCAAGTGCTGTGATGTCAATTCTCAATTCAACATTTTGTTCTTTTTTGAAACAAATATACATTTGTTTGTATTAACTTCCCATCAAATGTGGGAAAAACACATTGTAATGTCTAATAGAATGTGTTTGTTAAGGGCTTTTAAGACACCATCTTTGCTGTAGATATTGTTTGTATTTTAACTCTTTTCTACCCTCTCTTTTTTGTCAATTAAAAAAATGTTGCCAAGTTAGTATAGAAAATATCCCAAATGCTATCCAAAGTTTTGAAAATTGAAAACATTTTCTGCACAAACTTTTGATGCTGTTTAAATTAATTATTGGTCTTCTTCTTCTTCAGCGATCTCTGGTCATGCGCATAATCCACTGTGGGTCATAAACTGGGATGTCTTTTCAAGGTCTCTTAGGTTTCCCCAAAGCTTAGTTGTCAGTTCTACTGGGTGTTGCCATATGTCGCTCCGCAGCTCCGCCAGGAGAGGACAGTCTTCCAGGACATGTTCTGGAGTCTGTTCAGCACGAAGACACTGGCAGAGAGCTGTTTGGCTCATACCTAATTTATATGAGTGTTTATTGAGTCTGCAGTGTCCAGTGCGTAAGCGAAAAACTGTGACTTGGTCTGTTCTGTTCAAGTGCCTCAGAAAATCTTTTCCGTAGTCATAACCAGTGTTGTTTTTCCAATCTGTTTCTGATTTTCTCTTAATGAGAGTTTTGACTTCTGGAAAAGATAGTGGCTGGTAGGTCTGTAGTTTGTTACTGTCTTCCTTGGCTAAAGCATCTTCGCTTTCATTGCCTTTGATGCCGCAGTGAGACGGAATCCACTGCAAGTGAATTTCTGCCTTATTTGACAACATAGCAAGTTCCTGTGTTAGACTTTGTAGTGTGCTGTCGGTAGGTTTGGACTCAAGGGCCTGTACAGCTGACAGTGAGTCAGTGAGAAAAACTATCCTGTCTGCGGTGATTTGCAGATTGTTCATATACTGTGCTGCCATCAATAGAGCTGAGAGTTCTGCCTTGTAGTTAGAGCAAGTTCGTCCGGTGGGGGCTGCTAGGGACACAGTAGTGGCATCTGGGTGTTTTATGTAAACACCTGCCCCACCATTCGTAGTTGCCTCTTTTGCTGATCCATCCGTGTAGATTCTTGTCCAGCTGTCCTGTGGGAACATGTTGTTGAGGTGTTCCATTGTGAGTGCTTTCTTAACTAAAGCGGACTCAGCATCTTTGTTTCCCAGGTTCGGGATGGATGTTGACACATTGAGTGTCAATAATTCGGAGTCCCAGAGATCGAAAGATAGCTCTTCAGGTGTACATTGTTGGTTAAGTAGTGAAGAGAATGACTTTCCAAATTCCTTCGTTAGATGGTTTAGGCTTGTGCGCTTTATTCTGTTTTTTGTCCTGGCTGCCAATTTTTCGTGTAATGGGTGGTTTAGAATTCTCTTCATTTTTTCAGCATGTAGAATTGCTTTTGTCCTTCTTCTTTCTTCTAAGGGGATGATGTTGGCTGCCTTTTCCATTTCTACAATAGGTGTAGATTTTATGGCTCCCAGAATTGTACACAGACTTCTATTTTGCGTTTTGTCTAGTATCTGTTTATTGGAATGGGCTGCTGTTATCCATGACGATGATGCGTATTCGAGAGTTGGTCTGACTGTGCCAGTGTATACCTGCTTCAAGATACAACTGTCTGCTCCCCAAGTGGTGCCTGCCAATTTCTTCATCACACCTTGTTTTCTCATAGCTTTTTTGTTAGTTTCTAGTATGTGATGTTTCCATGTCAGACGACTGTCAAGCTTGACTCCCGGGAAGGTTGGAGTATTGGAGCGTGGAACAGCGTCATTGTTGAATTTTAATGTAAACTTTTCCTCCTTTGTAGACAATGAGAAGAGTGTTGCTACAGTTTTGTAATTATTGGTCAAGAACATCCTTTGGAGGACAACTCCATAAAAATGTACTGAAGAATATGTTCATCGCAAGCAAACATGAGTTTCAAGGTTTCACCATCTTACTGCCTCCTATCAGATATATACAACTGTTTTTCAGCAATGTCAGCACCATTCTTTCCACTAGAACAAGGTACTTTATTCCATGTCTTATACCAGAAGTGTTGGATTTAATTAAATGATGTCAACGGAGAAAACCAAAATTGACATATTGTGTTTAAGTAAAGTGTTAGCTCTTATCTATGTTGAAAATATGCCTAATTAAGAATCAAATACAAAATAAACATATATTTTAACTCAGAAGGACTTTTATTACTAGATTTGGACAAAATAGACCTATTTCAGAAATATTCTACATTTTGAAGATAAATTACATGTGAAATCTTGAATCAGTAAATGACCAGTCAGTAAATCAATCAATCAGTCAAACAAGGAATTACACATCTGCACTCAGGATATTACCACACGATCTTGACTACTTTCTTTGTAGCCAATAATGTCTTCATATGCTGGTGGTTTCGTTGACAATTTAATTTAATGTCTGTCATTTTAGGCCTGTTGAATATGTCATGCAGAAACGCTGTGCTCATTGCCTACTAAGTCGGTCACGTCACATGTTCTGCTGTACATTCCACTTGATTATATATAGATCATTAACATCCCTTCTTGTGTAGTTTCTGAAAGATAGATTTATGTCAGAAGCTGTTTCCAGGCATTTAAGTCTGTTCTCTATCTTCATCAAGACTAATTTAAAATAAATAAAATCAGAAGGAGACAGTCATCATTTTTCGGCCATGTTATGAGAAGAGGGAAAATAGAAAATGTTGTGACCACTGGAATGATCTGTGGAAGGAGGGATAGAGGAAGACAACGAGAGAAGATTCTTGACGGTCTTGTTGCATGGCACTAAGGTGTGTCAGCACACGAACTGATACATGCTGCAGGAAATCGTAGAATGTGGAGAGGTATGATCGCCCGTGCCATTTGGCAAGGCACCTGATGATGATGATGAAAGGTTATGTGTGCATATCAAAAGCACTGATGATATCAATGGCAACTTCAAAGCAATGAAGGAAAATTTAGAGCTATAAGGCAAAATGATACTTTCAAGTCAGTTAACAATCCAGGGTCAGATTTCCATATACATAAGTGTATACATCATATTGTTTGCAATCTGTAACCAGTTTTATGATTCCTATAATTTTTATCTTCTGCTCTTTCTTTTGAAATACCTTTCTTTAGCAGTTTCACCAGGTATTCTGTCCAACAGGCATACAAGGTCTGACAATTAAGTAATGAGACTGATTATATTATAGCCAAGACAAAAAAGCCATCTATGAAGCATAGCATGGAATGTAAAGAGGCAACATTCATCTATGATCTGGCAACTTTTCATCGCCACTCGATAAGCAGACAACAAACAAACCTCAATTTTGTTGACCTAGTCAGAGGTGCATTGTTATGTGGAAAAGTGGGTGGAAATGATTACTAGTGCCCCTAGACTTGGACGCCAAATTTCTGTTTTTAATGATGAACTCATTGCAAAATTCAGAGAATGGATACAAGAAGATCATTTGTTTTACTCTGAGGATGATGGTAGATGTATCTGGTGTTAACAGAGAGACCATTCATAACATTTTAGTGCAAGATTTTGGCAAGAAAAAAGTTGCTTACTGGTTTGTACCACATTCTTTGTCTGATGACCGAAAACATCAGTGGGTTGAGTACCCAAGAGACATCATCAAAACAAAATTTTTTGGCACCGAAACAAGTGTGTTCTCAGCCTTCCACCTTATTTCCCTGATTTGTCTCCCTGTGATTATTTTCTATTCCCAAAATTAAAGTTACCATTGAAAGGATGCTTCTTTAACGATATTGATGACTTTGTTTTGATACATTTCAAAGATAAAGAGGGGCGTACGACAAGGATGTGTACTGTCACCTGATTTGTTTTCAATATACAGTGAATATATAATGAGATCTTTAATTGGTATGCCCGTAATTGTGGTTGGTGGGCACAATATAAACAATTTACGTTATGCTGATGACACAGTCTTGATAGCAACAAGTCAGAAAGAACTACAGGAAATGATAGACATTGTGGTGTTAGAAAGTGGAAGAATAGGTCTCAGTTTGAATAATGGGAAGACATATGTAATGGTGGTATCAAAGAAATGAATTATTCCTAAGTGTGTAATAAAAGTTGATGGTGTTATTTTAGGACAAGTGATGAAATTTAAGTATCTGGGCACATGGATAACATCAAATGGAAGATGCATAACTGAGATAAGAAACAGAATAGGACAGGCAAAAACTGCATTTTATAAAATGAAAAACATCTTGTGCAATATATCCTTGTCACTGAGAGTTAGAAAAAGAATTCTTGCTTGCTACATACATCCTGTTTTAACATATTGAATCCTGGACAATCGGTAGGCAGGCCAAACAATTTCTAAAGGCCTCAGAGATGTGGTTTTACAAAAGAATGCTTAGAATACCTTGGACAGCCAAACAGAGCAACCAAGAGGTTTTGAAAGAGGCGGGAGCCGGAAGACAACTTATCACAGACATCAGAAGGAGACAGTCATCATTTTTTGGCCATGTTATGAGAAGAGGGAAAATAGAACATGTTGTGACCACTGTAAAGATCTGTGGAAGAAGAGATAGAGGAAGACAACAAGAGAGGATGCTTGACAGTCTTGTTGCATGGCATGGAGGTGTGTCGGCACACAAACTGATACATGCTGCAGGAGATCGCAGATTATGGAGAGGCATGATCGCCCACGCTAGTCGACAAGGCACCTGTTAATGATGTTTGATGACATCAAAAGGGCGGTAACTTTGACTTTAAGGGCACTAACAACAGAAGAATTACAGAGGTCGTTTCAGTGTTTGTTAGATCGTGCTACTTACTGTATCAATACACAAGGGGTTTACTTTGAATCAGATTCAGGTTATATCTTCATCTGTTATTTTAATTTTTATGGAATTAGTCTCATTACTTAATTGTCAGACCATGTAGACCTAGTCACATGAATCCCTTCCTGGTTTCTCTCCTGAACCTTTCCTAATATATTTTGTAAGTAGTATTGCAGCCATCTCCTTGTGAGGTGCAGTTTTTCGTTATTTGAAGCCCTACTCTGGCTCTTGCATGGGGTGGCAATATAGCCTGACCATAGATATGGTCTAATGGCTGAACGCAGTTTCTGGGACCTCTCCATGGGTGATCCTCATCCACATGGTGGCACTTTGTGTCATCGGGTATTTATCGCTTGTGTGATGTCCTGGTGTGGTATAAAAAGATAGATAGATATATTTATAAGTAGTTACCTTATAACAATTTAGTGTGTTATAGTAATTTTTTGGGGCTTGTGCAGTGCAGTATTTGAACTAAAATGCATTACATTGAATCAAGAGGAGAGGAAAACCTAAGTGCTGGATTAGACACATTGAGAACACTTATTTAATAGTAAAACTAGAATTCCAGAGACATGAAACACATTGGGCAAAATGTTGAAACAGAGAATAATAAAATGGGAGAACACAGAGGCAATTATGACAAAAGATAGAATGGCTTGACCTGAGTTGGTCGAAGACCTATGCTCCAGTGGAAGATAAAGTGCAGAAGAGAAGATATGCATTGATAAGCGTTTGCTGCTTAAAGCAGGTTTGTTCAATGTTTACAATTTGCAGTGGCTTAATGATCATGGTCTTTATTTTTCTGTCATTTGCAATGCAGCACACACCCTGACACCTCATACCAAATTGTAATATTTTTCATTAATAATGTGTTCTCAGTATTGTTGAATGAGACCTGTATGTCTGGAGAAGCTTTTCAGTAACAATACATCAAGAGTTAACAAATAAACATGCAGAATATTTTCTCATGAACTAATTGTTCCGCCACTGATTCACTTGTGCAAGACAGCTGTCTTGGCACACCTTGTATTTACTTTCTTCCTAAGATCCACAAACCCAAAAACTCTGTTCGCCCTATCGTCTCCACTTGCTTGTGTCCGACAGTATACATTTTAGAATTCCTTGATAGTGTTTTTTAACTTATTGTCAGCAGCTTCCCCTAATTCGTTAAATATACCAACCATGCACTGAACATTTTTTGATCTGTCAGGTTACTCCCTGGTAAAACATATAACCTTTTTCTGTTAGATGTATGCTGTCTTTATACTATATATCCTTCATGCTGATGGTTTGCAGGCACTCCAGTTCTTTTTGGATAGGAGGACCAACCCCATCAACCAGGGTTCTTGTACGGCTTGCTGAATTAGTACTTACCCTTAATTCTTTTCAGTTTGACGGCATGTACACTTGTATTTTGACCAAATCAGTCATGTCGCAACGGGTACCAAAATGGGTCCTAGTTATACATTTTTTCTTAAGCATCAGGTTTTGTCTACATACATAAGAAAGTTGCTGAAGTACAGGCATGTTGCGTGTCAATTCGAATGTATCAACATTATTTCTGTGTTGAACTAGGACAGGCTCGTTGGGCAGAAATTCACGAGGTGTCAACGTGGCCTGGGTAAACATTCATACCAAGTTGGTGCTGAACAAGACTGGGGCTTGAAGGTATGAGGGATCAGAGGTAACACATAAATAAGCGTTAGTGTCTCAAGCATCATGGAGAACCTCACAGAGAACTCATGTGTGTATATACTTGGGCAACAGAGCTGAGTTGAGAGAACAGTTTGGAGGAGCTTGTCTTGGGTGAAGACGTATGTTGGCATTTACTACGGAAACAAGACAACCAACTCTACTTATGAGGCAGTGAGTGTGCCTCGTAGATGTCAGGCTATCAACTGTGTGTTGATGGGACTCATATTTGGGAGTCAAGCCTGTCATCGTAGAATTCCTCATGTGGCTGACTTGCTGTGTGCATAACATGGGAACTTAAGCATTTTAGAGGTTCCTAGTCATCCAATGTGAAAGTGTCAGTTACTGAGATGGAGGTTCAGTGGAGTAAGATAAATGGAGCGTGTTCATTCTTACTGCTAGGCCCAGAGTAAGGGTTAGTCAGCGACCAAGGGCACTGAAGCGGTTAGCTCAAGAGTCTGGATCAGCAGCGAGTTGAGGCTGTATTGAGGAGCATCGCTAGGAACTGCCCAGAGAATGTGGAGCATAAGAGGTTAATTTATGTTAGCCAGCAAGTGGACATAATGTTAGGTTGCTTCAAATTCATATTTATATGCCTGGTTAGTGGACCCAAATGTCTTTGTGATTAAACCTGTGACGGTGAACAGTTTTGTAGAGTTATCCTGGACTGTGTTCTCAGAGTGCGAACAAGAATCATTAAGTAGACACTTGGTATATAACAAAATGGTACATAGATGGTGAAATTGAAAATGTCACAAACTTTGAATATCTAGGCTCTATAATAAATTACAATGGAGACTGTTTGTCAGAAATTAAAAGGAGGATGGCCATAGCAATACAAAGATTAAACAGCCTAAAAAGTTTATAGTTAAACACCAGCAAGGAGATCAAAATTAGAATTTTGAGAGCATGCATCGTTCCTGTAGCAACATACGGATGTGAATCGTGGACTATCTCCCAGTTCCTAAGAAAGAGAATAGGAGCTTTTGAGCTGAAATGCTATATAAAGATTCTCAGAATATCTTGGACAAAGAAAAGAAGAAAAACTGACTTCTTGAAAGATCTGAACATCAAGGGAGATTGGCTAATAAACAGCATCCTGTCTTGGAAGCTGAAATAATTTGGTCATATCAAGCGCCCCAACAGATTGGAAAAAATTATAGCAGAAGGCATGGTACCAGGAAGGAGGGGCAGGGGTCACCCAACACGAAGATGGGCATGGGATATAAGTGACTCCTTGAGTAGGAAAATACATAAGGCCGGAGAGCTGGCGAGAGTTTTTGTCAGGCAGATCGTGATGAGAGCGAGGTTCTGCAAAGGACTTGCTACATGATGAGGATGACATAGATTATGGTATTGGTGTTACTGAAATATCAAGAAATTTAAGAACACTCTTCTGAACTGCCTAACAACACTCTGTGGTATTAGATACACAGGAGGAACGTTCAGGAAAAAAACAGCATGGTGGAATGATAAAGTAAAACAAGCAGTGAAATGTAAAAAGGAGCAATACAAGAAATGGCTAAGATCCCGCTCAGATGACGATTATATCAAGTACAGGCGACAATCTGCAAGAGAAATTAAACAATCCAAGGAAACATCCTGGATCATGTATGGGGAAAATCTTACCAAAATCTGTGCTAAATCTAGTAGACAGTTTTACAAAACCATTGCAAAAATGAGAACTAGAGATGAACCATTCCAGCCATCTGAATATGTCAATGATAGTCAAGGCAAACCCATACATGAGGAGGGCAAGATCAGAGAAAGGTGGAAAGAATATTTTCAGACTCTTCTGAATGTAACAGGAAATGAGAAAACAGTACCATTCACACCCAGATGTACAAACGAGGAACAGCCTACAATAATCGAACAAGAAGTCAGAGAAGCAATCAGATGCAGTCCCAAAAATAAGGCATCAGGTGTTGATGGAATATCAGCCGAGGCAATACAGGCTTGTGGAGAAATTGGAGTCACCTGGCTACTCCACATATTTAGGAAAGCCTGGAATGAAAGAACTGTACCAATAGACTGGCAAAGACCCCTTATAGTCCCAATTTGGAAAAGAAAAGGCAATAAGCAAGATTGTAACAATTACAGAGGCATCTCCCTTCTAAGCCACGTAGGAAAAATGTTTGCCAAAATTCTGGAACAACGAATTAGATCCGTTGTAGAACCGATCCTGAGCCCATCACAGGTCGGATTTAGGAAAGGAAGAGGGTGTACTGACGCTATTTTTGCTTTAAGACAAGTTAGCGAAAAGACAATAGAACACAGACATCAAATGAACATCGCTTTCATAGATCAAGAAAAAGCTTTCGATAGAGTAAACAGAAATTTATTATTTAAAGTTCTTGAAAACTACTGTATAAATGGAACAATTTTAGATTGTGTTAGGGCTATTTATAGACAAAGTGAAAGCGCCATTAGAACAAGAGCTGGCATCACAGACTGGTTCCCAGTAACATCAGGAGTAAGACAAGGTTGTGTATTATCACCTTTACTTTTCATAATATTTATGGACAATATTAATAAAATAGACATAACACCAACAGATGTCGATAAACAGGAGGACTTCAATGAGCTGCTCTTTGCCGACGATCAATGCATATTTCACAGTGATAGTAAACAGCTGCAAGACCACATAAACCTACTACACGACAGTTGCCTCAAGCATCATATGAAGATCAATACTGAAAAGACAGAAGTCATGAGCATAAGTAGAGAGCAACAGACCATCGACATAAAGATTCTAGATCACAGCCTAAAACAAGTGCAAGAATTTAAATACTTGGGAAGTATCTTTACATCCAATGGTAAAATAGACAGAGAGATCAAAGCAAGAATCCAACAAGCCAACAATGTCGCATACCAGCTTGCCCCAATTTTAAAACACCCTGCTGTCCCAGCTGAGATAAAAAGACAAATTATAAATACAATCTTTATACCGACATTAGGTTATCAATGTCAGACTTGGACATTAACAAAAGAACACGAGAGAAGACTAACTACCTGTGAAATTAGATGTTTGAGAATGGCTGCGAATAAAACCAGAAGAGATCAAGTGAGAAACGATGTGATTACAAGTACTATTGGAACCATACCCATCGTTAAATTTATTGAGAAGCAAAGAATGAAATGGTTTGGTCACCTAATGAGAATGGAACCAACGATGCCAGCATCAAGAGCATACAACATGAAAATCGAAACACCAAGAGGCAGGGGAAGACCAAGAAGAAGATGGATTGAAGGAGTCACGGACAACTTGAGACTTCATAACATCACGGCATATGAAGCGACTGAGCGCGCCCTGGCTCGGTTGCTGATCATCTGATAGACTGCGACGCCTAGCGGCACAAACAGATTTTGACAAAAGAAGAGAAAGAAAGAAGAAGAAATATCAAGAGATTAACTTGACCACTTCAGTATTTTCATCAGCAAATTTAATCCCATTACTGACCTTTCCTCCTTGATTTACACTACTTCTGTGAATTTCTGGGACATCAAGGTTAGCATAGACTTTCCTGTAACCACCTTTGCCTATTATAAACCTACTGATTCTCATAACTGTCTTCTCTATACATCCTCTCACTAATTCTCTTGCAAAAATTATATACCCTTCTCTCAACTGCTTAGACTATATAGGTTGTGTTCAATTGATTCCAATTTCCTGAGTAAGGCACGCAAGTTTCTGGATTTGTTCTATGCCCTCCTTTACCCAGAAAACATTCTCTTGGAGACTTAAAAAAGTCAGAGAGAGGCACTGCCAATGAAACCTAAACCTGCTCCTGATAGACCTTCTTCTACCCTCTATCCCCTAGTAGGGCATAGGACCTCAACCAACGCACGCCAAGTCGAACCACGCTCTGCTACCAGGGGTCAATGGGTCATGGTCGTTGTAAACGTGTGGTAGAGAAGCGTATGGCGAACTTTGAGAAATATTCCTGGATCATTTCGGTGATCTGTGCCGGTACATGGAACATGCGAATGGCCAGTCATGATAGCTTATGGGGTACCGATCCATAGGTGTTGGCCAGGTTCAACCATATCACATGCAATTAAAGAATGATAAAGACTCTGGAGAAGTCCCAGGAGCCTGCATTGACAGATCAGTCAAGTAGAGTCGGCCGAAAGCACAGCCATGTATAAGAGCTTACTTTCGTCAGTGAATTGAACTGTGTTCTAGGATGATGTGACTTACTGGTAACTTCAAGCATCAGGAACATGGAAATATGCTGATATGAGGACTTTTAGAGTAGCGTTGTCCTAGGGTTTCTGTTTTTTTTTCCTAACCACTAGACATATTTATTCCATCCTCTTTCGCACTTGGAATTTATTTGCATAATTATTAGTGTCACTCAGTATTTAAACTTTGTCGACTACCATGTGATAACAAAAGCACGCAAAGGTCTATCTGCAATGAGGATTATGGCTGCTTCCAATATTGAGCAAAGACTACTAATACTTCTATTCTAAGGTCTGGTCCTTTCCCCCATTGAATACGCTCTGGCCATCCTCACTGTCAGTGCTACCCAGATTGAACGACTCGAAAAGGTGCAAAATGAAGCCATGCGCATTATTTTGGGATGTACAAGAGACACATCCTGTGGAGCAATGAGGTATCTACTTGACTTTCCAACAATGAACCAAAGGATCAGGATGTGGAGGGCTCGAGCATATCTCAAAATATGTGCTGATAAGAAACACCCACTGCATCAAGCGCTTTTTAGTGAAAAGGGAGACAGACTAAAGAGGGGGAAATCGTGGCTAGGTCGGGCAGAAGATGTTATTAGGCAAATATGCAGCCTAACCGACATCATACCTGGTTCAGAATGGATACCTGTGCCTCAGGCGTTTATTTGTACATTTTCCTGTATTGTCACACTCAACAGGCGATGTAGAGAAGAGAATCCTGATGCTGTTAATGCAGAGGTCAACGCTCTCATCGGTGAAAATTCAGACGAAGCAGATGCAATAATCTATACAGACGGATCCGTTATACGCCAAAGAAGAAGCGCATGGGCATTTACAGCACGCTCAGCGGGCAGAACAGTCAAAGAAGCCAACAGCGCCTTCTCCATGACAACCAGCTCCATAACGATGGAGGTGATGGCAGTGACGCCAGCGTTTGCCTGGCTTGAAACACAAAAATACACCCGTGTATGTATACTCAGTGATTCAATGAAGTATGATCCGGCGGGTTCAGGAGGTTCAGTGCGAAGACAATGACTTGAATCATTACAGAAGTCCACTGTGTGCGTGGAGTCACTTTTTTTTTGTTCCGGGACACGCAGGCGTCGATGGAAATGAAAGAGCGACAAGGTTGGCTGGATCCGCTATCACTACGCGACGGTCACCTATGGATCATGCTGATATTATCAATGCCCTCAGAGAAATGGGAAAGGATAGAGGACTTTGGTGCAGTGAAT
>CAJHNH020001624.1:563562-670082 GCA_905116865.2 Candidula unifasciata | reverse complement strand
GAAGAAGAAGAAGAAGAAGATTTACTGCTTTTGACCCTCACCCCCTCTCCCCCCCCCCTCCCGGACACAAGACCGCATAACGAGCGGTAAACACGCGGCGACACTGCCACCTTTCGGATGAGTTGAGTAGAAAATTACATACAGGAGACGAAAAAAAAAAGGGGGGGGGGGAGGGTGAAAAGAAATGAAATTTTTTTTTGTCAGCTTTACAAAATTAATTACAATGAACAAACAAAGGATGTTGCGGCGATTAGCCTTCATCGGCAAACAAAGACAACACAGCACACGCACATATACACTAACTATGTAATGACTACATTAAACTTTTATGTACTAAATAAATTATACCTATTTTTTTCCCCAAATACGTTTATTGGTTGAAAACATGGTTTACAATTTTTCATATACATTTACAAAAGCAAAAATATTAAAATGGTGAAAATTATGATGCCTGGTACCTATATTCCACCAACATTTGGAAAAGAGTAGAACAAAGCAGGAGCGGAAAAAGACAGAGGGTAAGAAAAGGAGGGGCCATTTATAATTTTTTGTTAGTGGTGTTGGTACTCTGTGATGATTGTGGTGGTGTTGGTACCCTGTGATGATTGTGGTTGTGATTGTACCCTGTGATGATTGTGGTGGTGATGGTACCCTGTGGTGATTGTGGTGGTGATGGTACCCTGTGATGATTGTGGTGGTGTTGGTACTCTGTGATGACTGTGGTGGTGATGGTACCCTGTGATGATTGTGGTGGTGGTGTTGGTACTCTGTGATGATTGTGGTGGTGTTGGTACTCTGTGATGATTGTGGTGGTGATGGTACCCTGTGATGATTGTGGTGGTGATGGTACGAGGTGTTGATTGTGGTGGTGATGGTACCCTGTGATGATTGTGGTGGTGATGGTACTCTGTGATGATTGTGGTGGTGTTGGTACTCTGTGATGATTGTGGTGGTGTTGGTACTCTGTGATGATTGTGGTGGTGTTGGTACTCTGTGATGATTGTGGTGGTGTTGGTACTCTGTGATGATTGTGGTGGTAATGGTACCCTGTGATGATTGTGGTGGTGATGGTACCCTGTGATGATTGTGGTGGTGATGGTACTCTGTGATAATGGTGGTGGTGTTGGTACTCTGTGATGACTGTGGTGGTGATGGTACCCTGTGATGATTGTGGTGGTGGTGTTGGTACTCTGTGATGATTGTGGTGGTGTTGGTACTCTGTGATGATCGTGGTGGTGATGGTACCCTGTGATGATTGTGGTAGTGATGGTACCCTGTGATGATTGTGGTGGTGTTGGTACTCTGTGATGATTGTGGTGGTGTTGGTACTCTGTGATGATTGTGGTTGGTGATGGTACCCTGTGATGATTGTGGTGGTGATGGTACCCTGTGATAATTGTGGTGGTGATGGTACTTTGTGATGATTGTGGTGGTGTTGGTACTCTGTGATGATTGTGGTGGTGTTGGTACTCTGTGATGATTGTGGTGGTGTTGGTACTCTGTGATGATTGTGGTTGGTGATGGTACCCTGTGATGATTGTGGTGGTGATGGTACTCTGTGATGATTGTGGTGGTGATGGTACCCTGTGATGATTGTGGTGGTGATGGTACCCTGTGACGATTGTGGTGGTGATAGTACCCTGTGATGATTGTGGTGGTGTTGGTACTCTGTGATGATTTTGGTGGTGATGATATGGTTGCATTATATATATATATATATATATTTTACAGACTTTAGAAAAACAAGTAATAATGATACATATTTAAACTAACCTCACATCTCACCAGCATTTGACAGAGAAGGAAAAATGGAGTAGGAAAAAGTACTGGGGAGGGCAGGAGGAAAGGTGGGGGGAGGGCATTCATATTTTTTTATGTATGATGTAATGCTACGCCACGAGGGCGACATCTGGTCCGCCTATGCCCGTTATCTGATTATGAGAAACTAGGCTGGGAGAGCTTTAAAATTCACCACTCCCACCTATTCACGTTCCCATGGATAAACAATGAAGGTTCGAACTCAGCAACCTTGGATATGCTCTTTCTACTCTGCCATCGAGCCCTGCAGAAGGATTTGTGAGGTGTCCGCAACTTGGGTGGCTGGATGCGCGAGGGTAGGCAAAATCGCCACCACCAAGTGAGGCTGAAGACATAGAAAGACGTTCTAGATTGTATTGTTTTAGTAGTTAAAAGATATGGACTGTTAGCGTTGTCGTAATGTGTTTTGGTTAGCTGTTAGTATTTCTCGTATGTAGAGAAGATAATACTGTTGCTGTTAATGCAGAGGTCAACGCTCTCATCGGTGAAAATTCAGACGAAGCAGATGCACTAATCTACACAGACGGATCCGCTATAAGCCAAGAAAGAAGCGCCTGGGCATTCACAGCATGCTCAGCAGGCAAAACAGTCAAAGAAGCCAACGGCGCCTTTTCCATGACAACCAGCAGCATGACGATGGAGGTGATGGCAGTAACGCAAGTGTTCGCCTGGCTCGAAACACAAAAGTACACCCGTGTATGTATACTCAAAGATTCAATGAGTATGATCCGGAGGGTTCAGGCAGGTTCAGTGCGAAGACAATGGCTTGAATCACCTTTAGGTCACGGCAAACCGTGTATGAACTTGCTGCCTAAGATCCATAAGCTCAACAACCCTGGACGTCCCATTGTATCTGCGTGCTCCTGTCCCACGGTGTATATTTTTGAATTTTAGATGGTATTTTGAAACTGATTGTCACCAATCTGTCTTCATTTGTCAAAGATAATAACCGTGACATCAACATTTTCAGATCCATCAGGCTACTTCCCGGTAAAACCTACCATCTTTTCCTGATAGACGTATGCTCCCTCTATACGTCTATCCCATACTCTGATGGTCTTAGGGCACTCCTGTTCTTTTTGGACAGAAGGTTCAACCCGATCATCCTTACTGCGGTTCTTGTACGCCTTGCTGAATTGGTACTGACCCTTAACTCTTTCGAGTTCAATATGAGTATTTCGACCAGATCAGTGGGGTCGCGATGGGCACCAAGATGGGTCTCAGTTACGCGTGCCTCTTTATGGGCCACCTGGAATATGAGGTCAGTTTATCATACCCAGGCAAGTTTCCGGAAGTGTATAAGAGATACATAGATGATGGCGTTGGTACTACCGAAATAAATGTCTAAGGTTGAGCTTGACCAATTCATCAATTACATCAACAATTTCAGTCCGGCTATCAAATTCACCTCACTGATCTCCACCACTTCGGTAAACTTTCTTGACATCACGGTTAGCATCCATTTCCAGAGACTGAAGACCACAGCTTATTACAAACCAACCGATTTTTCCAGTTATCTCCTCTTTACATCGTCTCACCCACTACCGTGTAAAAACAGATATCTTTTTCAACGCCGTCTCTAATAAATAGAGAAGGCCGTGATCTTTTTCAACAGGACAATGACAGACCCCATTCTGCACAGCTGACCACGCAGTTCCTGACTGCCAATAACATTCAAACCCTTCCCTGGCCACCCGATTGAGCACAACCAAAAAACTTTCCGCCAGAGTTTACTGCCGGTGAACGCTAAGAAGAAGAAGAAAAAGAAGAAGATGATGAAGAAGAAGAAGAAAAAGAAGAAGAAGAAGAAGAAGAAGAAGAAGAAGAAGAAGAAGAAGAAGAAGAAGAAGAAGAAGAAGAAGAAGAAGAAGAAGAAGAAGAAGAACAAGAACAAGAACAAGAACAAACAGAAGAATATTACTGGCACCATTGAAATCTGAACTCTAACATGCTGCCGAAGGTAAGACTGGTGAGCTTATGGAAAAGTCCCGAGTGTGCTGGTTTGGATTCTCAGTTCAGCATTCAGTGTTTTATTTTATACTAATGTCACTCGGGAATCCTTGAGACCATTGAAAAAGTCTGATGAACAAACCTTAATGCTGTTCACGCACTCATAAACGCAGAAAAGAGAAGTACGAACAAACAAACTTCGTTTCTTAGGGTTGCAAATTGGGCACACATGCTCGTCTTACATTCGGCCCTTTTAGAATCAGCTGACTGAGCAGTAGATATAGGCAGCTACACTAGTCAACGTAAGTAAAGTAAAAGACCATTTTCCACGCCTTTAGACATATAGGGCATATAGGGCTAGATCTATATTTTAAAGACCAATCGGCACAAGATGGGTGATGTGGTTAGCATCTCGACGGCTGCCTTTACTTCCCAGAACTGCACCTGGTACCCACTCAAGGCTTGTTCGACCTAGGAACCAAGGTCATTTTTTAAAGAGCTCGGCTCTGCCAGGGAGCGAACCCACAATGTTCCGATCCGCGGCGAGCGTCTAGCCATTCCGCCACGGCTACTCCCACTAGTCAACGTACAAACTACAATTACAGTCACCAACACCAAACCGTGCTTTAAAATCATATTCTTTACTTACTTCTTTATCCACATCATCCCTGTGTGAGTTCCAGGACCGCATTGTGAGTGTGTGGAGGAGGGTGGGGTGAAGGAGAGGGGAGTGGGGCCTCTTTTAAAGCCGGAGTGCTTCTGCCTAATAACCAAGGAACCAACAGTTTGCATACAAATAAGCCAGTTCTGTAAAACAGATGTGCATGCACCACTCAGGTTCTATATAAAAACCAAAGTTTAGAGGTGGGCGAACAAGCATAACATTCCGCCGGAGTTTACAGCTGGCGAACGCAAATAATGGTAAATAATAATAATCATTTTTATTATTATTGCAAAATTAAACAAAACAAGACACCCCCCCCCCACCCCCTTCTTCAGTGTTTAGATGTGGGGGCTTAAAGGGTTTATGCCTTGCTTTAAAAATTATAATAAATAGTATTGTTATTATTTTTGAAGGTCCACAATTAAACAAGGCTGAGCTCCCCCTTCCCTCCCCGTCCCCTTTCTTTCCAAGCGCCATTCCCACCCTAATGTTATTCCTGTGTATATCTTGCGGTGAAATCTGAGCACCTATAGACATTTCCGGAGTGCCATGAGGATAACCAAACTAACACACACACTGTTTTGGTTATCCTAATATTTACATGCCAGAGGAAACCTCCTAAAGAGAACTTAGACTGATCAGTAAAAAAAAAAAAAGACAAACCAGCAATCCGAAAAGCTGTATGCTGAATGCCAACCCAAAAGGACAGACCAAGATACCCATTTCAACCTCTTGTGAAGCTATAATTAGATCACCTGATGCGGTCGCATGATGAAGAGGACAGCTTGGCATATGACATTACCACATCCGGCATGAGATTGGAGATTGAGGCGGTAACTGCGGCATTCCGACGGATGGAGACAATCTCAGCCAAACATGATGTCGTAATATGGCATGATCAGGAATGTGGAGTCAGGTTGTTGTTGTTTTTTTTTTTTTTTGGTGCTGAATGGGATTCGCATCAACGTAGCGGTCGCAGATAATGAAAGTTGCGTTCGAGGTTTAAGGTATGAACAACGAATCAACATCATGGTGCACGGTTAGAAACTCATAAGTGCTCCGTTCTTCTTCTAACTCAAGTTCGAAGAAGCTCAGCACACTGCACAGGCTCTGTAGCACCGGTGAGGATCCTGAAATACTTTGGGTGGATTTATAACTCCAAATTTTGCTCGGGCCGTTAGGCTTCTCTTTACGATTTCCAACTGCCAAGGGATTTTTTAATGTGCGCAACAATGCACACGGGCGTCCGATCTCACTACCCAAAGACCAGGGGAATTACTAGAAGTCCACTTTCACGTGAAAAAATCCCAGCCCTTTCCGGGCATTGAACCCGGAACCTCTAGCACTCGAGACGGACACCATGCCTAGAGACCACGCAGCTTCCCTGTGAAAGTCACCTGGCCGTATTGGAAATGAGTAGGCAGATAGGTTGGCTGAACTGTCCGCATTTGGGGATGTACTGCAAGTGCACAAGCCAGCCGTGATCTCTCGTCTCTGTGACCAGACAACCAGTAAGATGGAAGATATTTTGAAAACCTGTTTCTGGATATAATTAGGAAGGGGTGACTGTCTGCAGGTTGACTTCTGGCGCCACTGGAGACTCGGAGAAAAGGCTCTGCGAGTATTCAACCAGATGAGAATGGGTACCCTCAGTGTGGAGACACTTCGGTGGCTGTTGAGGACGGAGACGGAGCTAACACGGGCTTGTCTTGAATGCTCTGATGTCGGAGCTTTACCCGGATGTACTGTCCTGTACCAATTTACAACTGCCATTAAAAGTCTTGTCATTCATATTTGTTTGCCGTCTCCACAACTGTAGTTGGCTGCAGTGAATACACTCCTGTCTGTGTTAATTTTACGTGTTAAAGTTTAAATCTCTTCCACGATAGGACTCTCTTACCAGTGGCTGAACTTTAGGAAAATGTTCTTTATTTACGAGCCCGTCACAGAAATCTAACTGTAATATACGAGATCGTTAATCTATGAGGCCACAGAACCCCGCCACTGAACATAACCAATACTTTATTTATTTGTGTCTTTCATAAAGAAAAAAGCACATTAACTGTTGAAATGTTGTTTTGAACTTTGAACTCATGGTAACATAAATAAAAAAGTTGGCCGTGGCGTTGATAGACTCCAGGTGAAGCAAAATCCCAAAGAAAGCAATCGCAAAATTTCGTTGTTTCCCATCAATTTTCATATCACGGTCAATGAGAACCCACAGGAAAAATAAAGAGCCAGGAGCGTAACAGAAAATGAAAACTAGGGAGATAATCAAGACAAGTTTAACAACTCTTATGTCTCTGTTTGTCCCTTCTTTCTGTATGGCAGTACGTTGTCTCCATTCCGCATTTTTAAGTAAGGCTTTGCTGAGAACAACAGTGCAGCCAACGATAACAAAAAAGAAGGTTATCGGCAATACGTTGTTGACCACGTAGACAACTCCTTCAATTTTTTCTCTATTTTCTATTTTCACCAGCCCAAGCAGAGATTTGTTTCTAAAGGCATCAAATTTCCACCTAAATCTTGAAGTATACAACAGCGGCGCACATGAAGCTGTAGAGATTAAATACAACACACAAACGAAAACGACAGTTCTCCTGCTAGTGATAAGGGACTTAACTTTCAAAGGGGTGATAATACACAAACATCGCTCCATAGCGATCCAAGCTGTCGTTCCGGTGGTGACTCTCGTGAACATGACATGACCGTAAAATAAAAAATAAATCATCTGATCAGGGTAGAATGGAAGGTCTAGTTTTCCGACAGCCGGGATCCAACACAGATTGAGAAAAAACACAAACACAAGTGAGCCTAGATCAGATATGGTGAGTAAGAAGAGACTCACATTGACGGACTCCTTAAAACCTTGTCGGATAAAGATGATGATGTTGAGGATATTAACAATCAGACCCAAGCTTGTTACACCCTGGCCTAATCCCCAAGTGTTGATTAACATAACATAATACGTAACTTCCTTATTGAATATCAATTCTGGTTCTCTTTCAGTAACTGTGACAGTTCCATTTTGAAGCCGTTGAGTCAAATTAAC
The DNA here is from genome assembly GCA_905116865.2 of Candidula unifasciata. Taxonomy (NCBI): domain Eukaryota; kingdom Metazoa; phylum Mollusca; class Gastropoda; order Stylommatophora; family Geomitridae; genus Candidula; species Candidula unifasciata. The sequence continues at coordinate 662,598 of CAJHNH020001624.1, read as the reverse complement.
GTTCATAACGATGTCCATTCTGGAAAAAAAATGCAATAAAAGTTAGAACTTGTGGCAGTTTTTCAATTTACCTTCAGAGCTTGTCCCTGTTGCACTGAAGAGGCTGACTAAGCATTTATAAAATGTTCTCCATTTACCTTCAGAGATTGTCCCTGTTACATGGAAGAGGCTGACTAAGTACTTATAAAATTTTCTCCATTTACCTGCAGAGATTGTCCCTGTTACATGGAAGAGGCTGACTAAGTACTTATAAAATTTTCTCCATTTACCTGCAGAGATTGTCCCTGTTACATGGAAGAGGCTGACTAAGCAATTATAAAATTTTCTCCATTTACCTGCAGAGATTGTCCCTGTTACATGGAAGAGGCTGACTAAGCACTTATAAAATTTTCTCCATTTACCTGAAGAGATTGTCCCTGTTACACTGAAGAGGCTGACTAAGCACTTGTACAATTTTCTCTATTTACCCGAAGAGATTGTAACCGTTACACTAAAGAGGCTGACTAAACACTTCTAATATTTTCTCTATTTACCCGAAGAGATTGTCCCTGTTACATTGAAGAGGCTGACTATACACTTATAAAATTTTCTCCCTTTACCTGCAGAGATTGTCCCTGTTACATTTAGGAGGCCGACTAAGCACTTAGAAAATTTTTTCCATTTACCCGCAGAGATTGTCGCTGTTACATTTTGGAGGCTGACTAAGCACTTATAAAATTTTCCCCATTTACCTGCAGAGATTGTCCCTGTTACATTGAAGAGGCAGACTAAGTACTTGTGGAAATTTAGAAGTAAGCTTAGAAAGTAAACATACATATTGTAACACACAATATGACCAACATAGAAACATTAAGTACAACATTTCTAGCCTGCAAACGTCACACAAAATTGCCTATGCATATTGTTTCTTGCATTTTACACGTATATTTTATTATTGAAATAGATAGTGTCTGTGGTGAAGGTTGTCAAATATTTTTCTGAATATCTATAGGAAAGTCCAAAACGATACATCCTTGCTGGATAAATCATCCAAGAAAATAAAAGTGGCGAAGTTCACTCAGTAATTTTAAATTACAGACGCTTCTGTGACTACACTACGGAACATATTGCAGCTAAAAATGTGAGTAGTTTCTGTTGTACTTTATGTTTCTGAGGTGTCAAATTGTGTGTAACTATATATATATATATATATATATATATATATATATATATATATATATATATATATATATATATATATATATATATATATATATATATATATATATATATATATGTTAAGTTCTTAAGCTTTTTCTAGAATTTTGTGTGGACGGCAGGGAACACACCTAAAAAATGTAAATATTATATTTACGATAAATCACAAACCTTTTATGTCTTTCTTGTGTAATTATAAATAAAGTGTCAACTCCTCCCAAACCGTAACCAGTACAACGTTTACATTTGCATTTGCCTTTATGACTACAATGTTTATTTTAACAGTCATATTGGCGGTCCAGGTCATTGCGCGTTTCTTTATTTATTGCAACAGTCAGTGAAACTACACTTTCGCTGGAGCTATATCCCTTTGAATATTTTTTTCCCTATTACTTTCCTGAAAAGGTAATTTGAAACCAAATTATTTTTCTATTATCTTCTTTGAAACCAAATATCTATACGTGTCTATTGCAATACATTTATCTGCCTCCTAGATTGGTAAATACTGGTGTTCGCATTATAGGGGATGCCTCGGGTGCACTGGGAGACACTGACTGCAAATGCGGCAGCCGTGAAGACAAAGATGATATATAAGACGAGATATTAAATATAGGGTTTTAGGTAGATCTCTATTTCCACTAGGCCTACATATAGGGCAGCGGGGGAAACCAAGATTCACGGGCTCTACTACATAAACGGCAGCAGGGACTATAACGATGAGATAAAACATTCTTTGACTATACCGGCCGAAGGCGGTCAGTTAAATATAGTATAATATATAATTAAAAAATATTCGTGTATCAACTGGCACTCATAGAAAGAAGCAAAACGATATAAGTACTCATTAAGTAAGTAAAGAACCATTTTCCATGTCTTCAGGCGAATTGGTGATGTGGGACAAGACTTATACTTTAGAGACCAATCGCCACTCGGGTGGGTGTTGTGGTCAGCATCACACAGGCCGCCTCTATTTCCCAGGACTCCACCAGGTACCCTTTCAAGGCAAGGTCGACCTGGGAACCAAGACAATTTTTTTTAAAGAAGTCTGTCTCCGTCTCGATCCGAACCCACGACCTTCAGATTAGCAGGCGAGGACCTAGCAGCTACACAGCGGACAATGCCACGATAGACAACATCAAAATCGAAAGGTGTAGTTGACATCTCGGGAATTGAATAGGTCACCTCCAAATGACGACAGCGCCTTTCTGCAGTCACAATGGTACCCAGAGGCTTGACCAACCAAGCTCGCTAAATAAGAGATTGCTGATCCATATGTCTGTCTGTTTATTATATATAATGCATATTGTCTTGTTAGATGTTAGACGTGGGAAATCTCAACAAATGTTCTTGGGTACTAGTTAAGGTTCCGGGACTTCATTCTGGGGAGAACACAAAATCGACCTAACTCCCTAACAAGCATTACGTAAGAGGCGTCTATATAGGGTTTGCAGAAATCGGATGTGATGGGCCGAAACGTATATCACGGTTTAGGTGTAATCACAGCGCAAAGTGCCAAACACCTGTTTAAGGGTGAACGTAGAAAAAGTTCCTTTGTACCAAAGTACACATCCAGAATATATAGAGCATTAATAATTTGTTTTATGTTGGTTTATTTTTTTTTTCTAACATTTTTAAACATGTTGCGCTCTTTAATTTAAAAATTGGAATGTGTGTATATATATATATATATATATATATATATATATATATATATATATATATATATATATATATATATATATATATATATATATATATATATATATATATACAAACATCTATCAGTGTTTCGGGATTTTATGTTTTCATGAAAATTTACCTACTACCTACAGTTACAGTAACGCAAGTAGTTCTAATGAATTTGTCACCACCACCCCCATCTCCCTCTAACCCTGTTAATAGTGAGTGTAAACTGTGTGGATTTATGAATTATAAGTTTTTGAAATGCCTCAGGTGAAAGTACTCGCTACTGAAACTATCACGGCTGTCATATAATGTACGCCAAACTGGCACAAAATACACATTAACACTGCAACGGTCGTCTCTGGTGATTTTTTTGTGTGTTTGTAAATGGCGACCATTAGACTTTTTGAGCATTTTGAATAATGGATAATCGTTTGTTTAGCCAGAGCTCAAATCTTTCGTAATGTGACGCATTTTGTCTGTCAGGACAAACAATTTAGGAAGATAAAGGGGGTGTGGGGGAAGGTGGGGAAGGGGGTATAACCTACAGAGCATTACATTTTCAAACTCGATATTCGCTCATCTGTTTTTCTACCTTTATTTCGGTGCTATAAAAAAAAGTAGTTAATGCATGCAGTGCCCGGCTCGCTAGCGTAGTTGGCTAAACCTGACTTCGCGACGACCGGGTGACGAACTCCTTGTGGTCTGGGTTCACACCTGGAGGTTGGCAGAAAAGCCATATTTCTCCCAGATTTACGGTACCTATCATGGAATTAAGGCTAAAGGGTTGCGATATCCATAGTACCGAGACAAAGGGTTAACAACTCATGGTTTCTGGTTATAAAAAAAAATACATGCAGTATCGACATTTAAAAAAAAGACAATAGTTTAAAGACAGCCGATGAAAGACAGTTTTTCAAGACAGTTTTTCAAAGACTGAACTGGTGGGGGAAAGACATCAGTTCACGTGTTGGAGAAATTATTTTCTTGTGGTATTCGGGCTCCCCTGTAGATTCAGGAGTACCACTGAATGGGGGGTGGGGGGGGGGGGACAAAAATAGACCACAGTCTCCCCAAAAAGCATGTCTTAGGAGTCGACTAAATGGGGAGCTTCCTTCGAAGTCGGAGTATATCTGCCTGAGAGGCAAGGAACAATAAACAGCACACAAATAAGCCAGTAAAACAAAAGTACACGAAAAACTCAGGCTCTGGCACGAAGCTAAATTCTAGAAGGACGATCAACCAGTTCTTTTCACCGAAGCTTCTTTTTCTTCTGCCTTTCTATCCCCCAATGGAGCATAGGCCATCAACCAACTCATGCCAAGTCGTTCTATCCTTCGCCATCACATAGAGCTCTCCCCATGTCCTCCCCATCTTTCTAACTTCATTCTCTAGCTCTCTTCTCCGTGTGTGTGTTTTGTGTGTGTGTGTGGCCTTCCTTTATTCCTATGCCCCTGTGGGTTCAAGTGAAAAGACATTCTAGTTATACTGTTCTCCGGTTTTCTCAGTATGTGTCCTATCCAACGCCAGCGTCTTTTCCTCACCTCTTGGTCCACTGGAGCCTGTTTATTTCTCCCCCAAAGCTCTTCATTAGTTATTCTATCATACCATTTAATTCCCTCTATTTTGCGCAGGCACCAGTTAATGAATGTCTGTAATTTATTAGTAATTGCCTTAGTTGTTCTCCATGTTTCCGACCCATACAAAAGTACTGATTCGACATTATAATTACATTTTTTTAGTGTAGTATTTCTTTTAATTTCTCCACAAATTTCCTAGTGCTATGAAAGCTCCTCTTGCCTTTTGTATTCTTATTTTAATATCTCTATCAGTTTCTCCCATCTTTATCTACATTACTGCCTAAATAGGTGTACGATTCCACGTCATGGAGTGGGGTGCCATTAAGAGAAACCACATTACTATTTGCCTGATTTATTCTCATTATCTTTGTCTTTCCTTAATGGATTTTCAGACCAAGCTGCTGTGATCTCGCATTAAGTATATTTAATTTATCTTGTATCTGATTCCGTTAATGGGACAGAAGGGCAATATCATCAGCGAAGTCCAGATCATCAAGCGGTTTTGTAGTGGTCCACTGAATTCCATTCTTGGTGTTAGCAGTTACTGTTTTCATGGTCCAGTCTATAGCCAGTAAAAATAAGAGAGGCGACAAAAGACATCCCTGTCGCCCACCTGTTCCATTTCTAAACGCTGGATATCTAGGGAAATCTCTGGACCTGGTCTATTTAAAAGCATTTCAAAATATTCAACCCATCTGTCCATTTGAACTTTAGTGTTAGTAAGTACCTTTCCTTGGCTATTTTTGATTGATCCAGTTGGCTGACTATATTTACCTACTAATTTTCTTGTGTCACTGTAAAGATCTCTGAGATTTCCTTTTGCTGCTGTCGCATGACAGAATCCACACACCTACCGCATTAAGCAGGTCCACAGTCTGAGCTCCCCCAAAATCGTCATTGTAACTATGATATAGGATAGGCCGACCGTAGTTATATAGTTCGTTTGTTGTGGGGGAGTCCAGATAAGAAAAATCCCTATAATTCACTCTGATATTGATTCTTTTAGGCTTTTAGTGTCGATTTACACGTTAGGACACATTTTCTACGCCTATTTAAAATAAATTGTCTGACCGCTGCACCGCATACGTGAGCAGGATTCTTACACCAACTGCTGTAGTTGGGGACTGTATTTTTATGCGTCACTTCTCTATGGTCCGGTCTATGAGGCAGACGTATTCCATTGTTGTTGCCACTTGACCGGTAAAAAGGCAAGATTCTTTATTCTCTTTTCATTTATCATGGGATTTCTGAAGATCCAACAAGCGTCCGTGGTCTAACTGAGTGCTTCCACCTACCATCACCCAAGAAGCAACTGACGTGTGGTGAATTGCTATTGCTGAATGTGTAGACGGTACTAGAGTCGACATCTTCCGATCTCGAGTTGATTGTCCTTGATCAATTCCAGAAACTGCATCATTCTTGTGAAGACGTTCTGTGAAGTGAGGCGGTGTGAAACTCCATTCCGGCATCCTGAGGAGGTGCGAGATCTAATCAGATAAGTCAGAGTGACATTCAGAAGCAGCTTGATTCCAACTGGGCCTTTATAATCTGTCCCATACCTCCGCTGTGATGACTCCGGAATTGGAATGAATCCTTTAGGAAAACTGTTTCTCTTCCTTCGATTATCTTAAGAATTGAACATTCTTTCGAGTTCTTAGAACAATTTTTATCCTTCTTGTTATGAAGTAATTAATACAGTTAAATTATAGTTCACCAGTCTTGCTGTTCTTAGCTAAGTCGCTGTGGTGAATTAATTGCCATAGTCAGAAAGGTATTCACGTCTTGTCATATTCACTGTTGTTTACTTGTTTGACTGTGTTACGTTGTTTACCAGTCTGGGGGCAAAATAGTGATGATGACGTCTGGCCGAGAGGTACCCAAGTGTTCATAATAACCCTGTGGAGTCAGAGCTCGAGTCACCTCATCTCTGAGACAGGTTGAATGGATAGTTTGAACCGAGGGTTAGGCCTCTAGACGAACGAGAGCCACCATTCAAAACACTCCTGTCTCAGAGCACCTGAGGGATTTGTGAAAATAGTCCGTAAGTAAAGGTGCGCGACAAAACTGCCATACGACAGCTGCTGCTGTCTCCGCTTCTTGTGCTAGATCATTTAGATATTTCACTTTTTCTGCCCTTGTACGCCTCGTAACTTTCTTTTTGACTTCTGTGTATTTATCCTGAGTTCTAGCTTTAGCAGCTCTAGTTTTGCTATAGTTTAAGTTTGCCTTTTTACTTTTCCTATCTTCAATCAATTTAAAGGTTTCTGGTGTTATCTACGCTTTATGTTTCCGTTCTTTTTTGCCAAGAACTTCTACGCAAGATTCATTCCAGATTCATTTGATCTGATCCCAGCAGACTTCTATGCTGACATCTTCAGCTAACTGCTGCAACACCTGGTACTTATTAGAGACTGTAACTGAAAACTGTTCCTGAACTTCTTTGTCCTTGATATAACCTACATTAAATTTGTTTCCATGATTATAAGATGTTTTATATCTTTTAAGTTTCAACTTGATTTTACTCACCACCAGGAAATGGTCAGTACATAAATCGGCACCTCTGAAAGCCCTAACACCGTAAAGAGATTATCTAAACTTTTAGTTAACATATAGGGGATCAATTTGATTAGTTGTCTTATGGTGTGGTGATTCCCGTGTTGCCTTGTGCATTAATTTATGGGGGAAAATATTTCCACCAATAACATACTGGTTACCTGCACAAAAATTTGTGAACAATTCTCCATTTTCATTCATTACTCCTAGACCATGTCTTCCCCAACCTGTGTTGTCTGATCCTATCTTAGCATTCAGATAACCCATCAAAATTTTTGAATTGCCCTTTCTTTTATTATTTATAATATTTTGAAGCTGCATGTTATATTATTCCTAAACAGATGCATCTTTATCATTTGTTGTTGCGTAACACTGTATTACCGACATGTTCACCTTCTGTTTAGCTGTTCTAAATGATGCTATTGTTATTCTGCGACTCACAGCTTCCCATTCTATTAGTGCTCCGTCAGCTTCATTCGAAAGCATCAGGACCACTCCTTCTCTGTGGGGCGACTTTCCTCTGTGTGTCCTGAGAACAAAATAGTCTCCCCTGAGTTTGTAATAATAATAATATTATATTCTAGCATTTGGAAGGAGAGGGGGGGGGGGTGGGATGGTGAAGGCAGAACTGACTTGCTTAGTATGTCCCATTTCCATCTCAAAATAGACAGAACAACATAGAAATAGAAAGTACGACAGAAACTACCTATATTTTAGCTGCTGAATATCCCATAACATATCCACATAATCTATTAAAAATTCCGAAATGAAATTAGCTATAATTCCTTTCTTTGATGATTTATCCAGGAAAGATGTATCGTTTTTAACTTTTCTCTATTTATTTAAAATGTATTTGGTGTACAACTGGCATCATCCACTGAGCAAAGACTGTGTTTCAGGTGTACTACTGGCTTCCTCCACTGAGGCAAGACTGTGTTTCAGGTGTACTACTGGCATCCTCCACTGAGGCAAGACTGTGTAACTGGTGTACTACTGGCATCCTCCACTGAGGCAAGACTGTGTATCTGGTGTACTACTGGCTTCCTCTACTGAGGCAAGACTGTGTATCTGGTGTCCTACTGGCATCATCCACTGAGCAAAGACTGTGTTTACGGTGTACTACTGACATTATCTACTGAGGCAAGACTGTGTATCTGGTGTACTACTGGCATCATCCACTGAGCCAAGACTGTGTATCTGGTGTACTACTGGCATCCTCCACTGAGGCAAGACTGTGTATCTGGTGTACTACTGGCATCATCCACTGAGGCAAGACTGTGTTTCCGGTGTACTACTGGCATCCTCCACTGAGGCAAGACTGTGTATCTGGTGTACTACTGGCTTCCTCTACTGAGGCAAGACTGTGTATCTGGTGTACTACTGGCATCATCCACTGAGCAAAGACTGTGTTTCCGGTGTACTACTGGCATCCTCCACTGAGGCAAGACTGTGTATCTGGTGTACTACTGGCATCATCCACTGAGGCAAGACTGTCTGGTGTACTACTGGCATCATCCACTGAGCAAAGACTGTGTATCCGGTGTACTACTGGCATCCTCCACTGAGACAAGACTGTGTATCTGGTGTACTACTGACATTTTTTAATGAAGCAAGACTGTGCATCTGGTGTACTACTGGCATCATCCACTGAGGCAAGACTGTATTTTGTGTACTACTGACATTATCTACTGAGCCAAGACTGTATTTTGTGTACTACTGACATTATCTACTGAGGCAAGACTGTGTATTTTGTGTACTACTGACATTATCTACTGAGGCAAGACTGTGTATCTGGTGTACTACAGACATCCTACACTGAGCCAAGACTGTGTATCTGGTGTACTACTGACATCCTCCACTGAGGCAAGACTGTGTATCTGGTGTACTACTGACATCCTCCACTGAGGCAAGACTGTGCATCTGGTGTACTGCCGACACCATCCACTGAGGCAAGACTGTGTAACCGGTATACTACTGATTTCATCTTTTGGGGCAAGACTGTCCAGAGTACTAATGACATCGTTCCTTTTCAGTATTGTTTTCTCATATACATAATACACCCAATGGTTGATCCAACAGTTCTAATCATCGTGGTTCGACTTCATGATCGATTGGAACTGGTTGGATGCCACTTCGTATTAGATCGTCATCAGGCTATCATCTTTGCGGTCTACACTCAAAACAGAACTCCTTACGTCGTTATACACTATCACATTCACGCTTCCATCATATGCAATATTCGCCCCAGCTGCCAAACACATACTGATTAGCCCTTCGTCTAACCTTAAAACCCTTATTCTAGGTTTCACGTGCTAGTCTGAGCCCTGCTTGACTATCTCTTGTTTCTACGGAGTATTCACGTTTTCATGTATACTGTTCACAAGAAGAAACGCATAGTTATCCAATCACGCGTTTTTATTAGTTCGTAAATAAAATAGCATACTCAGGTATATGAAAAGCAGACTCAAATGTTGTTTTACAGTGTCCAGTGGACATGTGGGCGTAAATTGCGTAGGTTTTTATAATCGTTACAACGCAGTGGTCAAATGTGTTTAAGACCATATATGTGAGCATAGCTCAGATGTGCGCACGAGAAAGCAAGACAATTTGTGGTGAACACTATTTACTACGCAATTAAAACCCTATAAAAGGATAATGCTACACAAAAACGATCAGTTCATTTTCAAGCAGTCACAAATGGCGCCTCTATCGATAAATTTAAGGAATGTTGCTATAGGCCGATTGCAGGCAGGAGAAAGTCAAAGTCAGGTTGCCAAGCATCTAAACGTGCATCAGAGTACCATCAGTCGACTTTGGCACCGGTTCCAAGCCACTGGCTCAGTTGAAGACCGGAATCGCACTGGACGATCCAGAGTGACAACAGCAGCGAAGAATCGCTTTATTCGGCTTCGTCACCTCAAAGACAGGTTTACAACAGCTTCCTCAGCTGCACAGTCATTGCCTCCAGGACGTCATGTGTCTGATCAAACTGTTCGGAACAGACTGCATGATGTTGGACTTTGGGCTCGACGACCACACCGAGGACCTGTCCTTACACGTCACCACTGACAAAATCGACTTCTTTCGGCCAACCAACATCGTCCCTGGGCAAGTGACAATCAATGGAGACGTGTCTGGTTCAGTGACGAATCTTTCCTTTTGTTGCAGCGTCATGATAGACAGCGTAGGGTCTACCGTAGACAAAATGAAGGTTTAGCCCAAAATTGTGTTGATGAAGCTCTGCTGCACGGTGGTGGAGGTGTAATGGTATGGGGAATGATCAGTTACAACGAAAGGAGTCAATTGCTGCACATCAAAGGAAGCTTGAGTGCGCAACGATGCGTCTATGAAATTCTTCGACCACATGTTCTTCCATTTTGGGATGCCAACAGACATCTTTTTATACAGGGCAACGTCAGACTTTATTCCGCACAGTCGACCACCCAGTTCATAGCTGCCAATAACATTCAAACCCTTCCCTGGTCATCCCTGTCTGCAGACATGAGTCCGATTGAGCACCTGTGGGATGAGCTGCAAAGACGTGTTTGTCGCCGAAACGTTGCTCCAGCCAATGGTCGTGATCTGTTCCAGGTGCTCCAGGAAGAGTGGGCAGCCATCCCACAGACCCACATCAGACCGCATCCATGCTCAGAAGATGCCAGTCACTGATACACGCAAGAAGAGGCCACACGCCATATTATTGGGAAAGGCCTACGCTTAAAAACTATCGTGACCCAGATTTAAAAAAAAAAAATCAATTAATGGTGGAACCCTAAAGTATTCTTGTGTGAAATTTGAGTAATTTCACTTACTGCATTACAAAGATGCAGAATGTCAAAATTGTGAGTATGTTTGTTCCTTTCAGTAACTTTGCGTTTTGTTTTGTTTTTTTGGAACAGTATATTTCTGTCTTATCTCGAGGCTTACTCTCATATAATTGCTTAGGAACCCCCGTCAGGGAAATACCAACATTGCACAATTTAACTACAATCCCAGGCACTGTAGTGGATGACAAGGTTTTCAAGCCGTGACCATCTGACAAGTTTATTGTTAATAACGCTTCTTGCTTCACAGATGTGTGTTTGGACACTGTCAATATAAAAAGCGAGGAAAAAACATATGTAAAAACCAGCAGTGCGACTAATTACTATCTACACAAAACTACACATACTTGTGTTAGCCTGCACACTTCAGCTGACCGAATCTGCAGCTAGACCTTACTGGAGAAGTCGTTGGTTTGACCAAGGCCAGCTTAAGGAGGGCTTGAAGAGGGGGAAAAATCTTGTCACGTCACTGATGCAGGCAAAAGAAAAATGGCTGACACACGCGTTTCAGTGTGTGTTGTGTTATATTTTTCTTGTCACAGCGTAATATTAATAAGTGGTTTCACCTTCACCGTTGATTCACTTATAAATGGTGTAGATTTAAGGGAATAGAAGTACTTCGTGTGATTCACTTTCAATTTATCTACAGTATGCTGCGTGTTCGTGGAGCAGTACCTTAAAGTTCAGAGGAAAACAATATTTCACTTTATTAACTTTGTGTCTCTAAGTTTCACAAAGCCTCTAAAATGCAGGTTAACTTGTTTCCTAGAAGAGTTTTTTGCATATTTGAAAGATGAAATACCAAAACAATTCAAATAGGAAACATTGACATATTTCTAGCGTGGCATAATGCTAAATGCTTGTTAATAATTTTATTTTGAATGCACGTGAACTAAAAATATGGCAGGTTCGTGAGCATAAAAAGTATGGGACAGGAAATTAGGCTTTTTTTTAAAATGTCGCCGTCTGGACTGTCCAGCGCCCTGGGTATAGGATACTGAGTCGAGAGATGAACTGAGCTGCTAGCTTATCGGTGGCAATTTTTTTCAGCGGTTAAAAGGTAATTTGATCTTAATTTTCTCCAGTAGTTTTACTGATAGATCTAAATATAAGCGTGTGCCATTGCTGAGAGGTATTTGATTTTATGTCGCTAGAAGCGAATATTCATCTTTGTTAGCTGTGGTGCTCAGTACATAGTCTTTGTGAACATGATGTTGGTTTTTAATGTACTTAGTTTGGTGTTCGGTAAAATAAACAGATGTTCAATGTGATGATTATAATTCATTTGCTTTTTTTCAAGTTGTAGTCCATGCAAGTGGTTTGTCTAGGCGTATGTAGTCATATTTTATTGTGGTTGTGTAATTCAGTTATTCGCATATCCTTTACCAGGGCTATGATGAAATATTTCGTGGCCCCTACACAGAAGAACCCTTGTCTTTTCTTTATTTTTCTGTTTTGCTGTTCAGCGGCTACTTATTTTTGAGACCACATTTCTATACACATCTTACGTATTATTGTTTATCATTTTCCTCTTTCCGCTATCACATTCATTTGCACATTCCTTAGCTAGTTTATCGTCTCTCTTTTTTTCTGGGAACTATCCAGTTGGATGGCATCCACTGCTTAGCTACCTTACACCGGTTGCCTAGTTTGGTATACATTATAATTTAAGCTGTTTCTTATTTTCGTTTCTAATTGAAGAAGCGTCGAAAAATCTACTTGATTAATTCATCCGCATGGTGGCACTGTTTGTCACCGGGTGTTTATCGCTTATGTGGTGTCCTGGTGGGGTACAAAAAGCAAGTAAGCCAAGCTTCATCATTAACGCAGGTCGCAAATTTTGTTTCCCGTTGATTCCTGGAATAACATGATTTCCTCTTTCAACATTAAAAAAACAACAACATTAACTTATTTCCTTTTGCTGACTGTCGTGAAATGATCAGCCATTAAGCATCAGTCCGTAAGACTGGTAACTTGACCTACCTGTAATCGGCACAAAATTCAAACTTGGACTCGTCCGGAAAGATATAGTCCCTTATATCTATACATATATGCCTTTATTGGACAACATTATTATGTCTACATTTTCTAGTTGCTTTGACTAAACTCCACTTTTAAATATATATATATTGGATATATATTAGAGGAGTTAATTGAGGTTTCTTAGAAACCGATTTACTCCTTGCCCATGTATACTGGGAACTCCTTTTTTACCAACGCCTGAAATGCGTAATTGGTGGCATTCTCTCTTGCCGGCTTCCTCGCGTCCAGACGTGTCAATCGATGCCTGTATAATTTTTTTGAAAAAGGCGATCTGGAATGTCTCGGACCTTTTATATGCTTGGGTAAGTTAATTATAGTTTACGAGTACCTAAAATAATGTCTGTTAAAGTAGTCACTGCTGTAGAGAGATCAGTATCGGCTGTGGGATCACACATAGTTCGACCGTTCTTGATCGCTAGAGAAGCGGATTCGAACGTAGACCTTCCTCTGTACAGTCTAAATAGCCTTTGCCCTAAATAACTCACCCATACTGGTAAACCTAAAGTGTACTATTTAAACTTACAACAGAAGTTTGTGCTACATCAAGATGTTACACTCTTGGTGATGACTAATTCTGAGTTATTTCTTGGCAGGATGAATCCTTTGTGAGGAGCTGGCAGAGGTTTCACAGTCCAACCATAACCAACCAACCATAACCAACCAACCATAACCCACCAACCATAACCCACCAACCATAACCCACCAACCCTAAACCAACTATCAACCAACTACCCACCAGCTAACACCTGTGAAGGTTTCTGACATCATCACTATGTGGGGGCATATATTCCAAACAGCCTACCAGTGCTAGAGCTTGGTGTAGCTCAAAGACAGTGTTATGACCGGACTGGTGGGAGAGACTTGCTGAGTAACGGTAGTTGCTGTGTCCTCTATGGTGAGGTACTCTTTCATTACCTGATCCAGTTGAGCAGAATTACCAGAGTCAAAGACAGTCGAATCATCAGGAGCTGAGGGAAGCATCATAGACCGAAAGAGGAGAAGCTAAGTTTAATGCCTTATGTGCTTTATTCCTCACAGCTCCTATGTTTCCCGAGGATGAAGTTGTGTCATCTCTAGATCATTCTGGCTGTTTATGAGTTCTTGCAATCTGGACAGTGGATTCTGGAATCCAGTAGTTGTGATCTGGCATCTACTTCATTATTTTCTATTTATATATGTTATAATGATTACATGCATTCATTTTCATGGCTGACTTAGGTTTCTCTATTTCACCTTTTTAAGTGTTTAGCATTTGTGTGTGTATGAATCTTAACTATATGTGTTAACATGGTTATGATAATGACTTATCATAACCTGGGGGCTTTCTTTAGTAAGTAGTGGGGGTGTCCAGCCAAGTGTGCCTAGGAATATTGTATTCATATACTGATATATTTTGTAGTGCCAATACTTGAGTTGCCCTACTCCAGAAATAAGTTGAGCGTATATTGGCCACGGGGAATCCCTTAGACCAATACGAGCCAAACGACTCAACATAATTATTTCTGAGTGCTGCTGGTTCTGAAGGAGAAATCCTTACATCAGGCACGTGACAGGAGTGATATGTGACACTGACCATCGTACAGTGGTACAGAAGAAAAAACAAACTGCACGATTAGCAATTATGTCTTTATACCAGGTGATATATGCAGCAATGAACCTCAAGGGCTCGGAATGCTGAACAAGAAGGGAAAAAATCTATTAGGTCATCCCTATAGGATGTTAGGGTTAACAGAGGTCCTTGGTGAATTAGTGAATGTGAAAGGCCGTCATTTATTCTAAGACATTGTAACGGGAGAGCCTTTGTAGAGTAGAATGGCTAGACATTTGTCTCCTAGTCCGAAGGTCGCGGGTTCGAATCCACACCGGGCGGATTTACAAAATAAATAACTTTGCTCCTAGAAAGACCGTACTTAAAAATGGTCTCTGATAATGACATAAGAAGTAAAGGCGGCTGGTAGGAAGTTAGCCTCGTCATCTGTAGAGTGCCGATTGGTCAATACATTTAAAAGTCGAGCATCGTTCGAAAGATTCGCAAAAGGCGGGAAGATGATTATTTCTTCCTTTACTCCTTTTTTTTTCATTAACTGTTTTTTTATTTTTATTTTAGCTCAGTTAGTAAGAAGCAACTCAACCTGCCTTTGCTGGTTTCACATATCATGTGTGTTGGGAATTGAACAGGTGGACAGACTAGCTAGCTCTGCACAACTTGGTGGAATACTGATAAATAATAAGGCAGACGTGGTTAGTGCCTTGTGGGAGAGCGTGTACAGTTCGGAGGAGCAGATGGATCATCAGTCTGATAAGATTAAAGCTGGGGGAAGTGACAAGAGGTTCTGTCAAATGATCGAGGTTCAGAGAATGCCACTGGCACTATTAGTATCGGGACTCTTTGCTGGCTGCTGAAGATGGGGACGGAGCGCTTATGGGAATGAATGAGTGCTGTGATGTCGGTTTTTGAATCAAATCAAAACAAAATATCATGATCAACATTTCGGAATAATGTGTGATTCCTCCGCTCATTACACTGACCCAGTTAACGCCATTTCTCACTGTAACCTATCTGCTAATTCCATAGTTCTAACATTTCAAATTTTCTCCCCGTCCCCTCCCCACCACACTCCCCCCAAAATTGATAGGGGTTGGAGTGCGTAGATTGTACCTGACACCATCCCCATGACCCCCCCCCCCCCTTTTGCCCCCCCCCCCCCCAAAGTTTCATGCACCTTAGAAAACAGCCAAGAGAAAGAAAAAAAACCTGAGCTAATTCAGACAAAAGTTTCGATTAAAGTGTTTTTTTCTCCAACGAATCAAATAAAACCATTATAAAGTTACAATTCTAAAATAGAAGATACAAAGTGTTACAGGCTCAAATGTACCTTAAAGTAGCAAAGGACGGGGATCAACTTCTACATGAAGCCTTAGGGATTGGCAAGGGACATCGACTGAAAAGAGGCAACACTTGGATGGTACAAACAGAAGTCAATGTAGGAAATGTTATTACTATAAAAGAGTGTATCGTGAGAAATGGGTCACAGTGTGGCCCAGCAAAACTGCCAGAGTGATAGTTTCCGTGGACCGACGATGCCAGGAATCGACGGCTGGTAAAACAAAGTCAGAGGTAAAAGACCGATCAATAAAAATTCCCGCCCAGAATAGGCGACCGAGTCGCCCATTGTCTGGTGTTGCCTTTGTGGATGATGTCATTGGTACACGGGACAGTCTTGCCTCAGTTGATGATGTCATTGGTACACCAGTCTTGCCTCAGTAGATGATGTCAGTAGTACATCGGATACACAGTCTTGACTCAGTAGTACACCAGACAGTCTTGCCTCAGTAGATGATGTCAGTAGTAAACCAGACATACTCGATCAGTGGATGATGATGTCAGTAGTTCATCGGATACACAGTCTTTCCCGAGAGTATGATGTCAGTAGTACATCGGATACACAGTCTTGCCTCAGTAGATGATGTCAGTAGTACATCGGATACACAGTCTTGACTCAGTAGTACACCAGACAGTCTTGCCTGAGTAGATGATGTCTATAGTACACCAGACAGTCTTACCTAAGTGGATGATGATTTCAGTAGTACATCGGATACACAGTCTTGGCTCAGTGTAAAATGTCAGTAGTACACCGGATACACAGTCTTGGCTCATTGTATGATGTCAGTAGTACACCGGATACACAGTCTTGGCTAAGTGGATGATGCCAGTAGTACATCGGATACACAGTCTTAGCTCAGTGAATGATGTCAGTAGTACACCAGTTACACAGTCTTGCCTCAGTGGATGATGTCAACAGTACACCGGATTTACAGTCTTGGCTCAGTGGATGATGTCAGTAGTATATCGGATACACAGTCTTGGCTCATTGTATGATGTCAGTAGTACACCGGATACACAGTCTTGGCTAAGTGGATGATGCCAGTAGTACACACGGATTCACAGTCTTGGCCCAGTGGATGATGTCAGTAGTACACCGGATTCACAGTCTTGGCTCAGTGGATGATGTCAACAGTACACCGGATTTACAGTCTTGGCTCAGTGGATGATGTCAGTAGTACACCGGATTCACAGTCTTGGCTCAGTGGATGATGTCAGTAGTACACCGGATTCACAGTCTTGGCTCAGTGGATGATGTCAACAGTACACCGGATTCACAGTCTTGGCTCAGTGGATGATGTCAGTAGTACACCGGATTCACAGTCTTGCCTCAGTGGATGATGTCAGTAGTACACCGGATTCACAGTCTTGGCTCAGTGGATGATGTCAGTAGTACACCGGATTCACAGTCTTGGCTCAGTAGATGATGTCAACAGTACACCGGATTTACAGTCTTTGCTCAGTGGATGATGTCAGTAGTACACCGGATTCACAGTCTTGGCTCAGTGGATGATGTCAGTAGTACACCGGATTCACAGTCTTGGCTCAGTGGATGATGTCAACAGTACACCGGATTCACAGTCTTGGCTCAGTGGATGATGTCAGTAGTACACCGGATACACAGTCTTGGCTTAGTGGATGAAGTCAACAGTACACCGGATTCACAGTCTTGGCTCAGTGGATCATGTCAGTAGAACACCGGATACACAGTCTTTGCTCAGTGGATGATGGAGAAGGCTGTGTCGGGACAGTATTATGGTATGTCTCCTTTAATTGTACCAATACTACAAGAGTCCATTTCAGGGCAACTTGGTGGCGGGCAATGAAAGCTATTTTTATATGGCACACATAACCTTGTCCCAACTGTAACCTAAAGCTCCTCTTTCAGGGATGCTGATTCAACGTGGCGATTATTTTCCCAGCAAAACACCTGTTTACCTATCTACACACCCAGGTGACATCATTGTATACACAGATGGATCTGTAGTTAGAGGTAAAAAAAAGTGCTAGTTGTTTTACTGCAAAGGTGAATGGGCACTGTTTAAAAACAGGATGCCTCGGGTATAACGTCATGGCACTGGACTGGGAATGAGGGTTGGGCCGCAACTGAGCCATCTTACACATTTAGAGGGGATAGATTTGGGGATGAGGGGTCAAGGTTATAAGTGCCTATGTTCTGGTGCTCCTGAATACAACACAAGCTGTGACAAGAAGCTCATTTGAGGTAAAGGAAAAGACCCTCACAAATACAACTGAACATTTCAGCCAAAGTCTTGATCAACGCAGTATTATGTATATTCCTCCATTTTATTCAATTCAGTGCAATCAATTAAATAGCATGTATGGAATCCAGTCCATAAAAACGGAACAAACACAGCAAAACAATTATAAATCAGTTACTTTCACACTGAACTAAAGAAGCAAAATAAATGACTTCTCTAAGAGGAAATGTGTGACAGGAAATTTCATTTGCTGTGACTTTATTTCGATTCTGTTTCTACTTTTTCTGCATTTCTTTCAAGCATAGCAATTGTCGAAAAGTGGCGTTGAACTTTGAACTCATCTTTAAATAAATAAAGAAATTGGCTGTGGCGTTGATATTCTCTAAAAGAAGTTGAAATCCGAAAAATGCTATAGAAAAATTTGTCTGCTTACCGCCAATTTTTACTTCAGGTTCAGTAAGCAGGACTACATAAAACAGAGAGCCTGGAGCGTAGCAAACGATGAAAACAAGAGAGATAATCAAGACTAGTTTGACCACTCTAGTATCTCTGTCTGACACTTCTTTCTGCGTGGTAGAATCCTTTCGCCATTTTGCAATTTTGAGCAATGTTTTGCTGAGAACAACGGTGCAGGCGACGATGAGAATAAAAAACATTAATGGCAGAACGTTGTTGATCGTGTACACTACGCCTTCAATTTTGTCTTTATTAGCTATTTTGATAAGTCTAAACATGGATTTGTTTCTGGCAGCATCAAACATCCATTGTAATCTTGTAGTATAGTACCATGGTAGGCACGTCCCTATCCAAATAAAATACTGAAAAACAATGAATACGACAGTTCGTCGGCTAGTGATGAGTGACTTTACTTTCAAAGGGATGACAATACATAAACATCGCTCCATTGCGATCCAGGCTGTTGTTCCCGTGGAGACTCTTGTGAAGATGACATGGGCGTAAAAAAAAAAGTAGATCATGTCGCCAGGGTAGAATGGAAGGTCTAGTTTGATTATGGCAGGTACCCAACACAGATTGATCAAGAAGGTAAAGACGAGCGAGCCTAGGTCAGATATTGTTAGCCAAAGAAGGCTGGTGTTGACTGAATTATTAACTCCTTGTCGAAGAAAAGTGATTAAATTCAGTATGTTAACAATGATACCCAAAATGTTAACACATTGTCCAGGACCCCAAGAGGTAACCATCACGAAATAGAAAAAAACTTCATTGCTGATCAGTAGTTTTACGTTTTCTACAGCATCCACTGATGATGAGTTACGAAAGTTAACTTTAAAAGCAATGTTTATCATATCGCTAGAATCGAAACATAAAACACCTAACATAAACAATCATAAGAGTTAGGGTATTTTGTTCATCTAATTTCATTGGTATGATACATCGTGTTTCGACTGCCAACATCATCATTACGTGGAGACTACAAGCGTGGGCATTCAGAACGTGTTGAAGACAATTATGTCAGATTGCAACATCAAAGATAACGTGTTCTGCGACTGACCAATTCTTTCCAGTTGTTGACTCTAAGTGTTTGTATGTCTGCTTGTATATTATCTCCCAACGGTTTACTTGGACTGGTTCGTGGGGTATTTTCTGCATTTATTTTGTGTATCAACATAGCTGTAAGCCACAACGCAACCTGCAAACCACTCTTTCAATGGCGAATGAATAAAATGAAGATTACCTTTATCTGTCATAAACATTGAGCATCTCGCCGCCGCTATCGCAGCTTAGCTGTAAACCACAAGACCAAGCGAAAAGCGCAGATATTGCAGCCTAGCTGTAAACCACAACACAACGTGCCAACCGACTTTTTAAGGGCTTAAAAAATTGAGTTTGGTTTTCATGAATTATATAATTACGCGAAGCATAGTTCGTAGTGTTTAGAGGCCCAGAGTGGGATGTTTTTAACAGTGAATAATTTGAGACCGGTATTCGGAAGAGTGCCCGTTTGGCCTATGTTATCTGTCATTTTATAAATACGTCCCTATAACTGCAGTCTATTACCCTTTACAATGCATGAAAGTAGTGCTGATTTCAACACATTATCAATTTCGATGAGAGATTCCTACTTTGCCGGCATATATGGAACAGGGAAGACCTTGTGCGTGACGGGCAGCGGTTCTCCACCTTCATAATGTGGGTCTCTATGAATGATCTCCAATCTGAGGGCGAAGGGGTGATGGGGCATGAGGAAGTTTCAATGGGCGTCAAGCAGTTTTGAAATTGAGTACATGCGTAATTGTAACAATCCAAATTTTCAGTTTTAACTGTCATGAAATCAAAACTGCGCAGCCAGCTCGACGCGAAGAGTGATTTCCGTTGTGCCTTGTCCAACTACCGTGGCCAGTCATATGACAAAGCCTCGAATATGCCTGGATGATGTACTGGATTGCAAACACGGATTTATGTATCAAGTCAGTGAGTTTGCCCGCTATTTCTCCTGTGCTCGACACAGCCTGAAAATGGCGGGAGTGAAATCAGCAAAAGGTTGTTTACACCAGGGGTTCTGAAACTAGGTTCCCAGGGGTGTGGCGAGTGTATGTCAGGGGTGCAGTGGCAATAATCAAGAATTTTTTTTTTTCGAAAACCGTGAAAGAAGCCGAGAAGAGTTCTGGATGCCGATGCATTCAGAAAACAATGCAGCTGGCAAGGCTGCAGTGCATTCTCAACGTACTGTTACATTTAAAAAAAAAAACCTGATGCAGGAGCAAACTTTCTGGGTCACGTGATTTGAGGTTAAAATTAACTAAACCTCCCATATACATGAAGGGAATAATGAAAAATTCACCCAAACAGATTTTATTTATCGCATTAAAGACAACTGAACATAAAATGTGCACTGTTTTTCCTCCCTAAATGTTCAACGGCTTTAAGAGTAGATGTGCCGCGAAAATTTGCTTTCCCGACAAGTGTGCCGCGGCAAAAAAAAAGTTGAGAACCTCTGGTTTACAATATGTATAGTTCGCTGACTTTGTTCTACATCTGAATTCCTTTCTTGCTGGCCCTACTCATCGGTTGAATGTATTCTTATTTTTCTTCACGTTCACCAGCTGTAAACTCTGGCGAAAAGTCCTGGCTGTTCGACCACTTCTCAACTGCAGGAATGTATAGACATTATCTTCAGGAAAAGATTTTATGTTCAAACATCAGACACAGGATTGTCTGCACATGTTGATGCCCTGACTGCTCTGTATTGTGGTTTGTGGAAAATGAAACATGCACTGAATTATCCATCAGCTGACAATGAACAGTGCCACCTGAACAGTCAGACTTGTGTAGAGTCATAATCACGCAGAGCCGGGAATGCAGATACTGGCCAGCATGTGCCTCGGAGGTGGAAATTCAGCAATTAATTCAAGATAATGCTCTCAGAGGATTTGATCATTTACACAGACGGTTCAGTGTCAAGAGGCAAAAGAAGTGCTTGGGGCTTCTTAGCAAAAGTTAATGGTCGACGTTAGGTGCAGAAGAGCCTAGCATATGTTACCACAACATCCAGCTTAAGAATGGAGGTAGAGGCGGTCACTGCAGCTTTCTGCTGGCTAGAGAAAACGACACAAGGACAGGTATGCCTCGTGAAGAGTGGCATACTTCGCTGCCTAGGACACGGGTGAGGAGTATTGTCAGGATTTTTTCACCGGGGCACGCCGGTGTAATAGGAAATAAACAGGCACAACTTGTTGGAATACTGATACATGATAAGGTAGACGTGGTAAGTGCCTTGTGGGAGAGCGTGTACAGTTCGGAGGAGCAGATGGATCACCACAGTCTGGTGAGATTGATGCAGCGGGGAGTGGCGAGAGGTTCTGGCAGATGCTCGAGGCTCAGAGGAAAAGCAGAATCAGAATGCTGCTGGCACCATTAGTATCGGAACTCTTCGCTGGCTGCTGAAGATGGGGATTGAGCGTTTATGTGAATGCCCCGAGTGCTGTGATGTCGGTTCTCGAATCAAATCAAATCAAATCACAATGAACAGCCAGTGGATACAATGATAGAGGCAGGCGGATTAAACATCAACAACAACACCAACTAATGGAAAACTTGGAAACAATATTTCTCACAATTCTTTGCAATAACAGGCTAAAAAAACGAATAAAACAAGCAGGATCCTGCAATCAAAGAAAATGAAAACATCCTTGTTGCCACGAATCTTGAGTCTTTGAAATCCAGACTCCAAGAAACTAGAGAAAATTTATTGATGATGATCTCAAAGCTAGGAGCATGTTTCCTTCAGTATGTCTCCTTGTCTCTCTTTGTCTCTATTCCGTTCTCTGTTAGATCAATAGGTAGGTAGATATTTAGGTAGGCAGGATGAAAACTAACTAGGTATACTTTTAGAGAATTGTGTGAATATGTAGGTAGACAGGTAAGAGAGAATTGCCGATAGAACGCTGTTTAAAAAAGTAAAGGTCCATTTTTCACGATTTTAGGCGTATAGGGCATATAGGGTTAGACTTATATTTTTATATACCAATCGGCACAAGATGGGTGATGTGGTCAGTAAAACGCCGGTCGCCTTTACTTTCCGGAACTGCACTCGGTACCCACTTAGGGCTGGGAGTCAATGTCATTTTTGAAAAGTCCTGGTCCGCCAGGGAGCTTACCCAGGACCTTCCGCTCCGCCACGGCTACTGATATAATTCTGTACCTACAATTTATTAGAAGCGAATGGTAGGCTACTCAGAATCGTGGCTGAGGAAAGTAAGAAATGAAAGAAGAAGGAGGAGGAGAAAGGGGGGGGGGGGGGGGGCGTGTCGTGTCCAATCTGCAGTATTTTACATTCAAATAATTGATGGTATTTTTTTTTTCAATGTATTTATTTCCCATTGACGGGGTCTTCGCATTAACGGTAACCCTACAGTTGGCGGCAGAAACTGTGCTAGGAAATAAATTACATAGGCAGACGAGATTTTAACCTCACCATTTATTTTTGAGAGGTCATATACATAGCTCCACTCCCCCCCCCTCCCCACTCCCCTTTTTTCTTTCTCTAGAAAGCATTCAAGGTACCCTGTGTGCCTTGGGCAAAAAGTACCAGTATGTGAAGATGTCTTCGTATCATAATTTTGCTATCGTAAAGCTGCAAATACATGTCATTTAAGATATTATGTATTTCACTTTGCTGGTAAACGAAAAAGTTAGTTGCATATCGTTAACGGTACGTGACAAACCGGGCTCCGCTTTAATTTTCTGTATGGTTTTGATAGGTAATTTGAAGTTCAGTTTTGCAGTAGTAGGAACAAAAAAATAATTGTTTTTCCTTTCTTATAAAATAACTTTTTGAGGAAGAAAAACTGAAAACAAATTTATGTAGTAAAACAATTATGCTTGTTCTGAAAATTTCGTAAATTGGAAATGTTAAAGCATAAAAGTTGTCAGATATAGTTAAAAAGTAATGTTTTTGAAATTGTATAGTAATGTTTTAGCTTTTTATTTTCTTTGTACATTCCGTGTCATATTTTATTTAAAATAACTATGCCCTGGCTAGTGAAAATAGAGACGAAACGTTTATGGGAATGCCCCCGTGTGTTATTTTGTCGGTTTAAATCTTACTAACTTAAATGAATATGTATTGCGTCTGTTTATTCTGTGTTGAACGTATTTATTCAAGCTTATTAGGTTGTTTGTTAGTAAAACACATTGACTGTTTGATTGATTGATTTGATTCAAGAAACGAAATCACAGCACTTGGGGCATTCCCATAAGAGCTCCGTCCCCATCTTCAGCAGCCAGCGAAGAGTTCTGATACCAATAGTGCCAGTAACATTATGATTAAACGTCCATCTTGCCTTGCCCCTGAGCCTCGAGTATCTGCCAGAACGTCTCGTCACTCCCCCCCCCCCCCCCCCCACTCCCCCCCCCCCCCCCCCCCCGCCGCATCAATCTCACCAGACTAGGTGATCCATCTGCTCCTCCGAACTGTACACGCTCTCCCACAAGGCACTAACCACGTCTGCCTTATCATGCATCAGTATTCCAACAAACTATGCAAAGCCAGCCAGTCTGTCCGCCTGTTCATTTCCCAACACACCGGCGGTCCCTGGTGAAAAAATCCATATAATACTCCCAACCCGTGTCCCCCGCAGCGAGGCATGCCACTCTGCACGAAGCTTGCCTGTCCTGATCTTCCTCAGCTTTCTGAGTCGGTTACAATCACGGTGTGTGTGTGTGTGTGTGTGTGTGTGTGTGTGTGTGTGTGTGTGTGTGTGTTATGTTCTCTAACCAGCGGAAAGCTGCAGTGACCGCCTCCACCTCCATTCTTAAGCTGGATGTTGTGGTATCATATGCTAGGCTCTCCTGCACCAAACGTCGACCATTAACTTTTGCTAAGAAACCCCAAGAATTTTTGTTCCCTCTTGACACTGAACCGTCTGTGTAAATGATCAAATCCTCTGAGCTAGCATTATCTTAAATGAATTGCTGGATCTTCACCTCCGTGGTACCTGCTGGCCAGTCTCTGCATTCCCGGCTCAGTGTGATTATGACCCTACACAAGTCTGACTGTTCTGTTTAAATGAACACACTGACTGAAGGAACGTTAAAGGACATAGACGTCTCAACGATTGCAATTGCAAAGTTATGTTGACAGGAAGTGGCTTCGTTGACGTTATACCCAATTAAGTCAAGGCTTAGAATAAACGACGGCCTTTCACATTCACAGGGAGTCGCTGTGGCGTTGGCGGCTAGACGCCCCTTCTGAGGGTCAGAAGGTCGTGGGTTCGCTTCCTGGCGGAGCCGGACTTTTTTTCAGAAATGACCTTGACTCCTAAGTCTACCCAGGCTTGAGTGGGTACCATATGTAGTCCTGGGAAGTAAAGACGGCCGGTGTTATGCTGACCCACCGCCTTCTCTAGAAAATTCCCTTAATGTGTTATGCGAGGTCGTAGGCCGTGAGACTGACTTCCCTTCATCGACCAGTGTGTCTACATCCATGTACAGTTGTTGTGTTGTGGACATTGCTTTCATTAACTGTATTCAACCGTTTTATGGAGTGTGATTATAAAGATGCATAGGAAATGCTGTAATGCTTTATGTGAATATGTGACTATATTTTAAATTTGGCCGACTACTGTAGCTTAGGCGTTGCGATCCCTGCTGCGGACGGTTTGTCTTGCGCTGGTTT
Source organism: Candidula unifasciata (assembly GCA_905116865.2). Lineage (NCBI taxonomy): Eukaryota > Metazoa > Mollusca > Gastropoda > Stylommatophora > Geomitridae > Candidula > Candidula unifasciata. The sequence continues at coordinate 637,474 of CAJHNH020001624.1, read as the reverse complement.
TGACAGTGGTACCGAGAGCCGACCGTCCAGGAAGCAATGGCAAACTACTGGACGTAAATTTGCCTAGAAAAACTACAACAGCCAGAAAGTGCTGGGGTTGGTTCTGCAACGTCCTGTAAAGGATACGCAACTAATTATTATTTAAATTTGCTAGTGAGGGAGAAATGGAAAAAAGTGCATTCCACGAAAAAAAATAGTCCGACTAAATACACATAGTGATATGTCGTCATCTTTTCGTCCCTGTGATAGGACTGTATCCGATGAATATTAGATAAATCTTATGTTGAACATGAGTTACCAAAATTTATCCTATTTTAAAATCAATGTGTGTCCGTTTGTGTTTCCCGAACCGCCAGCCTACTTATCATTTGAAGTACCACAAACTCGCACAATTTCTGAAAAGCGGGCATTATAAATTGTCATCAGACTCAGCAGATATGAAAACAAAATCACCGTGTGGCTGTCTTTGGATAACATACACAATTTTTCAAACTCTGCAGTGTCAGACTGCAGCAAAGATAAAAGAACTGGAACATGTATACTGTCAAACGGGTCAGATCATGTTGTCTTGTGCACAATTAGTGTGAAAGCAGAGACTGCACCATCAATATATGTAAGTGTATAAGTTTTACCAGACATGTGTGTGAAAGTGTATCTTGAAAAAAAAAAAAAGAAGTTTAGCTTGTAAAGATCTTGAGTAGATTAGTACTGAAAGTAAATTGGAAAAAATGGTCATAACTGGAAAATCTACAGATTCATTACAACGAGACTGACCTTCCAACATCTCCCACCAGTGTCAGTCGTTTATTAGAAGAAGCCTGGATAAAAACATTCAGCAACAACGATATAAAATTGCTTCAGGTACTCAACATTGTTCAAGAGTGTGGTTTTTGTTAGCTGCAAAGTTTACAACAATCTTCTCAAGCAGAACAGTACATGTATAGAAAATCCAGGCATTCCAGGGCTCCAAAAAAAACTTCTTCCTGTATGACTGTTCACCTGTTGAAATGCATTTGGAAAAGGATAAATCAGAAAGATACAGAGCAAACATGTTCATATCCTTCCACAGATGGGCTAGTTTTGCATGCAGCATCTACCTCAGACTCTACTGTACCTGCAGAAAATTAGGATGCAGCATCTACCTCAGACTGTACTGTACATACAGAAAATTAGGATGCAGCATCTACCTCAGACTGTACTGTACCTGCAGAAAATTAGGATGCAGCATCTACCTCAGACTGTACTGCACCAGCAGTAGTTTTGCATGCAGCATCTACCTCAAACTGTACTGCACCAGCAGTAGTTTCGCATGCAGCATCTACCTAAGACTGTACTGTACCAATAAAATAGCAAGTGCTTCTTGTTCACACCTGGAGCATCTGTATCTCACCTGGGTCGTGTATTTTTAAACAATTACCCACAAATTCACAAGGATAAGGAACTGATTTCCTCAAACAAGAAGAAACTAGAAAAATCTATATTAAATTGCTTCAGTAAACACTGATTTTTGCCCTCTCTCATCTAAAAACATACATGTATGCCTATGAACATGCTGACTTGTATAAAGTACAGAGAAGAAATATTTAGTAGTGCTATAGTATTGTTTTATAAATTGCTCTGGAAGAAAAACTATGCTTTCATACTGACGGTGCAAACTTATTATAAGCAGTGCACCTTTATTGTGGATACACTATATCAATTTTTTTTTAAAGCAGTCTCTGGGTAAGTGGGGGGGGGGGGGGGGGAAACATGGCCATAATTTACTAACTAACCTCTCACAGAAAGTCATTTGCCTCTTTACTAATTATTAACTAACAGTATAATTATATGTTGTAGCAGTATACTAATATTAATCCTAAACCATTTGTGTTCATTTTTGTGAATCCTTTTCTGCTTCGCGATCACTGTCTGTAAATTTTGGCAGAAACTTCTGGTTGTTCATCTACTTCTGGGCTTTAGTCTTGTTCCAGACACTGTTTGTTGCATGCATATATGCTATGCAGATTTGATTATTTGAAAGCAGGCTGCTGTTTCTTGCCTCTCAGGCAAACACATTCCGACTCTGAAGGAAGAAACAAGTCAACTCTTACCACATGCTCATTGAGGAGGCGGCGAGTCTGTTCTTGTTTTTTTTTTTCCCCCAGCAATGAAACCCGATAGCTACATGGGAAATTTGTTTGTTTGATATGTGTATAATGCACAGCATTTGCAGTTGCATGGTCTGTTTTAATGTGCTTAACTTACCTTTACAATAATATACCAATCATGATACTTATACGCGTTGTTGCATGCAGTATTCAGAAATATGTGTGATGTATTTTTAAACAGTTACCAAAAAAATTCATACTGATAGTGAACTGATGTAATCCAACAAGATGAAATTGGACAAATTTGTTTGTGCTGTTTGTACCTTGAGAAAACGAATATTTAGTAGTGCTATAGTATTGTTAGGAAAACTGCTCTGGGTTAAAAATAATGCCACGTATCACTTTCACATTGACTGTACATTACAACAAAAAAAAAACAAAAAAAAATACATGTTCATAATTTTCTAAACTTTTTAAGCAAGTCAGCTGCTTGTTTACTTATTATTAACTATAAGTATAATTATGTGATGTAGTAGTATACTTATAATAATAATATTTACCATCAATCATTTATATGAATGTTTTGTATGATTTGTGTATGTTTTACAGCAGTATTTTGAATGTGCTAAATGCCACCCCCTCCCCCCTGCCCCCCCCCTCCTGCCCCCCTCCTGCCCCCCACCCCCGATCTTTTGATGCAATACTTCCTCAGAATCAAAGAGTTAGCACTGATAACTTGTGCTGGATGAACTTCCATCTTATTTCTACACCTTCCTGAATGTTATGTTCATGTTAACTAGCAAAAGAATTTTTGTTTATCTGTAAAAGCTTTTATTGTTATATTTTAATAGCACACTTCTTTATTTTCAAAATGACATATAATTCGATAAAATGTGTTGAAAATTAAGGAAACTGAAGTTTAATCTGCACATAAATCTACTCGACAGAAATAGCGAACTAGAATTTCCGTTAACCTAGTTGGCCTATAATTAGCTCCATGAGGTCGTGGCTGTCTACATCTCCCACCAAGTGCCGATTGGTTTTTAAAAAATAGTTCCAACCCTATATCCCCAATACACCCAAAGGCGTGTAAAAGGGACCTTCACTGACTTTACTTTTTTCATATTTACTGACCAAGGACCTATATAAGCTCTAACATCTTACAGGGATGACGTAATATATTTTCTTCTTCTTAAGCATTCCGAGCCCTTGAAATTAATTGCTGCAAATAACACCCGCCTCCATTCATCTCCCTGTTTGGCCTTCTATTTACAGCTGGTGACATAAAGTGTTTATAAGTCTGTCTGGATATTATCTCACCGTGTCTTCTTGGTCTGCCTCGTGGTCTGCTACTACTAAGCTCCCTTGTGTATACAGCTTTTACCTCTCAGGTATCTTACATTCTCTGAATATGCCCCAGCCATTTCAGTTTATTAACCTTTATGATGTCAGTGATCAAAGGTGATTTAAACAGATTATGAATTTCGTTGTAGCTTCCCACTCTCCATTAACGAATTCCGCTGTTTGCGTATTTGATGGATCCAAAGATTCGCCGTAACTCAGTTTTTGAAATCTATAAAAAGGCTTCATCTCTTTTAGTTGTGCTTCAGGTTTCAGAGTTAGACAAAACAACTGGTCTTTTCAAATTTTTATATACTTTGATGCCCGGCTCTCTAGCGTAGTTGGCTAAACCGGATTGCGCGGTGACCGGGTAACGAACTCCTTGTGGTCCGGGTTCACTCCCGGGGGGTAGGCAGAAAAGCCACATTTTTCCCAGATTTACGGTATTTACAATGGAATCCAGGCCGAAAGGTTGCGATATCCATAATACCGAGCCTAAGGGCTAACAACTCTTGGCTTCTGGATACTAAAACAAATTAAAACAAAACAATATACTTTGATCTAGGTGTTGCGAAACAGAGACTTTGACTTTAGCAGATTGTTTATGCATATGTATGCAGTAATATATATATATATATATATATATATATATATATATATATATATATATATATATATATATATACACACACACACATATGGTTAGCTTTACGTTAGTCTCCCCAAATAGAGTAGGTCACTTTTCATTCACAAGTTTGTTGTGCTGGTCGACTTTGCTGAAGGTTACGGCTGTGTCCTGCTCTATTGTTTCGTTTCTGTGATGTCTTTCATTTGCGTTTTTATTCCGAGAAAGAGAATGTCTGTGACATAGGTTGCAGCACTCTCTAGAGGGTTGTGTTAGACCCAGTTTATCCATGTTTTTGGAGTCTTAAAAGTGCTGGCTTGCTGAAATATACAACATGCGATATCAATGGCATTGTGGAACACCCCCGTAACCTCGTGAGAAGGCTACGGGGCTCAGGAACTACCAATCAGAAGTGAGCTAGTGTGTATGGGCGGGGTCTGAGGAGACTAACATTACTTTTTCCTAAATATATAGATGTGTGTGCGTGTGTGTGTTTGTGTGTGTGCGTGTGTGTGTGTGTGTGTGTGTGTGTGTGTGTGTGTGTGTGTGATCAATCTGATATGTTGTCTTTAGGATATGGTATTTTCCCATGTTGCTTTGCGTATTTTTGAATGTGAAAAAATGCTTTCGTCGTATTGATTCCTTGCATACAAATTGGTGAATTATTCTTCATTTTCATTTATTACTCCTAATCCACAAGTTCCCATTTTCTGCTCATAGCCTGGGTTTTCTGAGTCTATTACAATATATGTTGCCCATCAACATGTTTTTAAAGTTATCTCTCTTTCATTACTTATGTAAAGATTCCTTTTCACGCCTTAGGCGCATCGGGCACATGCGAAGAGCATCCATATGTTTACTGACCAGTCGGCTCTAGGTGTTGGTATCACCAACTGTAAAGAGAGGGCCAACCAGAGAGATAAATGGAGGCGGGTGATATCTGTAGCAATGAACCTCAAGGGCACGGAATGCTGAAGAAGAAGAAGAATCGGCATTAGATGAGTAACGTGGTCAGCATTACGCCAGCCGTCTTTACTTCCACAGGACAAACATCCTGGTACCCACTTTAGGCTGGGTCGACCTGCGACGCCCCATACCATGATAAAATTCCATGCAGCCAGCAGTGGGTTTCGATCGCGGAGCGTTGGAATTACGAGTCGCGCTCGCAACGCCTAAGCCACGGGCACCGCTTTCATTACTTATAATATTTAGAAATGTCATGTTAAATTTTCCGTTATCTGGCTGCTCCTCAGGGCGGTAAACTTCTTCTTCTTAAAGGCAATGCCGCATGGCGTTGTTAGTCATTTATATCCAGAAGCTGCTGTCTCGTGTACTTTCAATCAACTCTGACACAGATGATCCTCCAGGCCATGTTATCACTTTCCATCATATTTTCTCTTGGTCTCCCTCTGCCTCTCCTTCTCTCCAACTGTCCTACTGTCACGATGTACTCCAGTTTTCTTCTTCTCATCAACTGACTCTTTGATATGGTAAGCATTCCAAGTTCATAATCTATTACCGACAGGATCACATGCTGGACCATTGTGAACAGCATTCTTTATTCCATGTCGATTGCTGCCATAATCTTGAGAGCATTGAGTGTTCTGCTGAGTCTCCCAATGCTTCTTACCTAATTGGGAAAGGGGGAAGGGGGTTTGAGTTCCCATCCAGTTCTTGTCCAGAAGTGAGGAGAGTGAGGTGTGGTTGGGAGTGGGGCTGGGCCTCTCTCTCTCCAAACTTCCCTTATTTTTGTTGTTGACTCCGCCTAAAATAGTTAACTAGAAAATGCTAACTTCATGGCGGTGCGCTCGACCAAATGTTTCCCGTGTCGGTTCCGATGCCCGATTTTGGGAGGGAAGATAACCATACCCACTGATCCATAACAAGCAAGTCGTACTAAGCTACTCATTAGAAATTTTTCCTTACAAGTCGGATTACACTTGCCTAAGAGTCAAGGAACCAACAATCGGTATACAAAAAGCCATATTTTGGAAACTGATGTTCATGCAAAACTTAGGTTCTAGAAGAAGACCAAAGTCAAGAAGTGGTCGATTCACCAGATCTTTCATCCGGGGTTACAGCAAGTGGACGCTTTAAGAAGAAAACTAAAGTAACCAGATAATTGAATCGTCAACGGGCAGCTATCCGATCCACAATTTCGCGAAACCCTTCAGCAGACGTCGCGAGTGGCCTCCCTGACGTAGGGTAAGAAAGCTAAACAATTCTTAGAAAACTCGCAGTTCTCATAGAATTGGTTTCTAACAGAACCAGAAACCGTTTCTGAAACGCGTCTTCATCTAACGTGAAAACCGTGTACCTTGATAATCGCATAATAAGTGTTGATCTCACAAGATAAGGCGACATTTCCTTATAGTGTGTGACAACCAAAAGGTGGGTTCTAGTTATTGAATAGGCTGTGTCACACTGTGTGCTTCAATCAAAGATGACTAAACACGACTATATCACACGATAGTTGTGTGTGTGTGTGTGTGTGTGTGTGTGTGAATAACACTAAAGCGAAACATTGATGAGATCCTACACGATGTAGCAGGAATACCAGTTAGTTTGGTTACTCGTGAAATCTTTACCCGCACAAGGCTGCATGTTTCACCAGGTTAGTGTAGCTGCTACGGGTGCCAATGGCTTTTTTTTTTAAAAAGAAGTTGAACAGCATAACTGGGCTTTTCTCTGCTTGTATGGTGAACTTAACCTAGTCACAGTTATAACATAAAGCTAGTTTTTTTTAATGCTAGTTGAGCGTGACTATTTTTTTTTCAAAGTAAGCCAAGCCAAGTTAGCAGTCTGTAGGGGAAAACATAAGATTAGACCAGTTACCAAGAATAACATAAACAACCTATGATATACTGAGGATGTTTTGATCGCCGAAAATGTAATGTAGTGTATTGTTTGAGGGGACCTCTTTTTGTCATACCTCCTTCAGCATAGACTCTCTTATCTTCTAGCATGTTGACATCCTATTCCATTTTCGGCTATCCTCCGAATAACGGGCTCAACAAGATGACCTCCGCAAAAACATCCTAACAGAGCCTCAGTCACGTGTCAATTGAGCACTTCCGGCGACTTAATTTGTAGTTTTCCGCTGACTACCGCCACCGCCGAGAGTATCCCGCACACCGCTAACACAGCGTGGATTGGGGCTAAACTAGATAGCTGGGACTCACGAGCAGCAGCTTCCGCATCTCTTGCAGCTTTGCTCGTGAGTCCTTTTTCATTTCCTTTACCAGTACATTTTTATTTCTCTTTGTTTCCATGATATACAACCTATTTTCTGTATATCTGCATCTTTGTTTCGTAAGTTGTAGGTTAAAATGTCTGGCCATGTTTGTAGTGCACTTAGACCAAACAGAACAAATGTAATCAAAGTCTAAGATTGTCTCATTTGTTTAATTTAAAAAAAAATTTACTAGTAATACCTACCTAACTCATGGGGAGGGGGGGGGGGGGGGGGGGGGGGAGGGGAGGGGGGGGGGGGGGGGCTGGAGGGGGGGTGAACAGTAGGTCTGGATGATACCCAACTCACAGTGAAAAAATTATTTGAACTTTCGGTTGGATTGCCACTCGCAGAATCAGCATGCAAACATCTCCTCCTTCTTCCTGTACACTTTCGTGGAAACTTCTTCTGGTTGTTCATCCATCTCTGGACTTTAATCTTGTTCCAGTACTCAAGATTTTGTTTACACATATGTTTTACATATCTGGCTTATTTGTCTGTAGATTCTTGCCTCTCAGGCAGATGAACTTTGACCTTTGGAGGAAACTTCTTATTAGTTTACTTTTACAAAATGCTTGTTAGGGAGGCAGGGGACTAACTAATCTAGTTTTTTTCCCCCCAGTGGGGCCCAGGAACCCACACTTGGAGCATAGGAACTCTTTGTTGGCTACTGAAGAAGGGGACGGGGCGTAAGAGTGAATTTCCAAAGTTCATTGATGTTAAATCCTGAAATCATTCTATGAATAACTAGTACAGTACAAGAGAAGTCTGAATGGTAGTAGTCTGTACTCAAGGTTTGCAGACCTGTCCGGTCAAAATAGACGCTAGGCACGGTCACTGTTTTGAGTCGTGACAATTTTTTTTGCTTCTTCCAGACGGTGGCCTTTGCATTTTTGCTTCATTTGTAAAATGAAAAGATATAGTTTCTTTGCCCAGCTTCTGCGTTAACTGCATGGTGGGACACTGTGAGCTGCGGCTTTCATTTTTAATGTTTTTTGACTATGACCAACATGGTTGTTTGAATTGTACATTCAGAAAATGGCGCCTGGCTTGTTGCAATATTGGTGGTGCCATTGTGTGATTAAAATTGATCCCGTATGCAACTGCTGATCTGTTGGTGACATCTGCTACCATCGATGTTGAACTGCATTTCTAATGTCAGACTGTGTTAGCACTTCAGATGACTACTGTATGCTTTTAATGCATGTGTATGTTAGTGTGTATGTTGAGACAGCAGTCTGTCAATCTTTCCGCAAGGGACTGTGATAAACATTCTGTGTGTTTTTCGCTGGCACAGGAGAGGAGCAACTATGGGGTGACCCATTTGCAATGAAGCTGAAACTAATATTACCAACATTATCAAGACCTGTTTGATTAAATGTGGAATTACTTAAAAAATATAACCAGAAATCAGTCAGGTGCTGCCTTCTGCACAGGAAAGGTTGACAGCAGTTAATCTCCAGCACAGTTTCAGGTCCTGGTTGTGTGTACTCTCTCAGGCTACTGTTTATCAGTCTCTTTATGTTATCCTTCCACTTGTATCCATGTCTACATCTTGCCCACCTGCCTTCGGCCTTTCCCTACTGTGTTTTTTAAATTTTTAACAGGGCAGAAATATTTCACTTTTCTCTTTGTGTTTAATTTTTTTGTTCTTCAACAACGAACTTTTCATTGGCATTCTCTACAAAAACTTGTGTATTTGGCTTATTCCATGAAAAACAACTCATTCTTTTTTTTTTTTTTTTTTGGTTCCATGAAATAGAGCTCATTCTTTATTTTTTTTTTTTTTTCATAAAATTCAACACTTTCTTTATTTTTGATGCAATGAAATACATCCCATTCTTTTTGTGTGTGTGTGGATTGTATGAAATAAAACCCATTCTTAATTTTTGATTCCATTAAATACAACCCATTCTTTATTTTTTTCTTCCATGAAATACAATCCATTTTTTTTGGGGGTTCCGTGAAATATAACCCATTTTTTAGTTTTGGTTCCATGAAATACAACCCATTCTTTACTTTAGATTCCATGAAATACAACCCATTCTTTACTTTTGATTCCATGAAATACAACCCATTCTTTACTTTAGATTCCATGAAATACAACCCATTCTTTACTTTTGATACCATTAAATACAACCCATTCCTTGCTTTTGATTCCATGAAATTAAACCTATTCTTCTTTAATATTCATTATCTCTAGAGCTCGAATGTGATTTTCTGATTGCTTGTTTATTGCCCAGGACGCTCTCTAAATGTATTCTTTCAACCACTCTCATTTTTTTTTTAGCCCAGTCTCTTCGAAACCTCTGCATTTATTTGTTGACTGATTCAGTACCAAACAACTCATCATGAGTTTAAAAAAATTTTTTTTTATATCAACTGACGTGTCTACCGTGTAACCGATAATTTTATTTTGCTACATTGACTTCCTCTAATCCAGAGCAGAGTTCCAGTTCGGATGTTACCGGTAACCCTGATTATATACATCCATTTCAACTTTACTTCTGAGTGTGGAGTGTCTGCCAGATCCCCTTGTCACTGCCCACTGCACTATATCGTTTGAGCTACTGAATATGTTCCCTGTGCTTAATAATATCTTCAGACACAAACTATTGCTCAAAGTTACAACTTCTTAGAATATATTAGGAGATTATTAAGAGTTTAAAAAAAAAAAAGAACAGAAATAACTAGAAAAGATAACCAAAGAACAATTAGATTGTTTGGTTGGGGTTAACCATCCCAGGCTTGCAGTCTTTTAAATAGAAGAGTGGATTAAAGAAAATAGGTCGTGGTAAGGGAAATTTAAAGCTAGTAGATAGTGCAGGTGGCAGAGAGTCCAAAGTTCAAAAGTTTGACCTGCATGTCTAAAAATAGACATACTCACATGCCACAAGGTCAGGGAAAGTCCAACATACAAATATTCTTAGGCAGATCAGGGGACAGAGACATCATATGCATGCATGTACCATATACAGATGCAAGTCTACTTCTTCTGGGTTTTCCTCTTAAAGGGTGGTTGACTTTTTGTGTTGTGGTTTACAGCTAGGCTGTGGTATTTATGCCTTTCAGCCCAGATTTCAGCAAACCCTTAATTAGTTTAAGCCATTGTGCCTCATTTGTTTTTTCATCTTCTGTGCCATATGATGAGATATTTCAAAACATTATACTTTTTTTTAAATTCAGCTCTTGTACCATACATTATAATATTATTTAATCGTTTAACAAAATGCTTCATATGTTTATTTGACTCCTATACTTAATTTCCATAATGTTTCATTTTTTTTACCACTTATACGCCAGGGATTCAGTGTGAGGCATTGGCTAAATGGTCCTAGGTTCAAATCCAGATTGTGGTGGCTTTTTAAAAAAAGTTACCTGAGCTCCAAGTTCGACTTAGCCTTACAATAGATATGAAAGAAATATAGATAAGCCATACTTGGTCAAATGAAAACTTCTGGAGTCTTTGGTTACTATACTGAGATTTGGACATGTCACCTCAGATAACAACAGCTTTGTTTTTTTAACAGCACCACAAATCTCTTGATATTCTAAGAGAGAGAGAGAGAGAGAAAGGGGGGGGGGGGAGAGTTTGTCCATGCAAAATAGAAAAATAAAGTGGTTTATTTATGACAGACACCAATTGTTGGTTTGTTTTGACACTATGATGACAGCTTTAACCAGGAAGTGTAAACTTTTGTAGTTAAATTATAAGCACGCTAATTCATACTCAGTAACTTCCGTCACCACTACATACGTATTCACACAGCATGGGGAAACTGACACTGGTGTATTATGTATAGTACGGGTGTATCACTTGACATGTCAGGAGCATGTGATGTGATGGGTTTTCTGCATCAGGAGCATGTGATTTGATGGGTTTTCTGTCGAGTGCATGGTTCCCTGTGGAACCATCTTCTTCCTTTTTTTGTTATTGAAGGTCTACAGTAAACCTCATATCTTTTAGTAGGCATATGCTTTCATACTGAAAAACATATAATTTATAAATATTAGAAATGCAGACAGGAATGCATTTTTCTTCTCTTCTTTTTAGTGTTTGCCAACTGTAAACTCCAGCGGAAAGTTCTTTTTTTTCCCCACACTTTTAGACTTAAGTCTTGTTCCAGAACTTGAGTTTTGCATGCACATCCGTTTTACAGATTTGTCTTATTTATATGCTGTTAGTTCTTTACCTCTCAAACAGATGCACTCTGACTTTAAAGGGAACACCACTAATTAGTCAACTTTTACAGCAGGTTTGTTAGGGATACACGAGTTTTATTTTTTTTTTAACTCTTACATACGAATATACATACTTTTACTTAGGTTAGGGCACCGTGGAAACATTTTAATCGAAAAAAGGTGCTGCAACTAAGAACAGTATGAAAAACACTGGCCGAGATGTTGTGCTGTACAAAGGAGGAGCTTCGTCCCTGACTTTAATCTCCCATTGCCATGGGCTGGTATTCACATGCCTCCCTACGGCACAATATTCTCACCTGGAAAGACATAAAGATTTCAATATGTTCTCCATCTAAATAAGTTATTCTCTCACAGGTTCCAGGACTGTCTGTTTGAGTCATGCAACAAGAGAAGTTCATGAAAGAATTTCTGTAGCTTGTTCAGGAGCACGCTGGTCTGTCGCCAGCATTTAAGCAGCTGATCATGGTGTCGAAAGCAAATGTGACTCTGGTTGTACTTGGAGTCTTGGGTGTCGTCTTCCTGGTACTGGGGTGTGTGCTGATTCATGTGTTTACCAACATGATTCATGATCAGGTGGTCCAAGTAAGTATGTCCTTCTCTTAACAAGTTTGGCTGTTTTGGGTAGTTTTTTACCCCCAGGGATTCAAGTGTGTAGGGAAATGAACAGGCAGACAGATTGGCTGGTTCTGGCTAGAAAATTGATACATGGCAAGCTTCTAGTGTGAGTTATGGGACCCCATTTAGAAAAGGGGTAAGGGGGGGATAGTACAGCCACTGCTCCCATAACATGCATGTCTTAGAAGTCAGAGTGCATCTCCCTGAGAGGCAGAGAACCAAAAGTCTGCATACAAATAAGTCAGGTCTGTAAAATGGAAGTGCACCCAAATCGCAAGTCCTAGAGCAAGACCAGAAGTGGATGGACAGCTAGAACTTTCCACCAGAGTTAACCTCTGGTAAAGGTTAAGGACATGAAGATATATGGCAGGATAGTTGTGGTCAGTGCCCTTTGGGAGCTGGTGCACAAGTCTGAGAGGAAAGAGAAGGCTGAACACACAAGTCTGAGAGGAAAGAGAAGACTGAACACACTAGTCTGAGAGGAAAGAGAAGACTGAACACACAAGTCTGAGAGGAAAGAGGAGACTGAACACACTAGTCTGAGAGGAAAGAGAAGACTGAACACACAAGTCTGAGAGGAAAGAGAAGGCTGAACACACAAGTCTGAGAGGAAAGAGAAGGCTGAACACACAAGTCTGAGAGGAAAGAGAAGGCTGAACACACAAGTCTGAGAGGAAAGAGAAGGCTGAACACACTAGTCTGAGAGGAAAGAGAAGGCTGAACACACAAGTCTGAGAGGAAAGAGAAGGCTGAACACACAAGTCTGAGAGGAAAGAGAAGGCTGAACACACTAGTCTGAGAGGAAAGAGAAGGCTGAACACACAAGTCTGAGAGGAAAGAGAAGGCTGAACACACAAGTCTGAGAGGAAAGAGAAGGCTGAACACACAAGTCTGAGAGGAAAGAGAAGACTGAACACACAAGTCTGAGAGGAAAGAGAAGACTGAACACACAAGTCTGAAAGGAAAGAGAAGACTGAAAAACAATCAGACCCTTCCTGGTACCATTAGAATTCAAACTCTGCACTTGCTGCTGAAATTGGGGACCGAGTGCTTATGGCAGTGTGCTGAATGCCATGATTTAGATTCTTAACTCACTGCAGTTGAAGCTTTTATATAGTGATAGTTAATCACAATTTGAATTTTATATTGTTGGATTTAGACATCACCAGAACCCCTGCGTTTTCAGTTTTCAAAATTAATCTTCTTCTGTACTTACCCTTGGCACATTATGTTTTGGTTCACAGTTAGACTATGATATCCTACCCTCCGGTCCAACACATCCAATTTGAGCAAAATACAGGCTGTTCATTGTTGTCCTTATTCTAAACATTGTGTCTATCTTTCCTATCTCCTACACGTATTCTTGTTCAATAGTTATATGTAAAAGACTGCCAGTCCAGTATGATGGGCAGGACAGCTGGCTGCTGACAGTTTAATAAGTTATTAGTTTCCAGCCATGGTTTGCTGATGTAGTTTCCCAATTTCTAAATTTCTATTTCTAGACTGTAGGTCCAATGTTTCCATCACCCAGCTACAGAGTTGAGTGCCTGATGCGACCCTGTGAGCAGCGGTTTTCTTTTTGAACTGCACTGGAAAATGGTGTATTAGCACTTCTGATAACCGCCTTATGCATTTACTTTGTGTGTGCAAGCTTCAAAATTTTGCGGCACTGATGTGTTTTTTCACATTTCTCAAACGATATGGAATTACGGACTTTTTGTTATTTCCAGTGGCAAAGAAATGGATTGATGACATTAAAGACCTTCTCCATCAACATAGAGGAAAATCCAGCCTGCAGTAATATCATTTCATGACTCATCCAAGCATCCCAGTAGCATACGGATGAATTCATTATGCTATATTCATATGTAGTTTTACTTGTGTATTTACATATTTGTATCTATATTTTACTTCACAAGAATTTGCCACTGAAGAACGGGTCAAAGTCTTTCAAGATGTGGTCAGACCCAACAAGCCCAATCTACTTCCAAGTGTGGATGTATGATGTTGTAAACCATCAAGAAGTTCTGAATGGAGACAAGCCATATGTACTTCAGAAAGGACCTTACACTTACAAGTATGTGCAGTTATTTTTTCTTTTCATTGTTGTACATTATGTTTTTTGCTTCTATTATTGTTTTGGAAAAAGGTTAAAGAAAAAGACCCTTTTCACAGGCTTATCAACACTATATGGGTGATGTAGTTATCATGGAGACGAGAGCTAGAGAATGAAGTTAGAAAGATAGGGAGGACATGGGGAGAGCTCCATGTAATGGCGAAGGATAGAACGACTTGGTGTGAGTTGGTTGAGGGCCTATGCTCCATTGGGGGATAGAAAGGCAGAAGAAGAAGTTATCATGCCAGCCACCTTTACTTCTGAAGTAATTTCCTGATACCCATTTTAGACTGAGTGGACCTGGGAGCCTAGGTTGTTTTTATTAAAATTCACCTCAAGGCGAAGTTCTTTTGATAAAAGACGGATGTAAAATCCGACAGTTACTGGTAGCATCGGAATTAAAACTCTTCGCTTGCTGCTGAAGATGGGGATGGGGCGCTTATGTGAGTGTCCTGAGTGCTGTGATATTGATTCTTAAATCAACATTCAACATTCTTTTGATAAAATTGATGTATTTGTTTTTTTGGTTTGGGGGGGGGGGGGGGGGGGGGGGGAGTTTCATTTTAATTCTATACAACTTTGAGTACAGTGTTCTCTCAATGGACCACTATTCTCTTATTAAAGGGCTGAACCAGGTACAAACCTGCAAAACATGTTCTGCAGTTTGCACACTCAGCCCATGTGGACATAATGATCAACTAATCGGACAAAGCCTGTGTATGCGCTTATTATACCCTATCCTGAGATATAGAATGATGACCTATCCATTCTGGTCAAGAAAGTGGTAGCCATCATTGGCCAGATTCTGTTCGCATCTGATAGACATTTTGTTTTACCTTTGAATTTGTGTTTTGCAAAATAAAAACTGGATATAACCATAAAAAATGTTTATTTAAAAAATCTGAACAGAACTGACCAAGTCATAATTGTTTGGTTACCCACTGGACATTATAGATTCAATAAATTATAGATTCAATAAATTATAGATTTAATAAATTATAGATTCAGTAAATTATAGATTCAATAAGTTGTAGACTCAATAAATTATGGATTCAATAAATTTTAGATTCAATAAATCATTGATTCAATAAACACTCATATAAACTAGGTTTCATCCAGACAGCTCCCTGTCACTGTCTTCAAGCTGAGCAGACCACAGAGCATGTCTTGAAAAACAGTCCTCTTCTGGAAGAGCAGCATGTGGCCACAGACAGTAGACCTGACAACTAAGCTTTGGAGAAACCTAAGAGACTTCAGGCAGTCATCCCAATTTTGGACCCATAGTGGATTAAGAGAATAGCCAGAGATCGCTGAAGAAGATTTGTGTTTACTATCTTGTTCTTCTTCGCGTTCACCAGCTGTAAACTGGCGGAAAGTTCTGGTTGTTTGTCCACTTCTGGACTGCAGTCCTGTTCCAGAACCTGAGTGTTGCGTGTGCATCTGTTTTACAGATCTGATTCATTTGTGTGCAGACTGCTGGTTCCTTGCCTCTCAGGCCGATGCACTTCGACTTTGAGGGAAGCTCCCAATTAGTCAACTCTTACGACATGCATTTGGGTAGACAGGGGTCTATTCTTGTTTTTCCACAGGGCCCCGGAACCCACACATCATTTGTGAAGAAATTAAAGTGTAATTATGTTTCTACTGCATCATTTTGCTTGTTTGTTGAACTGTTCAGGATGCAGAGCCATATGTTGAAACTAGTTCCATGTAACATGCTTGAATTATATTTCTAATTTTCAGTCCCAGGAACCTGTTGCAAATGTTGTTATTTATTGAGTAAAGAAAGAGCAGGTTACCACACAGTGCTACAGAATCAGCCACTGTGCCAGCCTGTTAGTTTCTCAGCACACATTTGTAACCTGGAGAAATTGACCAAAGGATGATAACTACCCAGAACCTTTGAAGGTCATCACATTCTGAGGAGAATGGTGCCGCCGAGAGTGACCATTGGAGCGGTCATGGAAAAGACAAAATGTAGATTTAATCACTTAATCACACTGTTGCTGATAGCAGTGGAATTCGAACTCTACACTGGCTGCTGAAGTTGGGGACAGAGTGCTTATGACAGGGGCAGGCAAACTATGGCCCAGTGGCCAAAACTGGCCCACCGAGTAATTTTTTTTACTGGCCAGCGAGGCAGGTGTAAAATTACTATATAGTCGTGTCACTGGTGAGTTCCCAAAATAGCAGAACACAAAAAAAAACATGTTTGTTTATATACAGAAAGAAGAAAAATATCCAGATAACAAAATTCAAAAAAGTTATAACCCAAACAATGATTACCAGAAACTGATGTCACCAAGTCTTTGAATCTGCTATTGAAACATGTTGCAGACTAATTCAGACATGAAAAGACAGTATCTGTTAGCACTATTTGATTTTTTATTAAATATAAGGTGATTACCAATTTTTTCTTCTGTTTGGTAAGTTTGTAGATCACAACAATGCAGCCTCCTTTCTTTGTGACCTACGATAAGGTTCTTCATCATCAAGTGCCTTGCCTGCTCGGCGTAGATGTTCATACATCTCCAGTGATCTCTGTCTTTGGTGTTCTAGATCAATTCTGTTGATGATATTTCTACAAGCCACTGTCTTAAGCCATCCACCATCATTTCTCGTGGTCTGCCTCTTCTACCAGTGATCTTTCCAGTCGTCACGGTATTTTCCAGTGCTCCTTTTCTCATTACATGACCAAAGAACTTTGTTAGTCTCCTTCTCATTGTAGTGTATAATGTTCTACTACAGGGTTGGTAATTGTAAATTTGACCCACAGACAAAAAAAAAAAATAAAAAAGGTTGCCCACTCCTGGCTTGTAGAAATGTCCCGACCGCTGTGATGTATGTTCACACCTTAACTATTGTGTAAAATGCAGTTTTCACTTGTCCAACTATCAAGTTTTAAAATGAATTCTTGTCACAGGGAGATTAAGCAAAAGTTTAACGTGACCTACAACAATAATGGTACGATGAACTACAGGGAGAGAAGCACTTACATCTTCAAGCCAGAGTTGTCTGCTGGGTTAGAGAATGATACATTCGTCTCTGTTAATTTGCCCTTACTGGTGAGTTGTTGCATCTCTGCATCTTTCCTTTTCTTCTTCCTTCCTTTCTCTCGTCCTTACCTTTCTTTTATGCCTCTTTCCTTCCTTTCTTTTTCTCCTCTTTCCTTTCTTCCATCCATCCATTTCTCCTCCCCCTTCTATCCTTACTTCCATCCATGCCTCCTTTCTTGCATTCCTCTTTCCTTCCTTCACTCCTGCCTCCATTTCTTCTTCTCTCTCCTTCCTTTCAACTAAGCATTTAGAAAGAAATTACTATAGATGTGTTTGGAGTGTCATGAAGATAGCCCAACTCTTAACTCAAACAGAGACATGCTCCTCGTGTGGGTTCTGGGGTTCCATTGTGGGGACTAACAATCCCTTAAATGACAGAAGATTGGTGACAAAACAGGCTAACGTACAAAGCATGTTAACTGTTTCAGGGCCAAAGGACAAATAAAGTGTTGCTTTAAAACTAATTTAACTCTCCTCTTGTACTGATGGAGTTATTTGAGGCACATAATTCTCACATAAGATAAATCCATTCATTCATCACATGTTGAACAATGAAGATATCAGATATATTCATTGCCACGTGTGGATCATGTACGAATGTGCCCAGAGCTCTGTGATGTTCATTCACCATAGCTTGCCAACTATAGGGATCAAGCAGTTTGTGTTGAAAAAAATTTTTTTTTAACATATTAATTCTTTGCCATGAATTCCAGAGAAATATGACTAAAAAGCTCAACAAAATAGGAAAAAGGAAAACGTGCACAAAACAACACAACGTAACGTTTCGACCGGGCGGCCTTTTTCAAACAGAAGTGGACTACACAAACGAGGAATGGAGAGTATGTAGATCTCTAAGGGGTGACGTGAGCGACGTTTAAAAAATGTGATGCGGAATAAATGAAATAAAATAAAATAAACGATGGCTAAAAAATATAGTCACAATGCTGGGAATAAAAGAAATGCAAGTGTTAATGATACATAAATGATATTGATAAGAAATAGAATATGGTAATAATATGAAATAAAATAAAATAATTAACATTTAAAATGTAATAAGATTAGAACTATTTAGATGAAGGTATGTTGGATATTGATACCTCTTGGACTAAGAACGCCAAGGCTGTGGATAAGGCGATTTTCCAAAGCGAGGCGGGTAGTATGATCGCCAGAGCAAGATTTTAATGCTGTGACAGATATGTCATCTTTACCGCTGTGGTCAGGGCTATTAAAATGAAGAGGGATTGGTTTGAGTGTCTTCTTGTCGATATCAGAGAGGTGTTCCCGGGAACACAGCCTGATAAATGTCACTGTCATCACAGCCTGATAAATGTCACTGTCATCACAGCCTGATAAATGTCACTGTCATCACAGCCTGATAAATGTCACTGTCATCACAGCCTGATAAATGTCACTGTCATCACAGCCTGATAAATGTCACTGTCATCACAGCCTGATAAATGTCACTGTCATCACAGCCTGATAAATGTCACTGTCATCACAGCCTGATAAATGTCACTGTCATCACAGCCTGATAAATGTCACTGTCATCACAGCCTGATAAATGTCACTGTCATCACAGCCAACCTGATAAATGTCACTATCATCACAGCCTGATAAATGTCACTGTCATCACAGTCTGATAAATGTCACTGTCATCACAGCCAACCTGATAAATGTCACTATCATCACAGCCTGATAAATGTCACTGTCATCACAGCCTGATAAATTTCACTATCATCACAGCCTGATAAATGTCACTGTCATCACAGCCTGATAAATGTCACTGTCATCACAGCCTGATAAATGTCACTGTCATCACAGCCTGATAAATGTCACTATCATCACAGCCGACCTGATAGAAACTTGGTCTTTTTTCAGATCTCCCGCCATGTACACCTTCCCACCCAAAGTGTCAATCCTGCGTCCATCTTTGTGCTGGTTGGCCCCTGCCATTCTTTTCTGCAACTATACTGTCTGCTACTAGTTTTATTTTTGTCTTCTTGTTATGTGGTACTTTGAGAATCTTTCTCTGGCATTTCAGTTCAGAGGCCCTTATTTTTTCCTTAATGACTGCAAGATAGTCGGTGACTCACATCTGTATGTTGCTACAAGGAAGATGCATATAGAATATAAAAAACGTAAATTAATTTTGTGCTATATTTCATAAATAAAATGTAAACTAATTTTTCTGCATATCTTTATAGAAATATTTAACAAATTTTGTCCTATGTGTCATGTAAAACTAATTTTGCCCTGTTTGTCATATAAAAATAGTTTTGTGAAATATGTCATATAAAACTAATTTTGTCCTGTTTATAATTTAAAACTAGTTTTGTCCTTTATGTAAAATAAAATTAATTTTGTCCTGTTTATCATATGAAACTAGTTTTGTCCTATATGTCATATAAAACTAATTTTGTCATGTTTATCATATAAAACTAGTTGGCCCTCTTCCGAATACCGGTCCCAAATTATTGACTGTTAAAAAATCCCATTCAGGGCCTCAAGAGGTCATATAGTTAAAATATGGAACAGGAACACAAGAAACTATGCTTCGTGTTATATAATTTCATGGAAACCAAACTCTTGAGCCTTTGGTATTACAGTTGTAAGTATTCCACCTGTCATGAGGGTGAAGATCAGCATCACCAAAACAGAAATTCTGAAAATAAGTAGAACACCTAATATACTAACTATTCAAGTTAACAACGAACAACTCAAACAAGTGCAGCAATTTAAATACTTGGGGAGCATCTTCACAGATGATGGAAGAATTGATAGGGAACTTGAGGCAAGATGTCAAAAGGCGAACGCAGTAACTTACCAACTCTCCCCACTGCTAAAACACCCAAGCATCACTATGGCACTAAAACGATAACTGATAAAATGCATATTTATACCAACCCTCTGCTACCAATGTCAAACCTGGTCCCTAACAAGAGCACAGGAGAAAAAGATCACGACGTGCGAAATGAGATGCTTACGTAAGGCTGCCAATGTCACAAGGAGAGACAGAGTTCGAAACGAGAACATTAGATCAATTGTAGGAACCACACCATGCCTGCAATACATAAAGAAGCAACAAATCGAGTGGTTTGGCCACTTGATGCGAATGCAAACCGACCAACTGCCTCTACGAGCATACAACGAACAACACTACTGCCCTAGAGCAAGAGGCAGACCGAGAGTACGATGGATAGACAATATATCAGAGATCCTGAGGCAACACGGACTAACAACAACACATGCAACACACCTGGCCCAGGATAGAAAACTGCGACTCCCCACTACGCTGTGAGGCAATTGTGGACAAGACAAGAGACAAGACATGAGGTTGACCAGTGTTCAATTCCCCGCCAGGTGATAATTTATTTTTTAGCCCTGAAAAGGGTGGTTGGCATGTTGTGTTGTGGTTTACAGCTAGGCTGTGATAACGGCAGCGAGATGCTCAGTGGTCATGTCACGGGTAGGTAATCTTCTTTCTTTTGGTTTGTCCCTGAAAGGTAATTTGTTTCAGACACTTATTTACCTCACTCGATGGGAGAGCCCACTTTTCAAGGAACTATTTTCTGTACTGTTGAGAACTCTTGGTGAAAGTTTGTTCGTGAAACTGTCGGTGCATGATCTCATGTGGGGATACAACGACCCATTTTTTGAGACTGTGGATAAGCTGGCCAAATTTTTTAACCTGTCACTTCCAATCCCAGAAAAGTTTGGCCTGTTTTACAATGTAAGTCCACTTTCTGTTGTTAAAGAGGATGGTAATTTAACTGTTTCAGATTCAAGAAACATCATCATCATGTATGATCAGACTGTTACTGGTACCGTGTCAGAATTGGAACTCTGCGCTTATGGGAATGTCCTGTGTGCTGTTTTTAGTTCCTAATTCCACATTCAACATCATCATCATCACAGTTCCATAAAACAGTGTGTCTTTGGGTCACCAGCTGCTGTTGACACTGACCAGTTCCCTCCTCCTCTGTTATATGCAATGGATTTGCGGTTTGCATGTTCGAGGCCTGTCCATTCAGCTAAATTCTGTATCTAGGTCTTTCTTGGTCCACCTCTTCTCCTCTTTACTCTGCAGATCACTGTAGTATCAGAGGCCGGTAGAAGAAACTCACTAAACTCTTATTTATTACTCAATAAAATGTATCTGTGAGAAGAAGTGTTTGAGAATGGCTGTGAATAAAACCAGAAGAGATCGAGTGAGAAATGAGGTGATCGCAAGAACTGTTGAAACAACACCCAACGTCAAATTTATTGAGAAACAAAGAATGAAATGGTTCGGCCATTCAATGAAAATGAAAACAACAATGCCAGTAGCAAGAGCTTACAACCTGAAAATCAAAACATCAAGAGGCAGGGGAAGACCGAGAAGAATGTGGATTGAAGGAGCCACTGACACCTCGAGACTGCATAACATCACAGCATATGAAGCTACTGAGCGTGCCCTGTCTCGGCTGCCGATCGTCTGATGAACTATGACGCCTAGCGGCATAAGCAGATGTTGACAGAAGAAAGAAGAAGAAGAAGAAAATGTTTATACAGAGTGGGGCCCTTCTGCAGCAGTGGTGCTCAGTACAAGACTCATAATGTCTGTTAGCCTCTCTTGCTCAAGCCGGCCTTATCTTCATATGGTGGACCCTGTTCTTCCCTGCAGTCCAGTGGAAGGTTGGGATCGCAACTCCCCAGTGGGAAACTGGATGGGACAACAAACGAGATAAAGATGAAGGGATGAGCCCGCTCTTCCTCTCAAGAGATCCTAAAGGCGGGAATACTGTGCCAGAAGACGAATCAAAAACCACAGTACTACGCAACCCCTGATATATATGTGTATATACAGGGTAATTGAAAAGTCACTCCCTAATTTAAATATTTTAAAATAAAGTCAGGAGATGTGAACCAGCGTCATTGCACACAGTTATAAACCATGAATGCTCTGCCACCAGTACAGACAGCTGATAAGAAACTATCCACCTGTATTATCGTCCGCACAAAACTCTGTGGCTACAGCGACGTTCCTCCATTTACTCCAAAGAACTCTGGTACCCATTTCCTAGATGCTGGGTGAACCCCGGGAACCGCCCAGTTTCAAACACCAGCCGTGGGTTTCAGCCAGTCGCCGCTGGATTTGAAAGCGAGTCTTCTATCAACTGCGCTAATGCTGCCCCTTAAAATATTTAATGTCCCCAAGTATAAGACACACTTTTTTTATTCAAAAATACAGGCTCAAAATACAGTGCACATCTTATACAATAGTAGTAGATTTTACCACATGCTTTGTTAGAAAATATCCCATACAGGTTCTCTTTTGGGAATGCTGGTTCAAGGGACAAAATAGGAAATGTTTTAATGTTAAAAGATCACCCCCCTTCTGGGTTCTATGATGAATAAAATGTGAGTTCAGTAACTTTGCGTAATCATATTTTTTTATCCAAATGTCTTGTCCCAAAATCAAGTTGTGTCTTATACTTGAGATCATCTTATGCTTGGGATAATAATGTACTTATAAATAATTTATTGATGGTAATTTTTGTCACATTCTTGTTTATGTTTGATTTTTAATGTGTGAGAGTGTAATTTTTAAATTTAATCTGCTTGTGTCCATGTTTCCATTTGATTATTGTGTTTGAAATCTTTGAAACATGGCCTGCTAGTTGGGCATGCTCCTGCAGGGTAAGACATTCAGCCACATTAGTATGGCTTCCAGATTTCAAACAAAATATTTGCAGAGTCCATAGCTCCTGGACTGGATTCAATCCATTGTATCAAAAGGATTGCATAAGTTAGAACAGAATGGAGGGCTAGACCGTGAGCCCTGTCTGGCATATATAATGGCACAACTGAATGATGATGATTATCACTAGCATGCCACTTCTGTTAAGTGTTTTGTTTATTGTACTTTCATCAGAAAAACAACTCAGATGACGGCCTGTATCAGATCTACTCTGGCATCAATGGTGTGGATAACTTTGGCATGATTGTCACTTGGAATGAGGAAAGGTTGGAAATAATGTTTTTTTTTTAAAGTTTTAAATTGATTCAGAATATTCTGTGGATTCCTGTATCCCCGGTTTGGGGGGGGGGGACAGATTAATTGGTCCTTAACATGTGTGTTGTAGGAGCCGACTAATTAAGGGTTTTTTGACATCGGATGTGTTGGACCAAAGGGCTTAGATATGGCAGGCTTGCTGTAAACCACAACACAATTTTCCAACTGCCTGTTAAGGACTGGGTCAATCGGTTTTGAGTGCAACTTTTGATGGCAATCCTAGGGATTTTAGCTGGAGCTACATGTTTTGTGCAGTGCTGTCAGCTGGTAGGTATCCATTCTGCAGCGTGGACGTTCGCACGCATGCTCTGTCCTCTGAGCCTGTACCAAGGTATTTCACCTCCCCTGACTGTTGCCTTGAGAAGCTGATTATAATTCTTGCCCCCCTCCCCCTACCCACCTCCCTCTCTCAACTTGATCTCAAAGACTGCATAGACATGCTTTACTCCAAAATCACATAATAGTATTGGCAACCAACCTGGTCCCATTCACAAGCACTGGCAGCTTGTGGGTAGGCAGTGTGGAACTGAAGGTTTCTGTGTGCATGTGTTCAACAGCCTAACACTTTGTTCAACTTATTGTACTCATGCACACGTCTGAGATCAGAAGCTACAGTTCTGCAGACCCACGAGCTGCCACTGTTCACAAGTATGGCCATTTAAGATTAAATCCAATGAAACAAATTCACCCTTTTGACTTTAAACCTAATGGGTTAGTCGTCTGAATGTTATTTTCTGTTTGTGTTGTCATGTAATTTCATCTGAACTCATGTGACTACTCTGTTTTGGAATATTTTCAGCCAGCTCACTTACTGGAATTCAAGTATCGCCAACATGATCAACGGAACAGGTGAGGCTCATGTACAGGATAGATCTAGAATAGATACTTGTTGTTAGTTGCTTATGCTAGTATGTAGGTGTCCCAGAGGGCAGACCAAGTGAGATTGCACAATAATAACCAAGGGTAGAGTAAGGACCGAATCCGCATGAATATACACTCTGGCTCACTCTGACCTCTGGCACACTTACATATTAACGGAAGTGACATACAACAATAACACAGTTTGCTTTTTGATGGTCATAGAAATAAAAAAATGACCTTGCGTCAAGGCAGACTCCAGCTCAGTGAGTATCAAGAAATGTTCTGGGAAATAAAGATGTTGATGAGATACTGCCCACACCATCCTTTAGTTGCTGATTTGTCTATAAAACAACAGCAGCAAAGGCAGTATCTGTCATGGCCATAAAATCTTGCTCTGGCAATCAAACAATTCATTGGCAGATGGGTTTTCCCCCTTTAAAATTGATTTGGCTATCAAGTCAGCCCACGCTAAAATGGGTATAAGGAAATGTCCTGGGAAGCAAAGGTGACTATTATGATGTGGACCCTATCACCCACCAAGTGCGGATTGGTCAATAAAAATGTGCATCCGACATCACATACATGATACGGCACTGGCGTGAAATACGACCCTAACCTTAATGTTGCTCATAAATTACCTCTCCCGGGAAGTAAAGGCGGCCAGCGTGATGCTGACCACATCATCCATCTTGTGCCGATTGGTCTATAAAAATATAGGTCTAGCCCTATATGCCCTATACGCCTAAAGTCGTGGAAAGGGGACCTTTACTTTTTACTTTACTTCAACTACCTCTGTGATACTTGGGTTGGAGACATCTCTAACATTTACCTAATTCAACATGTCAATAAACAACAAGAGTTCCTGTGTGTATTTCATGTTTTTTTTTTTTAGTCTGCACGTTAATGTTTCGTTGCATAGTTGTTTTCTTCTTCTTCTGCTGAAGTGACCTTTAACAAAACAGTTGACGTATTTTATGGCTTACAGCAAGGCTGTGAAATCTGCACCTTCCAGTCCAACACATACAATTTCAGCAAACCCTTCATTAGTTAACCTTTCTGACATGCTTGTTAACGTTAACTGGATCTCGTCTTTTTTTTTGTCCACCCAAAAGATGTGGTCCTGCAACCCACATGGGGATTTGCATAGTTTAACATTTCCCAGAAGTGTTTCACTTCTTTTACTTTATTTAGGTTTATATTGGGCTTTCTTTATTTCCTTCACAGATGGAACCATTTATCCACCTTTTATTGACACTGCAGAAACTAAGTACCTCTTTTCTTCAGATCTCTGCAGGTAAGTACATTGCTCTTTTTTGTTTGATGTTACAGTGTAATGTGGGATTGTTTTATTTCAGTCATTCAGGCCAGTATGGCCTTTAGAGATTATCACTGTCTTATCTGCATGCCTGAAGGTTTTTCTTTCTCTTTGCCAATTTACCAACCCTGGGTAGTAAATTGATACAGGACAAGGCAGATGTGGTCAAGGCCCTTTGGCAACAAGCAACAGAATCAGTAGAGAAAGAAGATTATTATGACCTGGAGAGAATGAGACACCTGGGTGTAACCAGAGGGTCTGGCCGGCTGACTACACTCAAAGGAAAGGCAAGACGGACATTTAAACAGATTGTGACCAGTACCATCAGTATTGGGACTC
Source organism: Candidula unifasciata (assembly GCA_905116865.2). NCBI lineage: Eukaryota > Metazoa > Mollusca > Gastropoda > Stylommatophora > Geomitridae > Candidula > Candidula unifasciata. The sequence continues at coordinate 611,629 of CAJHNH020001624.1, read as the reverse complement.
TGCGCTGGCTGCTGAAGATGAGGATGGAGCATGCATGGGAATGCACCGAGTGCTGTGATGTCAACTCAACTCAGACTCAACCCCGTGTGCTTTCATAGCCATTGCATCCTCAGTGTCCTATATTTAAACCTTCACGGAGGTCACCCTCTGCCTTGTTTTCTGCACTCTCTGTCACCATACACCGCAGACCACCATGGTGCTTTCAGGAGAGGATACTGCTTACGAGGCTGTTCCTCTTGAAGTTCAGGTCTTGCAGGTTGCTGGCGTTTTTCTTCTTCTTGCTCCAGTATATTCTAAGCATTTTTCTTATCATTTTGAAAAGATCAAATTTTCCTCTTCAGAGACTGAGTATGATTCCATGACTCACATCCCTAAGTTTCCATGGGAAAGATGCAGATCTCACATTTTTTTTTTTTTAAACTTAAACTTGCTTGCAGGTTCTTCATGATTGATTTACCATTAGAATACTTGCTTCTACAGTGAAAAGTTGGCTTGATTATTTATTTTTAGCATATTTGGCTCCGGCGTATAATGCCTTCCTTATTTCTTTACTCTGAGAATATTTGCTAAAATTCAAATTCGATGATATTCATCGACTGTAAACTCCTGGTTGCTCATCCACTTCTAAACCCTAGCCTTTGTTCCAGTACTTGAGTGTTGCATGCATATCCATTTTACAGATATGGCTTATTTGTATGCAGACTGTTGGCTCCTTGCTTCTCATGCAGATGCAGTCCGATATTGAAAGAAATGTCAGTGCTGTCTATGTTGACAGTTGAAAAGTTAACTATAGAACCTTAGATATGTATATCTCTGCATGAGAGACAAGGAGCCAACAGTATATTGTTAGGATGACCGCGAAGAGGTGTCTATGATAGTTTTTGACCAGTCTGTGAGCTGGTCCTGGAGCATCACCAGGTGTGCTTCAGCAACTCTGCAACTCAGTATAAACATACATTTATGCATTTGTTATATTCTGGGTTGCAGATCTCTAGGTCTGGAGTACCAGGATGTGGTCAATGTCCGAGGAATAGATCTAGACAAGTTTGTGGCTCCCGACATCATGTTTGCCAACACTACGGTCAACCCTTACAACAAAGGCTTCTGCAACTCAGAATGCCTACCCTCTGGCCTTCTGAATGCTAGCGTTTGCAGACAAAGTGGGTATCTTAGTTATACTTTGTTTTCTTTCTTCTTTAAAAAAAAAAAAAAATTTTTATCATTTGATTAGAAGCAAAAAAAAAACAGAAAAACAGGACACTTTTTGTTTAAAGTAGTGACAAATAAATTAATGAGAAATTACAAAATGATGTGCAGCGAAGTATTCCAATTTAAAAAAAAAATTGCACAATATATTTTTTGTGTTACCACATTATTTAAATTATGCTTTAAAGCAAACCTAAAAGGAACTTTTCTAGTAAATAGCTTTTATCAAGAAACAAAAGTTGACTAAATTTTTTGGGGTGGAGGGGCTTCTGGTCCAGTATGGCAGATAGGTAGGCCGACTGTGTTAGTTTTGAACAGTGGCGAGGCGTGATGAGACTGCATGTGTAAGCAATTTAGACAATGATTACACTGAAGAAGGTATCGTGTGGTATTTTCCTTTTTGTCAGTTCGCTGTTTATAGTATGCGTGTGCAGCTGGCATCAGAATATTTGAAACTGGTAGGCTGTGACACATTACAGGGGCTGCATAACTAACGTAAGCATGCAGCGGGCATTCATATACAATGGTAATATTGTGAAACAAGCTTCACAGGCTTGGCGAGACGTAATCGGAGTGCCGCATTTGTAGTAAATAGTAAACAGTAACAGTAAATAGTACAATAATATATTTTTTGGGCCAGTCGAAAGTGTAAGCTTACAGCCATTACATGCATGTCTCGCCATTGGCTGTAACATTATTTGCTTCTAAATATGGTTTGCTGTTGCATTTCCCTCATTAACGGACAGAAAGTAAATAGTTCTATCACTGATCTACTTAGTTCTGTGCATGGTGTAACACTGTGAGCTGCAGATTGTTTTTTTTTTGTGTGTGTGAATGCTGTTGACTGTGCCCAGTGTGGTTAGTTTTGTAAATTGCAGATTCAGAAAATGACAAATAGCCTGTTGCCATAGAACTGGTGGTGCCTTATTGTGGTTTATATGGATATTTGTATCCAAGTTTTTGTTAATGGTGTTTGGCATTTTTTATTGTGGCCTCTTTTAAAAATTGTTTGCTAATGCTGTAGGGGCTGGGGGGGGGGGGGGGGTGTAAAAAAAGGGGGGGGGGGGGGAGTCCACATGACTTGTATAAAAGCCACAAACTGTGCAGGATAGAAATAAAAATGTTAGTTGAACAGATTACTTTTAAAATGTTTCTGTAAAATTGTATACCAGGTTGGAAAATATTTTGTATAACTTGTGAAACAGATGCACCAGTCATCATGTCCATGCCTCATTTTCTGGGCTGTGATGAAGATGTGGCAAAAGGTGTCAATGGTATGCACCCCAACAGAGAAGAGCACCAGAGTTACATTGATATTGAACCCGTAAGTACATTTTATGTTTGTTGTTTCTCATCTTCTTCACGTTCTTCTTCTTCTTCTGCTGCCTTCTGTCCAACAATGGAGCGTAGACCCTTAACCAACTCACACCAAGTCCTGCTGTCCTTTACTATTGCACACAGCTCTCCCAGTATCCTACCTGTCTTTTTAACTTCACTCTTTAGCTCCCTTCTCCATGTGTCTTTTGCACGGCCCACTATAGCTTTTTATAAGTCCATCCAGGTCAATGGAAATTCCCGTTTTTGTTCAAGTCCGATAGGCCGGTGTGTGTTCACTATGTTTATTATTTAAAGATAAAGTAGTGTGCTATTAGAAAATATAATAATAATGAAAATAATAATATATAGCACACTAATTTATCTTACAAAATGATTATTAATTAAAAAAACGTGTTGCAAATTACTGAAACTACTTTCATTAGTATATAAATCTACTAGATAACCATAGTGAACACACACCGCCCCTCGGAGTTGCACAAAAACGGGAATTTCCATTGACCTAGATGTCCTTATAAAAAGCTATAGTGGGTCGTGGTTTTTTTTGGTTCTACCTTTATTTCTATGCCCTTATGGGTTCCAGTGCAAAGACCTTCTAATTGTATTGTTCTCAGATTTTCTCAGCATGTGTCCTATCCAACGCCAGCATCTTTTTCAACACTTGGTCCACAAGAAGTTATTTAGTTCTCTTCCAAAGCTCACCATTAGTGTTTATTCAATCATACCACTTAATTCCCTCTGTTCTGTGCAGGGACCAGTTACTAAATATTTGTAGTTTATTAGTTTTCAAGGTTTCACTTATAATAAGTTCATTAGACCAGCATTGCATATTCAGAAGAAAAAAAAAAACTAAATAAAAAACAACATAACTAGTTGGTGAAAATTTACAAATAATACACCAGATCTTCATTGTGCTTTTCAGAGAACTGGTGTTGCCATGAATGTTGGCAAAAAGTTGCAGATAAATACCTTCATTGAGAGAGTGGAAGGCTTCAGGTGAATACATCTGTGATTCTAGAGTGTGTTAGCCTGTTTTTTTTTTTTTTTTTCAATTAATGTTTTAACACTATAAAAAAAATTGGCAAGGATTGGCAAACAGTGAGCATAACAGTAAATAGAAAGAAACTATAAATAGTTTCAAGTTTCTTCTTTCTTGGTCAGATAATAACAGATTATCGCAAAAGCGAAATAGAAGTCACTCCAAAAACAAAACAGAAAAATTTGGAATGGCCAGAAATTTTTTCAACACCATACGAAAGATGTCATCATCATCATCAGGTGCCTTGCTGACTGGTGTGGGCGATCATGCCTCACCACAATCTGCGATCTCCTGCAGCATGTATCAGTTCGTGTGCCGACACACCTCCATGCCATGCAACAAGACTGTCAAGAATCTTCTCTCGTTGTCTTCCTCTATCCCGCCTTCCACAGATGTTTCCAGTGGTCACACTGGAAAGATCTTACGAAAGATGTATAAACATTAAAACTGAGAATTGTCAGATGTTATGTGTACTCAACCCTGCTGTATGGGGCAGAGACCTGGACAATAAACACACAGTTGGAACTTGTATTTAGTCTGTGAAGTTGTAGATATACAGAAGAATAGACTGCGTTTCATAAAAATAAAAACAAAGAAGGTCTTAAAAAGACTAAGTATTTAGTCGATAAAGTTGTGGATATACAGAAGAATAACCTGTGTTTCATAAAAATAAAAACAATCAAAGAAGGTTTTGAAAAGACTCGGAATGAAGAAAGAGTTGCTGACAGAAATTTTTAAAAGTCATGAGGGAAACATTTTGGCATAAAACTTGTCATAAAAGCCAAAAGTAAAGAAAAGTAAAGTAAAGATCCTTTTTCATACCTTTAGGCACATTGGGTATTTGGGAAGAGCGCCCATATTTTTACAGATCATCGGCACTAGGTGGGTAATGGGGTTAGCATTACAGTGGCCATCTTTACTTCCCCAGAACAGCCATCCTGGTACCCATTTTAGGCTGGTCGACCTGCGACGCCCCATACCATGATAAAAATCCACACAGCCAGCAGTGGGTTTCGATCACAGTACGTTGGAATTGTGAGTCGGTCTCGCGACACCTAAGTCACAGACACCACTTATAAAAACCATACTGGAGGGAAACGTTGAAGGCAAGTGAGCAAAATGCAGGCAACTGTACAAGTAGAGGGATAACATCAAGAGATGGATGAACAGCAGTGTCAGAGCATATACATTCAGGGATAAGGACTGAGCATGTTGGAGGTCCATTGCAGTCAACCTTCACTGAGAAGACGGTAACTAATTAACTGATCATTATCAGTCATACTGTTGCAGTGTTCGGTCATTAAATTTTCTTTTTTGTTCATTAGTTTGAGAAGTTTTTTGTGTGTGTTTTGTTATTATATCTACATAATGTATATAAATTTTATTAGCTTTTCTTTACTGCACTCATTGGTGTGTCAGGTTCCACTGTTGTTGCTTTAGACCAAATTCTTTGCAGAAAAATGTTGTATTCGGGGCCAAAGTCAGTTTTTTCCAGTGTCTACCCACTACATATTCTTTCTCTTCTTGTTAGTGCATACCAGTTGTAAACTGTGAGAGTAAGTTCTGGTTGTTTGTATTCCTGGACTTTTTAGCACTTACCTATTGTAAAGTGTGAGAGAAATATCTGGTTATTTCGTACTTTTTAGTGTCTATTAATTATAAACTGTGAGAGAAAGTTCTGGTTGTTTCGTACTTCTGGACTTTTTAGCGCTTACCAATAGGAATAAACTCACAGGGAGCAAGTACAACAGGGATCTACCAGTCGTCAGTAGAAATTATCCTCGTCGACACGCGTTTCGGCCCACGATTCCTAGACGCATTCGGAGGTGGGCCCTCCTGAGTTCATGAAGCTCAGGGCTGGTTCCCTACTGCACGGGATTACCGGATGGTGTTTTACTTTCGGCCAGAGACAAGACGACTTGGTGATTTGCTGAAGGTACTGTGAGATAAGAAATCGCCGCGGCAGCCTAATTAAAGCAGTCAGCGTGCCTGGACGACCGAGTGACAAGCTTACGATTGGTTTACCGGACACATGTTGGACTTTTATTAGCAGGTGGCAGAGGATCACTGGCAGAGATTTCAAACTTTCAAACAGAAATTTCAAACTGTGGGACAAAGTTCTAGTTGTTTGTACACTTGGACTTTTTAATTTTAGAGCTTACCAATTCACCACCAAGTAATGCAGAACTGGCCAGTCTATCTGCCTGCTCATTTCCCAACACACCGGCATATTCTTGAGAAAATATCCAAAGGACGCTAACTATTCAGGACCTTTGAAGTGATGCTGGGAAGAACAACAACAGTGAAATACATGCTGCAGATTTCTCCAGTATAAATTGAGAGATATATCTTGTTCAAATATCGTTGAATGCTAACCTTTAGCACCCCACAATAAAAATTCAAATTATTTCCCTTGCCTCCATCTTATTTTTTTCAGATTTTGCGTTTTTATGGAGGAAACATGAAAAACACTATAACTTTTTGGTTTATGAATAATTTTGCATAATTATTTAAACTGAAATGAACAAATGATTTCTGCATACATCGATATGAGTTTTGTTGGTGTATGTTTGATAGGTGATGTGTGAGGACAGAGTGAAATGGGAAAAATGTAAAAAAAAACAGTACAAACATAAAGACTCACCAATTAGTAATGCATCTCCACGTATTCCGTATCTCTAAGAATCTGACACACTGTAAACAGAACTACCTTCACCTACTTCTCCAGACATATCAACTTCGCGACTGATATCGACTGCATGAAAACACAAAATCTAATCGTCAGAGTCAGAATCCATGAAGATTTCAGAAAAATTAAATTCCATTCCGAAGGATGGTGATGGATATCGAACTGGCTTATAAAAATTGAGCCAACAAGCCCATTCGCGGCCATTAGAGGAAGTTAAACCACTGTAGAATAGTTATTTATAGTTTTCAAGTGACGTCAAACGCATAGCTCCGTTTAGTTGGGTATTTTCCCGACCATATAAGGTTGTCGACTATACTCGACTGTGGGGTGCTACGGGATAAGCGGCGGAAGTCCAGTATACTCGACTGTGGGGTGCTAAAGGCTAAAGCCACTTATTTCCTTCTCTAATAGATTGTATTTGTATACCTGTGTGTTAATACTAAAAATGTCAGCTGTTTATCATATTACTTCTTTTTTTTTTTTTTAAGCGAGACCTACAACATCAAGCCAGTCTTCTTCCCCGTCCTGTGGATAAATGAAGTGAGTAGTAATCTTATTGTAGGTATAGTCTTATCTTTCACTCTTACAGCCCTGAGAAGTATGATTAGCTCTTCCCTTTTAATCCAAACATATTGTTTTTTATTGTTGTTTACATTTGAGTTATGAGTTGGATTATCTTCACAGCACTCCGGACACATCCATAGGTGCTTAGATTTTCCCTTTAGCATGTTTATCAGTGTCACATGGTTAATAGTGCCAGTCCTATGCTGGTTGACAAGACTTTTTTGTGTGTCCAGTGTGATTCTCATGCTTGGCTGTGCCGATCTTTACTCCCAATTCTTGTATTCTTAGCAGTAATGTGGACACATTGCTTCCAAAATCCTCTGAATGTCTCATCTCTCTAGGGGCACTGACAGTATCTGCGTGATCCATAGGCCAGCCATCCGCAATTAATTTAGAACCTGCCAATCTATCAGCTCTTTCATTACCAACAACATCTGCATACCTTGGGACAAATATGAAGGTAACTTGGTCAATGCATGCTTAAAAATCTGGCTTCAAAGTAGCATTTTCTAAAAGCTTGCAAAGAAATGTGGCTTCCAGATGGCATTCGGAAAAGTATGCCTAGAAATCTGGCTTTTCAGTGGCATTTGATCAAAGCATGATAGGAAATCTGACTTTACAATGACATTTAAATCTGACTTCCAGTGGCATTTGTTCAGAGCATGACAAGGCAGATGTGGTCAAGGCCCTTTGGAAACAAGCAGTAGAGAAAGAAGATTATAATGGAGAAAGTGAGGCACCTGGGTGTAACCAGAGGGTCTGGCCGGCTCACTACACTCAGAGTAAAAGCAAGACATACATACAACCAGATTGTGACCGGTACTATCAGTATTAGAAGTCTGTGCTGGCTGCTGAAGATGAGGACGGAGCACACATGGGAATGCCCGAGTGCTGTGATATCAATTCTTGACTCAACTCAACTTGTTCAGAGCCTGCTAAAAAAATCTGGCTTCCGGTTGCATTTTGTCATAGCATGCTAATAAACTTGGCTTTCCATTGGCCACTTCCGCTGTGCATTTGCCCTCTTTAAAATTCCTGACCTGAAGTTTTAGTTGTTATTTGCTTCTTTGAACACCAGGTAGAGAATCGTATTTGGGAGGATACTAGCCTTGTGCAAGGACCAGGAAATGCATCCTGAAAACAGTGTTATGTTGCAAAAGTGTGTCAGCAGTATGAGACGTTTAGAAAGCTCCCTTGTAGAGTATAATAATATTGTAGAATAGCAGTTCCCACTTAGTGGTCTGCGGAACAAGTTTAAGGGGTCTGTGGTATAATTTACAAAACAAACAAAAAATCTTCTAACCATTATTTATTTATTTGCAATGTAAAAATAGATGCACAGTTTTCCTTTAATATAACTTAGCGTAGTGGCTAGAAGCTCGGCTCAGTCCTGAAGGTTGTTGGTTCAAATTTGAATTGAGCCAGATTTTGGCGCCCAGGTCGACTAAGATGGGTACCAGGTAAAGTCCTGGGAAGTAAAGATGGCCGGCATGATGTTGACCAAGTGCTAATTGGCCTACAAAATACAGGTCTAGAACTATATGCCCTATACACCTGAATGCACGTAAAAGAGTTCTTCGTTATAAAATATGGGGGTCCATTGCAAACCTTCAGAAGTAAGAAGAATCCATGGGTCTTATCTATTTGGGAACCAGCGTTCTAGAAAGGTTGCGCTGAGTTTCTTGTCATTGAATAGAGTGTAATGATAACCTAGAATGACTGCCCTAAAATTGTTCTTATCACCTTACAGAGTGCAATGATATCAGAAAGTGATGCTGCCGAGTTCCGCAGTGAGGTGCTGGACAAGATAGAGCTGACCAAGGGTGTCCAGTTTGGTCTCATAGGTCTTGGGGCCCTTTTGATGCTGATTGTGGTCATTGTTCTGGTGGCCAGGAAGCTCTGTTTGGTCAGTCATTTGCTTGTTCTTGGTGTCTATTTGTTTACTGTCTAATTATTTTCCTGGCCAATTGAATACCTGCCTACCTCAGTATCTACTTATTGTCATATATCCATCCATCTGTCTGTCTACCTACCTCAGTATCTACTTATTGTCATATATCTATCCATCTGTCTGTCTGCCTGCCTCAGTATCTACTTATTGTCATATATCTATCCATCTGTCTGTCTGCCTGCCTCAGTATCTACTTATTGTCATATATCCATCCATCTGTCTGTCTGCCTACCTCAGTATCTACTTATTATCATATATCCATCCATCTGTCTGTCTACCTACCTCAGTATCTACTTATTGTCATATATCTATCCATCTGTCTGCCTGCCTGCCTGCCTCAGTATCTACTTACTGTCATATATCGATCCATCTGTCTGTCTACCTACCTCAGTATCTACTTATTGTCATATATCCATCCATCTGTCTGTCTACCTACCTCAGTATCTACTTATTGTCATATATCTATCCATCTGTCTGTCTGCCTGCCTCAGTATCTACTTATTGTCATATATCTATCCATCTGTCTGTCTGCCTACCTCAGTATCTACTTATTGTCATATATCTATCCATCTGTCTGTCTACCTGCCTCAGTATCTACTTATTGTCATATATCTATCCATCTGTCTGTCTGCCTGCCTCAGTATCTACTTATTGTCATATATCTATCCATCTGTCTGTCTGCCTACCTCAGTATCTACTTACTGTCATATATCGATCCATCTGTCTGTCTACCTACCTCAGTATCTACTTATTGTCATATATCCATCCATCTGTCTGTCTGCCTGCCTATCTATCTATGTCTGCCTGTCTGTCTGTTCAGCTATCTGTCTGTTTAACTGACTCACCGATCAGTACTTATATCTCTCTTAATCTTTGTATGAATGTGCATTTATATGTTCCTACCTGCTTATATGTACCTACATGCCTACCTTTCCATCTATATGACTATCTATTAAAGGGTAGAATATTAGAAGAATGCCTGTTTGTCTTTCTGTTTATCCTTTGGTTCGTCATTTTATTCTTGTTTGCCTTGTCATCTCCACCTCTATACCTCTAAGCCTGTCTGTTTTCCCCGTAATTTGCAGTTTCCTTCTTCCTTCCTTACAATCTGTACACTTAGTATTAAATGAGATACAGAGGGGCTAAATCACATGTGATGGTGCATCAGCACTTGGGCCTGTACCGGTCAGGACCTGTCTACGCCTCTCAGTGGCCATCCCAGAAACAGATTCCTAGCCCAGGGTCTGGCCAGTACAGATAGGATCCCGAGAAGGCTAACCCGGTCAACAAATGCCCACAGAAGTCGGATGTGTTGGTCTTCATCTTCTTCTTCTTCTCTTTCACCTTGTACCTCAGCGAAGTGTCGGGGATAGATGTAACATTCGTTGATTAGCTCTGTCAAGAGCACTATTAAGACTTATGTTCATTTCTGTAAGTCTATTTTTAATGCAATCACTCCATGTTTTCTGAGGTCTTCCACTCGCTCTATACCCGTTCTAAAGTTTTAGTGTGGTTCGCTGTAGTAGAAAGTACCAGGGCATTCTTGTTAGGTGTCCAAACCACTTCATTTATTGTTCTTTGATGACTTTAAGACTGGCTTTATTCCTAGCATTTGTCTGATTTCGTGACTTCGTATTTTGTGTTTCCTTGAAACTCCTGCAGCTCTTCTAAGGCATTTCATTTCTGTTGTCACAATTTTACGTTCATCAGAGGATGTAAGTGTCCACGTTTGGCACTGATAGCATAGTGTTGGCCAAAAAATAGTTCTGATAAGATTTGCTTTAGTACTCCGGGGTATCTGCTTGTGTGTCAACAGGGAAGATTGAAAAGTTGTGTTGGCCGAAAGGTGCAAATATTGCAGCTATGCTGTAAATGGGCACGATGCAGTTACATCTTAGGATGAACAGAGAAGAAGAACAAAAAGATAGAATCACTGTTTACTTTGAAGCAGGAGTGTTATCTGCCTGAGAGGTGGGGAAAACAGCAGTCTGCGGTGAATAAGTAAAGTAAGAAGAAGACCCTTTTCTGTGCCTTCAGGCGCAATGGGCATATAAGGCTAGGCCTATATTTTATAGACCAATCGGCACTTAATGTGTGATGTGCTTTACTTTCCAGGGTTCCGCATGGTACCTACTCAGGGCTAGGTTGACCTTGGAGCTCTGCAGTGAATAAACCAGATATTTAAAACAAATGTACAAACAAAGCTAATTTCCTTGAATAAGACCATAGTCCAGAAGTGGGTGAACAGCCAGGACATTCCGCTGGAGTTTACAGCCAGTGAACGTGATGAAGAAGAAGGAAGTTGTAAGTGATGAAGCTTATTGTCTGAAATATAACAGTGGATTTACTTGTTAAAACACTGCTCATTTATTTATGTCCTTTCTTCATCCTATTTAAATTGTCTAATGTTGTTTATTTTCAGACCCAAGCCTCACTTACAATTAACAGTGATGACGATGAGCCAATGCTGATTCCTGCTGCATAAACATGACAGATACTGAAATGCACAACTTCCTCTACTTAAAAGATTTTCCTTGGTTTTTTACTGTTCTGACATGAATAACTCTTGAATACCAATCACTATACTGTTTTGATTGTTCTCAGAATCTTCATCTGGAAGGTATACTTTTCTGTAGTTATTACACATATACATTTGGTACAGGAACAATAACTTAATTGTAGCTGCCTATTAGAGGTGTGTTGGGAAACGAACAGGCAGATAGACTGGCTGGTTCTGCACCACTTAGGGGGTAAATGGATGTAAGCCAAGCTGTATGTTGTAAGGGTACTTTGGGAGAGAGTGAACAGTGCCAAGACACAAATAGATTATGTTCTGAGGATAGTGGCACTGCCAGGAGTTATGAGGGAATCTGGCCGACTCTCAACACTCAGGGGAAAGGCGATATAGAAATACAATCAGACAGTTAAGAGGGCTCAGTGGTCTCCAGGCCTTGAGTGCTGGAAGTCCCGGGTTCAAGCCCCATCGAAGATATGGATTTTTCACATGGACTTCTAGTAATTTCCCCTGGTCTATGGGTAGTAAGATCGGACGCCCGTGTTATTGTTGTGCACGTAAAATATCCCCTGGCATTTGGAAATCAAAAAGAGTAGCCTAACGGCACTGACCGGGCTAAACTTTGAGTTAAAAATCTACCCAAAATAGTTCAGGATCCTCGCCGATGCAATAGAGTTCGTGCACCCCGCTGAGATTTTTCTGACTCGGGCTTGAGTTAGAAGTAGAAAGGAGCTCTTATAAGGTTACCCCTTGTGCCAAGATGGTGATCCGTTGTTAAAATAAAATCAGACAGTTACTGGTGCCATCGGAATTAGAACTCTTCGCTTGCTGCTGAAAGATAGGGTGGGAGCCCTGCTGTGTTATGGGACTAAGATGATTTATGTCTCACTAGGGGGTCTTTGTGACGAAGTGGTCAATCTTTTTACCTCGCGCTCTGAATGTTGTGGGTTCGCTCCGTGGCTGTGCCCTTATATTGTAAGTGCAGTTTTTACTAAGATCCCTGGGAATCATTGCCGGAGCTACGGAGCCATATGGGATAAAACTCAGTGCAATGAAGTCGATTCTCTCGAGTTTTAACTTTTAACTTGTTGACAAACCTTATATAAGCCAGTTATAACTCAGAGAGGATGAACAGGGTATTTTTTGGTTATAACCAGTTGATTATGATACCAAAGTGAGTGTTATTGTGAATTGATTATAAATTATAATGATACAGGAATGTGTGTTATTACCAGTTGATTATAATGATACAAGAATTTGTGTTATTATCCAATCCTTTTTAATGATACAAAAATGAATAAAGATGTCAGATGGTTCAAGTAAACAAATAATTCAACTATGAAATCATGGATATTACAATTGAGTCATAGGCATTCAGTATCAGCCCAAATTTGATTTTCTGCGGGACATATTTTTCTGACAGAGATTGAAAGCAGAAAAGGTCAAGCGAAAGCTGCATGTCAGAAATGAAAAATATCTTATGCAATAAATCGCTCTCATTTAATCTCAGGAAGAGGGTGCTAAAATGTGACATAGAACCTGTTCTGCCATATGGCAGCTAATCTTGGAATGTCGCTAAACAAATTAAGAAGAATTGGAAAGCAATAGAGATGTGGTTTCTGAGACTAGTGTTATAAAAACATTGGACGGCCAGTCACCAACAACGATTACTTGAAAGAGGCTAATGAGAGAAGATCTCTGTATACAACAATAAGAAAGAGACAAACACTGTTCTTTGGCCACATAGTGAGAAGAAAGACATTGGAGAACATTGTGACAACTGGAAAGATCAGTGGAAAAAGGGGTAGAGGCAGACCAAGAGAGATGATACTGGATTGGCTAAAATGATGGCATGAAGGGATATCATCAAGAGAGCTGTTCCAATCAACCAGGGATCATGATCTGTGGAGATGAATAAGCGCCTACGCCAGATGGCAGGGCACATGATGATGATGATGATATTATTCTGACCTGATCTCTGCATACCATTATTCACTTTTAGAGGCAACTTCAGGAGACTGGCTCAGTCTCTCTCCAGCTCTCCCGCCTCATGGCTCTTTTCCTACTCATGAAGTCACTTGCCGTATGTCCTGTCCCCATCTTCCTGCTTGACCCCTGCTGCTTCTCTTTCCTGGTACCATGCCTTTTGTTACTCTTTCCAATTCGCCATGGAGCTTGATATGGGCAGACAATTTCAGTTTCCAAGACAATATACTACTGTTTACCAGCCAGTCTTCCTTGATGTTCAGATCTCTTAAGATGACAGTATATAATTTCTTTTCTTTGTCCATGGTTTTGTAAGAATCTTTTTACAGCTGTAAACTCTGGCAGAAATTTCTGGTTGTTTGTCCACCTGTGGACTTTAGTCTTGTTTCAGAACCTGAGTGTTGCGTGCACAATCTGTTTAACAGATCCGACTTAATTATATGCAGATTGTCTGTTCCTTGCCTCACAGGCAGCTACATTCTGACTTTGAAGGAAACCCCCAGTTAGTGGACTCCTACGACATGCTTGTTGGGGAGGCAGTGAGTCTATTCTAGTTTTCCCCAAAATGGGCGCCCCAGAACCCACACGGGGATGCCATGATCTTGCACAGATGTTCTGCTATCCAGGAAATCATCATGATTAATTTATTTGTTTTTGATGTGTGATCAGCTACTGCCCATGCGTCCCAAACAACAGATCATGTGATCCAACTTTTATGATGAACATTTGACCCTAAATGTTAAAATTCAACATAGTATGTTTTATGTTATAATTTATGCTGCTCTCACAGAAACGTAATGCATGTATGCTTGATTCCATATGGTTAAGTACTCCTTAGGCATCTCATGTAAGGTCTTATGGGACTGAAAGAGTTCAGGCTGTTCCTGTTGATCCAGCTCCTCCCCACCCTTCACCAGGACTAATAGAGTGTAGCCAAAGAGTTAGACTGTTCCTGTTGATACAGCTGCTGCCCACCCTTCACCAGGACTAATAGAGTGTAGCCAAAGAGTTAGACTGTTCCTGTTGATACAGCTGCTGCCCACCCTTCACCAGGACTAATAGAGTGTAGCCACAGAGTTATACTGTTCCTGTTGATCCAGCTGCTGCCCACCCTTCACAAGGACTAATAGAGTGTAGCCACAGAGTTATACTGGATTATTGCTGACATAAAGATTGCTGTAATTTGTTGTTGCACTGTTTCTTCATCTGCTGACTGTGACAACCCTTCTCATCTGTGATTGTTGCTTTGTGTCTTAAAATGTTATCCAGTTGATTTTAATGATACAAGAATTAATGTTATAACCAATTCAGATTATGATACCAGAGTGAGTGTTGTTGTGAATTGATTATAAATTATACTGATACAGGAATGTGTGTTATTATCAGTTGATTATAATGATTCAAGAATTTGTGTTATTATCCAATCCTTTCGAATGATACAAGAATTTGTGTTATTACCAGTTGATTATAATGATACCAGAATGGGTTATACCAGAATTGATTATAAATTATAATCATACAGGAATGTATGTTGTTAGCAATTGATTATAATGACACAGGAATGTGCGTTATCAACAATTGGTTATAATGACACATGAATGCGCGTTATCAACATTTGGTTATAATGACACATGAATGCGCGTTATCAACAATTGGTTATAATGATACAGGAATGTGTGTTATCAACAATTGGTTATAATGATACAGGAATGCGTGTTATACAAAATTATGATACAGGAAAGTTTGTTATCAACAGTTGATTATAATGATACAAGAATTTATGTCATTATCCAATCCTTTTTAATAATACAAGAATTTGTGTTATTACAAATTCATTATAATGTAAAAAGAATTCTTGTCATTATCCAATCCTTTTTAATGATACAAAAATTTGTGTTACCAATTGATTATAATGATACAAGAATTTGTGTTACCAATTGATTATAATGATACAAGAATTTGTGTTACCAATTGATTATAATGATACAAGAATTTGTGTTACCAATTGATTATAATGATACAAGAATTTGTGTTACCAATTGATTATAATGATACAAGAATTTGTGTTACCAATTGATTATAATGATACAAGAATTTGTGTTACCAATTGATTATAATGATACAAGAATTTGTGTTACCAATTGATTATAATGATACAAGAATTTGTTTTGCAATCATGTTTGTTTTAATATTACAAAAATGTGTGTTTGTTTCCAATCTATTTGTAAAACAAAAAAATTGATATTGTAATCCAATTGATTTTAATTATACAAGAATGTTTTTGTTAGCAATTTGTTTTAAATATACAGGAGTTATCATCGAGTGCGTTTTAATGGTTCACAGCTTTGTTACATTTGGGATGACAGTAAAAAAAAAAAAACCTTTTCACACCTTTTAAGCGCATCGGGCATATGAGAAAAGCACCCAAATTTTTACAGACCAATCAGCACTGGGCCGGTAATGTGGTCAGCATTATGCCGGCCGTCTTTACTTCCCAAGGACTTACATCCTGGTAACCGTTTGAAGCTGAGTTGACCTGCGATGCCCCATACCATGATAAAAATCCACGCAGCCAGCAGTGGGTTTCGATCGTGGTACATTGGAATTACGAGTCCGACTTGCAGCGCCTAACATTTGTGATGATATCTGTGTTTATTGAAGTTATATCTTGTATTTCTTGCACATAAGCTTTATTTGATATCTCTGCTTCGATCAGCTACCACAAAATTAATATGAGTTTGTACACTTTGACACTTAACTCTTTTTGTCCTATATATTTTTTTAAAATTAAACAATGTCTGTGCTAATGTTTCTGTGTCTTAGAGCAACAGTTTTGGGTGCTTTATTAATATCCTACCCCAAACAGGGAAAATCCACAGGTCACGAGGCAGTCTGATATTTCAGGGAGTGGTAGATAGGCTGCATGCAGTCGTGAAACCTAGGCTGCATTCTCTCGTGGGACATAGGTAGGTTGAGGTTAAGGCCAGTTCTAGATGTTTTGGGGTCATTAAAAGCATCAGAAAGTCGAGAAACCCAGTCTTACCACCCTCTAAAATGTTGGACTGTCCTGTGACGTCATCTGGGGTAAGATATTAATAAAGAACCCAGTTTTGAAGTCTCATAGAACTGAAAACCACAGCTAGCTTTATGGCAGAAGGCATAATAGTCACAACTGAGAAATAAGATGTTATGATAACAGAAAAATGGGATAGAAAAAGTAATGTGTACCATGCAAAAAGTAGCCAAAAACTATAATTAGTTCGCTGGCACTGACAAAGTTGAGTGGCCAGTCGAAGCTACACCAGTATTTTTAATATCTGCTGTATATTTTGCTGATTTTTGTTGTTGTTTTTTTTTTGGTCTTAGCCAGTGAGATTTTTGAAGTATGTATTTTTTTGTGTGCATAGTGAAAGTGGTAAGTCTGCTTGTCTGTCTTATAGACCAGTGGTTTACAACCGTGGGGGCACAAGGAAATGTCAAGGGAAGAAAGAGGGAGGTCCTTGAACAATTTTGAAATTTATACGTACAGTAATTTGTTAAACAGTTTTTCCCCAGTTTAATTATTAATTATAGATAAAACATTTTTTGAACTATTTATAAAACAAAAAGCCAAGGAGTTGTGTTTGTTTTTATGAGCTATTTGTACATCTCACTATTTAACATCTGATTTAATAGGGTAACACAGTTCTTGTTTATAGTACTTAGGGTTTTATTATTATCCTCATTTTCGTTAAATAATTTTTTTTTAAAGGGGGGAGGGGTAGGGGTATAGTCAGAGGAGCAGCAAATGAAAAAGGTTGAAAAACACTGTTTCAATCCCCACCAGAGACAGGATTGTTTTTCCCTTATCCAGTGAAGCTTTGGGCTTGATCCTGCCTCGTAGAAATGGGGATCAGACAATTTTTCAACATTTTCTGGGAAATATTTAGGAAGGAAAGAAGATGAAGCAAGCTGGCCATCTCAGCTCATACGGTGTGACCTAGAAAATGTGATGGTCCAACACTTGATAAATGACCTTGGCTCCCAGGTCGACCCAGCCTTGAGTGGGTACCAGGTGAAGTCATGGGAAGTGAAGACTGCTGGCATCGTTTTGACCACATCATCCAGCAAGTGCCGGCTGGTCTATAAATAAAGGTCTAGCCCTATATGCCTGAAGGCGTGGAAAAAAAGGTCTTTTACTTTAACACATCACCCTCTCCCCCAAAGCAGTCTATGCTATGGGACTATCTAGCTGTGTGAGGTGCCAAGGCCCCTAACTAAGCAGTGTAAGGTGCCAAGGCCCCTAACTAAGCTGTGTAAGGTGCCAAGGCCCCTAACTAAGCTGTGTAAGGTGCCAAGGCCCCTAACTAAGCTGTGTAAGGTGCCAAGGCCCCTAACTAAGCTGTGTAAGGTGCCAAGGCCCCTAACTAAGCTGTGTAAGGTGCCAAGGCCCCTAACTAAGCAGTGTAAGGTGCCAAGGCCCCTAACTAAGCTGTGTAAGGTGCCAAGGCCCCTAACTAAGCAGTGTAAGGTGCCAAGGCCCCTAACTAAGCTGTGTAAGGTGCCAAGGCCCCTAACTAAGCTGTGTAAGGTGCCTAGGCCCCTACCGTTTTAAATTGCACCAGTTAATCTAATAAAACTTTAAAATAAGTTGATATAAGGTGGAAGTTGACGCTTATCATATCAAGCTGATTATTTTAGTCAATTTAAATTCTACATTCTTTGGTCATGTGAAGAAAAGGAGAAAATGAGTACAAAGTTATGGTGGGAAAGTTGGAGGGAAGGAGAGGCAGAGGGAAACCGAGAGATCAGATGCTGGACTGTTTGACATCATGGCATGGAAGATCATCTGTGTCAGAGCTGATTGAAAGTACACGAGACAGAAGGTTGTGGATAGACATGACTACCAATGCCACACGGCATGGACTTTAGGAAGAAGAAGAGATAGGCTACAAAAAGTTGAATAAACAAAAGCCTGAGATAACATACCCAAAAAAATATTTAAAAACTGAGAAATTTAAAAAAAAATGAATATTTTTAGGCCCCTACAAATTGTGAGGTCTTAAGCTCTGGCTTAGTTTGCTTGTGCCTAAATTTAGCACTGGGATTCACAGGAAAGCTTCATCAGTGATCTCAGTACCCCTTCCACAGCTAGATCCAAAGAAGGCAAAACTAACAAGTCGAGTGGCCAAAACAAGGCCGAAATGGGACCCAGACATGTAGGGATGGGCAGAACACTGGGATAGAGTCCTGGCACCAATACACAAATCACAGCTAATAAACTTAGCACAAATAAAACAGACACAAATATAACCAACACCGTTCACAGCAGGTTAAGCATGATCAGCTTTTTAATTTTTTTGATCTCCGTACTGTGCCTTCTATTATTTTTTTTCATCCACTCTGGCGCTTGATATGGCCACAATATTTCAGCTTCTGAAACCAAATTCTCTTTATAAGCCAATCTTCCTCGATGTTCAGATCTTTAAGGATGTCATTATTTCTTTACTTTTTTGTCCACAGTATTCTGAGAATCTTTCTATAGCATTTCAGCTCAAAAGCCCCTTTTTCCCTCCTTGTCTGCAAAATAGTCCACGCCTCACACCCATATAAAAAATATACCAGTAACAATTAAAAAGAACACATTTTTAAAAAGTGAAGGAATTCACACTGTAGACTAGGGCTATTCAACTGGAGGCCCAGGGATCGAATCCAGTCAGCAGTAGATTGGCAATCGGGCCCACAAATCATTGCCAGTTGCACTGTATTAATGATCTTTCAATCTTGGGGCTCAGTGACTATCCCTATTTTCCAAATTTGGGCCCCAGAGTAAACTCAATGAAGTAGCCCTGGTGTAGACAATGCTGTTGGTATGTGTTTGAAAATCAAAACTAGACCAGTAATTATTTATGCCTGTGATCTTTCATGTGTGGGTTTTTTCATGTGTGTAACTTTTTAGTATATGCCCTGAATGGGTCGCCGTGGCCGAGCGGCTAGACCCTCGCCGCGGATCGGAAGGTCGTGGGTTCACTCCCTGGCGGAGCCGGACTATTTTAAAAAATGACCTTGGCTCCCAGGTCGACCCAGCCTTGAGTGGGTACCGGGTGCAAACCCGGGAAGTAAAGGCGGCTGGTGTTATGCTGACCACATCACCCATAGACCGATTGGTCTATAAAAATATAGGTCTAGCCCGATATGCCCTATACGCCTAAAGGCGTGGAGAAGGGTTCTTTACTTTTTTTTAATATGCCTTGAATTGACATCACAAAATGTGTGAGTTCACAAAATTTTACCTGTAATATTTCATGTGTTTTTATTCTTTTATTTAACAATTTTATGCCCCACTGTGGTTTGTTTCCAGCGGTGGACGGGTAAAAATTAGTTTTTTCATGGTTTTTTGCACGGTGGAAGACATTGGGGCCTTACCACGTAATATTCCTAAAGAGAACAGTGATGAACTCTAGCCAACTCCCATTGTGGAGATGGCACTGAACTATATTCTCTTATCCTAAGACAATATGTACTGATTAGTTCTCCGGTAGTTAAAACTTACGCAGCTATTCCTGATGTATATTTTAAGAGGGGGCTTCACATAAGAACCTTAAAAGTGTGATAGAAATTACAATAAGCATGCTGTTGTCTTGTAATCCATCAGTATTGTTGTTAAAGATGTCAGGAGTGTTAAGCTCTGACATTACAGTGCAGACTAACACAGTGATTTCCATTTCTAGCATACCTTTAGAACCCACTGCCCCTCTAACAGGCATAACTCAAAAGACAGAGACCAAAAAAGACCACGTGGAAATAGACCTAATGCATGAAGTTGAGCTTCTTTATACCTTTGAAAAAATGAATTTGCCTAGTTAAGATCGTATCACTCATTCATTTTCCTAAGTCGTATAAGGCAGTCAGCCTATTTAACTGTTCTGTTCTGTCTTGATATCATGGATGGAATCAAGCCCAGTACTAAGTCATGATAGATGTAGCAGCTATCTGCTTCATGCCAGTTCAACAGGCAGGAACTGTTTCTAGACGTGTTAGCATTACATTCATGTTTCTTGAACAGATGTACTATTACAGCATTTAAGTTTGATTGATTGGAAATTATAATAAACTCAATTAAACTTTGCATATTTTTAGTGTGGTCATTATTAGCTTAAATCATATATGCTTGGCTAAAAAGTATAGATATTGCAACCAGTGAATCCTGCATAATTAATAAACAAACCAGCTAATTTTCTTGAGGCCTTAGAAGTGAAAATCCGGAAGTGGACAAACAACCAGAACTTTCTGCCAGAATTTATTGCTGGTGAACACGAAGAAGAAGCAGAAGAAATCCCCGCTAAGTCAGATTGTTTTTGGGGTCAAAAACCGACCTTGCCTCCTAGGTCAACCCATAATAAACTGAGTATCAGGTATTTCTTCTTCTTCGCATCCACCAGCTGTAAACTCCGGTGGAAAGTTCTGGTTGTCTGTCCACTTCTGGACTGCAGTCTCGTTCCAGAACCTGAGTGTTGCGTGTGCATCCGTTTGACTAACTGTATGCATAATGTTGGTTCCTTGCCTCTCAGGCACTCCGACTTTGAGGGAAGCTCCCAATTCGACGAATCTTACGACATGCTTTTGGGTAGGCAGTGGGTCTGTTCTTGTTTTCCCTATAACAGGGCCCCGGAACCCAA
The DNA here is from genome assembly GCA_905116865.2 of Candidula unifasciata. Classification (NCBI taxonomy): domain Eukaryota; kingdom Metazoa; phylum Mollusca; class Gastropoda; order Stylommatophora; family Geomitridae; genus Candidula; species Candidula unifasciata. The sequence continues at coordinate 590,686 of CAJHNH020001624.1, read as the reverse complement.
ACGGGAAGTATCAGGTACAGTTATGAGAAGCAGTTAGCATGATGCTGACCACATTACCCACCGAGTGCCGACTGGTCTGCAAAAATTACACAGGTAACATTTTTATTTGCCATTATGACTACAATGTTTACTTTAACAGTCACTCTGGCGGCCAGGTTATTGTGCATTTCTGTATTTATTGCGACCAATCAGTAAAAGTAAACTTTTGCTTGAGTTTTGTCCCTCGTAATTTTTTTCTATTACTTCCTTTGAAATGTAATTTATTTATTTTTTAAACTATATTTCACTGTTATCTTCCTTGAAACCACATATCTATAAAAGAAATTGTTAAATATTGGTGTTAGTTTTACAGGGGATGCCTCGGGTGCACTTAGGGGCAATGACTAAAGATACGGCAGCGATGGAGGAAAAGATGAAGTAGAAGTTGGAATATTAAATACAGAGTTTTAGTTAAACCCCTATTTCCACTAGGCTTACATCTAGATCAGCGGTGGAGACCAAGATGGGGTCGAGAACGAGAGAGTAAAACTTTTTTCACAATTCCGGGCGAAGCTGGGCAATAAAATGTGTTACAAATATAAAAGCTAACAAACTGCCTATACACAAGAAATCAAATACACTGTTTAATACATAAATAGATAAAGGGAGTCAGATATAAATAACAAAGTACATCATTCACTTTATAATTAACTCCATGCCTTATAAAATCATATAAATACAATAACATTTTAATATCTGACTGTGTGAGCAATAAAAACAGGTAACATAATAACAATGTTGATTATAAAATATAATGCTTGAAACCTTTTAAAATCAAAAATATTAGTAAACTCTTGTTAACACGAATTCCAAGGGAGAGAAAAATAAGATTTTGTTTTTAAAAGAAATCTTTTGCGCATTTAACTCTTTGAGTGCCGGAGGGTTTAGTATCACAGGCCTAAGAGGTAGTGAAGAGAGATGTAAAATCGGCGCATCTTGCATTCATTGGGCTTCTGGGTAGGAATCTGTGAACGTATGATGCGTTCCTTGGGACTAAAGAGTTAAGAAAAAAAATCATTATCAAGTGCCTAGCCGACCAGCGTGTGTGATCATGCCTTTGCACAGTCTGGGATCTTCAACTGCATATATCAGTTCACGTTTTGACAACCCTCTATGCCACAACAAAGGCCTGTTGAGAATCTTGTACGCTGTCTTCCTCTGTCCCTCTTTCCGCATATCAATCCAATGGTCACCGTGTTTTCCTGTTTCCTTCTTCACATAACATGACTAAAAAATGATGACTGTCTCTTTCTGATGTTTCTGATAAAGCCTCTTTGAGCCCTTACCTCTTTTAAAACGTTTTGGTTGCTCTTTTTGGCTCTTCCATAAACTGTAAGCGTTCTTCTGTAAAACCACAATTCTGCAGCCTCAAGAAATTGTTTGCCTTGTTGATTAACTATCCAGGATTCACTGCCATATGTTAAAACATCCACATCTGTGCTAAGAGTGCAAGAATTGGAAGTAAAGATTGGCACAGTCAGGCACGAGAAGCACACCGGATGCATAAGAAGTCTTGTCAACCAAAATAGGACTGGGACTATCAACGGAGGAATGCTGATGAATATGTTGAAGAGGGAATCTGAGCACATGGACATGTCTGAAGTGCCGTTAAGATAACCAAAATCATAACTCATAAAACTGGCTGTATACAGCATACGAGAATTCTTTTCTTAACATTCAAAGGCATAGATTTATTGCATAAAATGTTCATTTTAAATCCCTACTTAAAATAATAGAAATAAATTTTATGTGGCTTGAAATGTGACCCTTATTACTGTCACCTGGCACTTGGGTCCTCCTGTCGGCTGCTAAACATCTCCCAGTACTCCATGTCTGGAGAGCTGCCGGCCAAGGGCTCGCAGTTTCTGAGAAGTTCTTGAATGTCTAGGATGTGAAATCGTGGTACTTCGTCATCTTTAGCGGAACTCTGAGATACAGAAGAATCAACGAAAGCAGCTGGTTAAAGATGATAAAAACGCTGGCTACCTGACTTCGTCCACTTCTGGACTTTGGTCTTGTCTGTTTTCGTTCTATTTCTAACTCAAGCCCGACGAATCTCAGCGCAGCGCACAAACTCTTCTGTAGCACCGGCGAGGATCCTGAAATACTTTGGGTTCATTTTTTAAACTCCAAATTTTGCCCCAGGTAGTGCTGATTTCCCCTCTCCCAAAGAATGGAAATCTGAAACTATGCTCCAACTACCGTACCATCGCATTAATAAGTCACGCTAGCAAAATCCTCTTACGAATTATCATGAAGAGGATAGAAAGGAAATTACAATATGAGCTACATGAAGCACAAGCGGGTTTCGGACAAGGTAGAGGAACTAGGGATCACATCTTTAATATAAGAATATTTTTTTTTTTAAATGTTTAGAATACAACATAGATCTTCATGCTTGTTTTATTGATTATAGCAAGGCATTTGATGGTGTCCAACATCAGAAACTGTGGACTTTTATGAGAAGTATGGGGTTTCCATTGCTTTTGGCACATTTAATTGAAAATCTTTATCATGAACAACAAGTAGCTTTCAGAGCAGCTGATAAAACTTCGGACTGGTTCGAGGTGCAAAATGGAGTGAGGCAGGGGTGCATTATCTCATCATACCTATTCAATATATACGCAGAAAATATAAAGAGAAATGTCAAAAATGACCAGATTTGTGGCAGTTATGATCCGCTCAAAATTAGTGGCAACCCTATTCCGGAACTCCGCTACGCAGATGACACAGTCCTCCTTTCGAACAGCGTAAAGGGAATAGAAAATTTAATATTGTTTGTCCAAAAGCACAGTGAAGATCAAAATCTGTTCTTGAATTTAAAGAAAACGAAAATAATGTCCACAGATAAAACTGGCTGTCACCCAAAAATAACCATTAATGATGAAGAAATTGAAAATGTCACAAACTTTGAATATTTAGGCTCTATAATAAACAACAATGGAGACTGTTTGACAGAAATTAAAAGGAGGATGGCCATAGCAATGCAAAGATTGAACAGCTAAAAGTCTTTGGTTAAGCACCAGCAAGGAGATCAAAATTAGAATTTTGAGAGCATGTATCTTCCCTTAGCAACATACGGATGTGAGTCGTGGACTATCTCCCAGTTCTTAAGAAGGAGAATAGGGGCTTTTAAGCTGAAATGCTATAGAAAGATTCTCAGAATATCTTGGACAAAGAAGAGGAAAAATAATGACATCTTGAAAGATCTAAACATCAAGAAAGATTGGCTAATAAACAGCATCCTCTCTCGGAAGCTGGAAAAATTTTGGTCATGAAGAACCCATTAGGAAAGATAATTTGTTGTACCTCCTTGCTCATCGTCCTAACGTGACCCTGGACAGAACCGGCACCTCACCCGCGTCTTCTGTACAGAAATACTGGAGAAGCCAGCGGCTCTAATTACCCCTAGCGGGTACTGATGCTGTTGCTTGTGGCACCCTGGCTGAATGAAATAAGACAAGAATGATGTGTGCCGGCGGAAGGAGGGAGCCGGTGTTTGTTTTATAGTGTGCAAGTTCTGAGAGAGAGAGAGAGAGAGAGAGAGAGAGAGAGAGACCGGCAGAGAGAGAAACCGACAGAGAGAGAGAGAGAGAGAGAGAGAGACCAGAGAAACCGGCAGAGAGACACGGGTACAAATACAGACAGAGCAACACACAAACAAAAACACACACGGCGAGTGAGAAATAGACTTCGTCTCCTTCAAATTCACTGGCTATGAGTTCTGGTTGCTCGTCCACCTCTGGACTTCAATCTTGTTCCTGAACACGTTGCGCGCACATCCGCTTTACATAACTGACCTATCTGTATACATACGTCTGGTCCCTTGCCTCTCAGGCAGATGCACTAGGACCTCGAAGTGAGCCCCAAATTAGTCGACTCTTATGACGTTTCTTGAGGAGTGTGTTGTGCAGGCGATAATGAGATGCGTATGTTGAGGAATCATCATCATCAGGTGCCTTGCCGACTGGCGTGGGCGATCATGCCTCTCCATAATCCACGATCTCCTGCAGCATGTATCAGTTCGTGTGCCGACACACCTCCATGCCATGCAACAAGACTGTCAAGCATCCTCTCTCGTTGCCTTCGTCTATTCCACAGACCTTTTCAGTGGTCACAACATGTTCTATTTTCCCTCTTCTCATAACATGGCAGAAAAATGATGACTGTCTCCTTCTGATGTCTGTGATAAGTTGTCTTCGGGCTCCCGCCTCTTTCAAAACCTCTTGGTTGCTCTTTTTGGCTGACCAAGGTATTCTAAGCATTCTTCTGTAAAACCACATCTCTGAGGCCTCAAGAAATTGTTTGGCCTGCCTACCGATTGTCCAGGATTCACATCCATATGTTAAAACTGGATGTATGTAGCAAGCAAGAATTCTTTTTCTAACTCTCAATAACAAGGATCTATTGCACAAGATGTTTTTTCATTTTATAAAATGCAGTTTTTGCCTGTCCTATTCTATTTCTTATCTCAGTTATGCATCTTCCATCTTATGTTATCCATGTGCCCAGATACTTAAATTTCTGTACTTGTCCTACAATAACACCATCGACTTTTATTACACATTTAGGAATAATTCGTTTCTTTGATATCACCATTACTTCTGTCTTCCCATTATTCAAACTGAGGCCCATTCTTCCACTAACACCACAATGTTTATCATTTCCTGAAGTTTTTTCTGACTTGTCGCTATCAAGACTGTGTCTTGTAAATTGTTTATAATGTGCCCACCAACCACAATTCCGGGCATATCAATTACATATCTCATTATATATTCACTGTATATTGAAAACAAATCAGGTGATAGTACACATCCTTGTCGTACGCCCCTCTTTATGCTTTGAAATATACCTAAACAGTTGTTAATTCTTACAGCTGCTGTTTGCTGCCAGTACATATTATTTATTATTCGTAGATCTTCTCCATCAATGTTTAATTTTTCTAACAATTTGATTACTTCTTCATGCTTCACACAGTTAAATGCTTTTGTAAAATCTATGATATATAAGTACAAATCAGTCTTTACTTCTATAGCTCTTTCTGACAATGTCCTTAGGATGAATATGGCATTGTTTGTACCTTTTCCTTCTACAAATCCACATTGTTCATCGCTGATTTCTGGTTTAATTTTGTTTCTTATTCTTCTCATAATTATTCTCAGTAAAATCGTAGTCATGTGACTCATAAGACTTATTGTGCGATGGTCTTCACATTTTAAAGTGCATGGTTTCTTTGACAGAGCTATAAATATGGATTTTAAAAGGTCATTTGGAATATACCCACTATTATAAATATCATTTAAAAGTTTAGTTATTATTTCAGTTCCAAAATTTCCCAGTGCTTCGATTTCTTCCAGTGATATGTTGTCTGGCCCGGATGCTTTTCCCTTCTTCATATGATGTATTGCATCCTCGACTTCTGCAGTCATTATTGGTGGACCATCAGTTCTGCAGTTCTACATCTGGTCTATTTTCATCATACAATTCCCCTATGTACTCTGTCCATCTGCTAATTATATTATTATGTCCCATTAATAAGTCACCATCTTTGGATTTTAAACATCCAGTGCTGTTAAGTGTCATCTTTCCTGTTAACATATTTATCTGTTGACGAATGCGTAGGTTAAATAAAAATCCTTCCAACAGAAGAAACTACTTAAGTTACAGTCGAGGATTCGACCCTGGGTCTCTTCAATGAGAATATGAGACCCAGCGTTCTAACAGCTCAACCACTGTATAAATCACCAAGAATTGGAGACCAAAAAAAAAAAGATCAATACCACATCCCTGAACCGAAGTATCTATTTAATGTTCCCACGCTGTCCACTGGTGGCATTATGTGTGTGTCTGAATGTAGGTAGCTAGGTATGTAGGTAAGTATGTATGCATGTATGTATGTATGTATGTATGTATGTATGTATGTATGTATGCACATATGTATGCATGTATGTACGTATGTATGTGGTTGTAACTGTAATGGTGCCTGATGTGTGACATGCTTTCCTTCAGAGATGGCGTTTTTATTTTACTGCCACCTTTAATTTTATCAACTATCAATTTTAGGCTCGCGCGACCCGGGAGCCATTGTCATTCCCCCCCCCCCCTCCGCCAGGTGTGAATTCGGGCTATGTAGGCGTGTTTGGCAATGAATCACCAGATAGGCTGGCGGTTCTGGCCCCATCTGAGGTTGTATGGCATTCGCACAATGCAGAGGAGGAGATTTCTCGCCCGTTGGAGGAGGTAATCAGTAAAACGGAATATACTGAAAACACGCACCTGGAGAGAATGATGCAGCAGAAAATGTATACGGGTTGGGGGTGCCATTCGAGAGGGGGTAAGGGGGGCAAGACGAGTAATTAACCATATGACAATGAGTACCGTCAGTATGAAGACCCTTCGCTAGCCGCTGAGAAGAAAGACCGGACTTATATGGGCTGGATGATGTGATGTCGACTCTATACCTAGAGAAACCAGATGAAATAGGTATGGATTGGAGCCCAATACTTTCAGACCGGCAGACGAATGTTCAATGACTATGCTACAATGGGTCCCACGAAATTACATAATTTGAAATATACCTAAACAGTTGTTAATTCTTACAGCTGCTGTTTGCTGCCAGTACATATTATTTATTATTCGTAGATCTTCTCCATCAATGTTTAATTTTTCTAACAATTTGATTACTTCTTCATGCTTCACACAGTTAAATGCTTTTGTAAAATCTATGATATATAAGTACAAATCAGTCTTTACTTCTATAGCTCTTTCTGACAATGTCCTTAGGATGTATATGGCATTGTTTGTACCTTTTCCTTCTACAAATCCACATTGTTCATCGCTGATTTCTGGTTTAATTTTGTTTCTTATTCTTCTCATAATTATTCTCAGTAAAATCGTAGTCATGTGACTCATAAGACTTATTGTGCGATGGTCTTCACATTTTAAAGTGCATGGTTTCTTTGACAGAGCTATAAATATGGATTTTAAAAGGTCATTTGGAATATACCCACTATTATAAATATCATTAAAAAGTTTAGTTATTATTTCAGTTCCAAAATTTCCCAGTGCTTCGATTTCTTCCAGTGATATGTTGTCTGGCCCGGATGCTTTTCCCTTCTTCATATGATGTATTGCATCCTCGACTTCTGCAGTCATTATTGGTGGACCATCAGTTCTGCAGTTCTACATCTGGTCTATTTTCATCATACAATTCCCCTATGTACTCTGTCCATCTGCTAATTATATTATTATGTCCCATTAATAAGTCACCATCTTTGGATTTTAAACATCCAGTGCTGTTAAGTGTCATCTTTCCTGTTAACATATTTATCTGTTGACGAATGCGTAGGTTAAATAAAAATCCTTCCAACAGAAGAAACTACTTAAGTTACAGTCGAGGATTCGACCCTGGGTCTCTTCAATGAGAATATGAGACCCAGCGTTCTAACAGCTCAACCACTGTATAAATCACCAAGAATTGGAGACCAAAAAAAAAAAAAAAAGATCAATACCACATCCCTGAACCGAAGTATCTATTTAATGTTCCCACGCTGTCCACTGGTGGCATTATGTGAGCAATACAGTCCAGTGTTATTCCATTCTTATCTTCTCATATTCTTGCCAGTAAAGCTGTTTTGTTTGGCTGGTCGTGTCTGTGTGGGGAGTGGGGTCCACTGCTTTCTTGGATCCAATATCTAAAGCAGCCATATCGGCTGCTGCTTCAGTGTGATAACTAAGCACTGTCGTCGCGGTACCAACTATCTACATTGTACCCTTTGACCTAATCAACTTCCTGTTGACGCTCGTGCAGCAATATCGCGATTTTGGGTGACGTAATATTTCTTGTGTGTGCCGTGGCCCCATTGTGGTGGTGGTTGTGGGGTGGGTAGAATGACTGATCCCCCCCCCCCCCCCCATGTTGTAACAGTCAATCAATACGGTTGTTTCTGTCGGAGTGCATGTACCTGAGAGGCATACAAATAATCCACACCTGTCAAGCGGGTGTGTGGGAAAAACTTAAATTCTAGAACAAGTCTTCAAGTCGAGGAGAATGTGAATAACCAGAACATTCCCCCCAGGGTTTATAGTCGGTGAACGCGAAGAAGAAGAAGAAGAAGAAGAAGAAGAAGAAGAAGAAGAAGAAGAAGAAGAAGAAGAAGAAGAAGAAGAAGAAGAAGAAGAAGAAAAAGAAGAAGAAAAAGAAGAAGACAACGACGGCGACAAAAGAAGAAGAAGAAGAAGAAGAAGAAGAAGAAGAAGAAGAAGAAGAAGAAGAAGAAGAAGAAGAAGAAAAAGAAAAAGAAAAAGAAGAAGACAACGACGGCGACAAAGAAGAAGAAGAAGAAGAAGAAGAAGAAGAAGAAGAAGAAGAAGAAGAAGAAGAAGAAGAAGAAGAAGAAGAAGAAGAAGAAGAAGAAGAAGAAGAAGAAGAAGAAGAAGAAGAAAAAGAAGAAGACAATGACGGCGACAAAAGAAGAAGAAGAAGAAGAAGAAGAAGAAGAAGAAGAAGAAGAAGAAGAAGAAGAAGAAGAAGAAGAAGAAGGACGACGAAAGTGAGAGGACGGAGAAAGAGAAGAAGCAGGAGAAGAAATGAGAAGTATCAGGAGAAAGGAGAAGAAGAAGAAGAAACCACAACTTTTCCCACATCACGCTCAAGTTAAAACAAATTAATAAGAGCCGCGGCGTGCGGATCTTAGCAAAACTCTGATGACAAGATAATGGAGACATCTTTCACCATACGTTTTAACCTTCGTCTGCTCGGCCCCGGTAATCTTGCTTGCCTCCCTTGATTGCATGAGACTACACAAGCCAGCCGCCAAACCCTTTTAGGCGCCCTTCTTTATTATGAAGAAAATAAAATGTCCACGTATAAAAACACCTACAATAACCACATGCTCCAGCGGGGACAGTGAACGAAAACAAACGTCACTAGCGACTAAAACTGCAAGTAGTTGTACTGTCAGAGTGGGGACTACTTTTCTGAAATGTTAACACTTGGCTACAAAACATCTAAATTGATGTATGCAGAGCAACCGATATTTTGCGGTATGTGTGTGTCTGAATGTAGGTAGCTAGGTATGTAGGTAAGTATGTATGCATGTATGTATGTATGCACATATGTATGCATGTATGTACGTATGTATGTGGTTGTAACTGTAATGGTGCCTGATGTGTGACATGCTTTCCTTCAGAGATGGCGTTTTTATTTTACTGCCACCTTTAATTTTATCAACTATCAATTTTAGGCTCGCGCGACCCGGGAGCCATTGTCATTCCCCCCCCCCCCTCCGCCAGGTGTGAATTCGGGCTATGTAGGCGTGTTTGGCAATGAATCACCAGATAGGCTGGCGGTTCTGGCCCCATCTGAGGTTGTATGGCATTCGCACAATGCAGAGGAGATTTCTCGCCCGTTGGAGGAGGTAATCAGTAAAACGGAATATACTGAAAACACGCACCTGGAGAGAATGATGCAGCAGAAAATGTATACGGGTTGGGGGTGCCATTCGAGAGGGGGTAAGGGGGGCAAGACGAGTAATTAACCATATGACAATGAGTACCGTCAGTATGAAGACCCTTCGCTAGCCGCTGAGAAGAAAGACCGGACTTATATGGGCTGGATGATGTGATGTCGACTCTATACCTAGAGAAACCAGATGAAATAGGTATGGATTGGAGCCCAATACTTTCAGACCGGCAGACGAATGTTCAATGACTATGCTACAATGGGTCCCACGAAATTACATAATTTAAACCCCCCCCCCCCCCCCCCCCCCCCCCCCAACAAAAAAATGTTTCAAAGAGTCACAACTCTTTCTAGGCTATAATCTGTTATGCTTACTTCCCCTGAGCAAGAACTAACTGCCGCAATGGGCAACGACAAAACGTCTTGGACAAAGAGATGGATTCATTAATCAAAATCTGGAGACCTCGGTTCATATAAAATGATACAAAAAACACCAGCAAGCCTGGGTTGCTTTTCCTTGGCAAAGCGCTAATTGTTTTGAATGAAAGCAGACCTCATTTAGAACGCTTCAGACAAACATGGCCGTTCATTTTTCCCGCTGCGGCTTTGCTGACAGTAGGGAGAGCCTAGCAAAATATTTATACTAGTCTCTCTGGGATGAGAGGAGAGGAAGGCGGTGTTTGGAATATCCGCAAAGTCGGCTGTGTTAGTCACCAATAAGAAACACTATGAAATAGGAGCAGAGTGAGAATGTATGATGCTTGCTTTAGTTTTTTTCAGATAAGGATGAGACAATAGGGGGACTCTGAGGCGCCATGAGGTCCTTTGGCAGTAGGGTAGGGAAAAGTAGGTTGATAATACTGCTGCCCTAGGAAACACTTCTTCTTCTTTGCGTTTACCGGTTGTTCTGGCTGTTCGTCCATTTTTGGACTGCAGTTCCTGTACAAGAACCTGAGTGTTGCGTGTGCATCCGTTTGACAGATCTGAGTAATTTGTATGCAGACTGTTGGTTCCTTGCCTCTCAGGCAGATAAACTCTGACTTCGAAGGAAGCTCCTAATTAGTCGACTCTTACGAATTGCTTTTGGGTAGGCAGTGGGTCTATTCTTGTTTTCCCTATAATAGGGCCCCGGAAAGGAAACATTTAAAAACCAGAACAGTTCTGGAGGTACACTGGGGAGGGGGAGGGGGGGGGGGTTATGTTAACAAGTTAAAAGTGACTGCTGCTTTCTTCATATATATATATATATATATATATATATATATATATATATATATATATATATATATATATATATATATATATATATATATATATATATATATATATTTAAACTGACGTCTGAATGTTGGGGAGGGTGGGCGGAAAATGAAGGGCCGGGGGATATGAGAACTACTTTGAAATGAAAATATATTAAACAGAGAGGGGAACCTTTTGAGGCCGTTAAATTGTTGCTGTGATTGTTTTTTGACATTTGCTTCGTTAATATAAATTTCTGTAACCTATGGTGCCATTTCAATGGGTTGAAATGAATTCTGTCCGTATTCCAAAGTTGTGGATTTCAAGCTGTACGATAGACATGGCCAATAAGACACCTTTTTCGGGGGGTGATTAGTTGACCATGTATCTTAGTGCACTGGTATTCATGGCGAGGCGCAGACGCCGTCTGGAGGTGACAGGTTCAATTCCTGGCACGGTAACTATAGCTTTCGATTTTTATGTTGTCTAGTGTGTTCTTCTATCTTTCTACTTCTTTCTGTGAGTGTCGATCACAATACTTTCTGTTACTTGATTCATACTATTTGAAATAAAAAGCATTGATAAAGGGAACTGGACTGATTCAGTGCAGTGGGTTTTATACTTTTTGCTCTTTATCTCTCAACAAAACGGGTAACCATCTGAAAAGAATATCACACAAAGCATGAACACTCTAGCACCAGTGTTGATCCAAATAAATCTCTGGGAAAACGACAGTCCGAGTGCCAGGTACACGGCCTGACCATTTTGTCGTTGGGACCTTCTCAAGCAACAGCTAGACAACTACTACTGCCACTTCCTGTGTGGGTTCCGTTCCCCCTTTTGGGACAAAAGAAAAGACCCTGTGTAACATTAACAAGCTAATCAAGGGTTTGTCGAAATCATATGTACTGGGCAGAAAGGTGCCGGTACTGTGGCCAAGCTGTAACACACTAAGTGAACACACCCTCAGTGACGACACCCTCAGTGACAACACCCTCAGTGATGACACCCTGGTAGAGCCCACACCACCTCTTTGCCAAAGAGATAAATGCCTGAATGGCTTGGCCACAAGAACAGACCTGACCATAGACTGTGTATGTATGAGAAAAGAATATTAACTGCTGACCCTTGTCAGTATGGGACATAATGATGGTGCTGTTTTCACAACAGCATACAGATATGATTATTTTTCACAATGACTTTCACACAGTCTGAGGAATTCCATTTTACACTGTTATCCTCATAGTCTGAGAAACCCCTTTCTAGAGAATGAATTATTCATATAGTTCAAGAAATCCCATTTCACAAAGTAAATGATTCCCATAAGCTCAGGAATCCCATTTCACAGAGTGAATTGTTCACAACCAGAAAGTGTTATCTCCCAGAAGGATTGCTCCACTGATATCAAACAATGCCTTGTATTGTCAAGTGGTTTTGTTGCCAGTAACATCTTTCTGATAATTCCCTTTCTTGTAAGCTTATCTCTAAGATGTAAGCTACCTCCGCTACACACAGGTACCTCAGTCTACAGCACGTTTTTCTTGTGAATTGTTAACCCAAGTACTTGATAAAATTATGTCTCGGTAAGCATACTCCTTGTGTATTTGTTAACCTTTTTTAACAATATGCTGATAGAGGTTAATAATAATTTGTTTATGAAATGATGTCATATTTTGTCAGAGCTTTTCTGATACTGTAGACTGTTGTTGCCCTGGAGACAATACACAGTTGTCTTTCTTGATAAAATGTTTGAAATTTAGTTTTAAAATATTTGATTTTCTTGATATATTATTAGAAAGATTGTGTGATTTATCTCTTTAGATCACTTTCTTAGATTCTAATGATGATTACTTGTAGAGATAATGATTCACTGTAGGGTAATTGTTAACTTGCAGGGTGTATTGGGAGCTGAGTGGTCTCAAGGTATTGTGTCCGCCTCGAGTGCTACAGGTCCCCGGTTCAATCCCCGGAGAAGGCTGAGATTTTTTAACGTGGTTTTCTAGTAATTTCCCCTGGTCTCTGGGCAGTAAGATTGGATGTTTGTGTGTTTGTTGCACATCTAACAATGCCTTGGCAGTTGGAAATTGGAAAGAGTAGCCTAACGGCGCTGCCCAGGCAAAATTTGAAGTCACAGTGGACCAAGAGGTGAAGAAAAGACGCCGGTGTTGGACAGGACACACATTGAGAAAACCAGAGAACAATATAACTAGAATGTCTGTGCACTGGAACCCACAGGGGCACAGGAATAATGGAAAACCAAAAAAAAACACATGTAAAAGAGAGCTAGAGAGTGAAATTAAAAAGATGGGGAGGATGTGAGGAGAGCTGCAAGTGACAACAAAGGACTTAACGTGAGTTGGTTGAGGCTCCATTTGGGATTAGAAAGGCAGAAGAAGAAGAAGAACTGCTGCAAGTAGAAACCCTGATGACAGAAGAGCTATCACATCTGTATCCTTACTTTCAGATCCTGTCAGAGCTTTTCTTCTAAAACAAAGTGTGCCAGTAGTAACCACAAAGTGTCTATTATATCATCTTCTTCTTCTACTTCCATTCGCTTGAAATAAAATATCTATATCTGCAATGCTGTCTCTAGTATGAACTTCACTGTCTTTTGTGATTCACTTAGCAGTCTGTAAAGTTTGGCTTCCACCACTGTCTCTCTTGGCCAAAAGTTTGGCCTGGAATTGTTGTATCTGGGACAGTTTTGGAGGATGTAATCTGTTGTCTAAGGTGCCAGTCCACATGTGCACTATATCTATATCTGGGAAACAAGTATGACTCTCACCATGTGACCAGCAGCAACTTCTGAATAATGCTTATTAGAAGGTGCCGGTACTGTGCACTGCTGCGTATCACCAGAGAAAAAAAGCCCTGGATCCTGCCAAAAATGCTGACACGCTAACTCTTTCAGTGTTAGCCAGCAGTTAATCAAAGTTTTTCTGCCGCTAGACATTTTAATTTAAAGCAGACAGTGTCTCAGTCTGCAAAAGTTAGGTTCATATCATGTGGCAGAAAACAAACAAATAAACAAATCTATTTTCATAGGGTCACAACTTGAGGTTGTAAGCCAGTCTTACATTCGTGTCTGCCAAACACTCATATTTCACACAGTAGTTATATTCTGACTTTAAAGCATGATATGTTCATACTGCAATATATACAATATGAATGTCAGGTGCCCTGTGTGTCCTAGAGGGCTCGCAGGTGACTCGGCAGACTGCTGCTAAAACCGTGAGCCAAAGAATATTTTCTTTTTTAATTTTTCATCAATCAATGGGTTTTAGCAAGCAAAACTCACTCAAAGTTATGGAAGAAAAGCAAAGTCCAAAAGTGGATGAACAACCAAAACTTTCTACCAGAGTTTACAGCTGGTGAACATGAAGAAAAAGAAGAAGAAGGAGGAGGAAGAAGAAGAGTCAACACACAAAAGCAAACATTACAAGCAACATTTCCCCATGTGGGTTTCGGGGTCCTATTGTGGGGGAAAACAAGAACAAATCCAGTGCCTCCCCAACAAGCATGTCATAAGAGTTGACTAAATGGGAGCTTCCTCCAAAGTTGGAGTGCATCTGCCTAAGAGGCAAGGAACCAACAATCTGTATACAAATAAGACAGATCTGTAAAACGGATGTACAAGCAAAACTCAGCTCCTGGAACAAAGCCAAAGTCAAGAAATGGACGAACAACCAGGTCTTTCTGCTGGGGTTTACAGTCGATGAACACAAACAATAACACAAGCAACCTTACCCCTGGATCCACATTGACCGCAACGGCCACACAGTGGTCCTCCAACATGGTCTCTTGCAACCGCCACTCTGGAGCAGGCTCATCGTCAATCTCCACAACTGTGTCACACACCATGTGACCAAGTTGTAACTCTGGTGTTCTGAACAGGAAGTTCAGTCGGTTGACTTCAAACCCTATCCCTGTGCCCATAGCTTTCACAACACTTTCCTTAAGACACTGAAAATACATTAAAGAATGCTAAGTTATTCGGTATATTTAAAAAAAAATTGTAGTTATATCACTGTCTGAAAAAAGACTGGCTTTAGCAATGCAGAAACTAAACAGCATGAAAAACCTAAGGAATAGCAAGTGCAAGAGAGTTAAAGTAAACACTTTAACATTATGCATCTTTTCTGTGGCAACTTATGGGTGTGAATCATCAATTCTTATTCCTCTTATTCTGCTTTTTCTTTTTTTTTACGTTCACTGTTAACTCTGGTGTAAAGTTCTGGCTGTTTGTCCACGTTTGGACTTAAGTCTTGTTCCAGAATTTTAGTGTTGCATGCACATCCATTTTACAGAACTGCTTTATCTGTATGCGGACTACTGGTTCCTTGCCTTTCAGGAACATACACACTGTCGTCTAAGGAAAGCCATAATTAGTCAACTCCTATGATGTACTTATTAGGGAGGCCGTGGGTCTAGTCTTGTTTTCCCCCTTACTACGGCCCTCGAACCCACAAAGGGGAGACTCTCATTCACTGGAGGAAAAATCTGAGCTGTTAAACTGAGATGCTACAGAAAAATAATTAGAATACCGTGGACCGAGAAGAAGAAAAACACTGGCATCCATCATGATCAGAGTGTCGAGGAGAATTGGCTCATAAACAGCATCCTGTCCCGCCAGCTGAGGTATTTTGGCCATGCTAAATGTCACTCTGGCCTCGAGAGAATCGTAACTGAGGGTAGTTTCTAGAAAATAAGTTATATACAGATCTCCGTTAAAAAAAAAAAAAAAAAAAAGTGGACACAAGATGCTGAAGATGCACTGGCTGTGAAAGCACATAGGGTTGGAGAACTGGTAAGAGACAGAGACACTTTCAGTGATGAGTGAAGTGTTCTGTAAAGGACCTGCTGACTGATGATCATCATCAACATCATCTTTGTCAACATTGTTATGTGCTGATGAAGGCTTTCTGCTCATATTTTTTTTCATTTGTGATTACGATTTATATGAAACTGACTAGTTCTACTTCTTGTATGAGTTAATTTTTTTTTCCTCTTGTGAAAATATTTCAAGCATATTTCATCAGACAGTCATCGATTCATGAGGTAAAGTGACTAACTCCCTTCCACCCCCATTACTGCTTTCTACAATTCCACATATGACCACATTTCAGTTCTGTCATTTAACCTGCGAAGGAGAAAAAGGAGGGGGAAGGGAGACAAAACAAATTCCAGTGAATCCAGAGGTGAGGAAACCAGGCTTGCATTGGCTGGGATACACATCAGAACAATCTGAGAAAATGTAGAGTCAAGTCACTGACCCTTTTCCACACCTTTAGGCATAATGGGCACATAGCTAGTCTTTCCTCTTGAGCCTATGGTGGCACATAGGGCAGAAGTCATAGCTCTCCATGTCTGGCAGTTCACTGCCACCTGTTTTATGTTTTTGGTGTTCATTAGGCCCACAGGTGAGCCTTCCCTGATGATGGTTTTACACAGGGTCTCTCTTGGTCTTTCCTGTTTACTTTGCCCTTCCGGCGTCCATATGAGGGCTTGATAGAGGAGACTGGTCTTAGCCATGTATGGCCCATGTAGTTCTAGCGGTGCTTTCTTATCAAACTGGCTACATTATCTTGCTTGGGCTCTTGTCTTATTATTCTGCACATGGTGAGTGATGTGGTCAACATCCTACTGGCCGCCTTTACTTCCCAGCTGCTACCCATTTAAAGCTGGGTCGACCTGAAAGCCAAAGTCATTTTATAAAGCATTCGGCTCCATTCAATTTTGAACTCCCGACTTTCGGATCCAAAGGTGAGCGTGAGAAAGAGTAGAAGAAGAAGATTTTTATTTCCTATGATCAGACTTACCCAGAGCCGGAAAAATGTTTTCAGCTGTTCCATATCTCCTTTTTTTCTTTTAACCTCAGACCACTCGTGTGATGTCAGCTGGCGTTCCATTGTGTTAAAAAACTCTGAAATGGGTTTATTCCCTGTAACCAAAAAGAATTATATTTTCAGGCTAACATTATACTACCACTGTCGGACATTAACTTTACTACAACTAATAAGCTATAATGTGGTATACTATATTTACGATGATTTGGACATTTTGGTGGAATAGAATAAAATTAGCCATCATGCCTATCCCTCCATTTATTAAAAACAAAATAAAAAATTGACCATGTTCAACCAACTGCGAGCAGTATCAGTTATAACTGTGGTCTGGTTTCTTTTTGCCAGTTATGTCGGCTAAGAAATGTTAATTGCCCCAAAACTAGTGGCTTGGCTGAGAACCAGCGAACCAGACCTCCAGGGTAACCCAAAGTCCACTGGAAAGACAATATCCGATAGTCCCTGACTGACAGAGAACTGGAATGGAACAAAACCAGAAAGAAAACTGCTGATAGAGATGTCTGGCAATCTCTCTGGCAAACCTTTACACCCCAAGGTAGAAGAGGAGCGACTAAATAAGTATGTAAGTGGTAAACTACGACAAATATACTAAATATTTATATGTGCATGTCCTTCTGATCCACAAGATCAAATCATTAATCTTTCATTGCAAAATTACCGCATTCTTAGTTCTGAAGGGGAAAAAAACTGTAATGAAGATGTCTTGAAAGAAGCTGACTCACGAAGAGAAGTAGTTACCAACATCAGAAGGAGATATTCTTTGGTCATGTCATGAGAAGGAGTAAACTGGAGTAATCTGGTAATCTTAGTTTCAGCTTCATAGCAAACGGGTTACCCCATCTTTGCTCCACTCCTGTGCCAATGAAAAACACACAGAATGTTTATCACAGTCCCTTGCGGGGAGGTTGACAGACTGCTGTCTCCGCAAATCTAGCATACACGTGCATTAAAAGTTTAGGGTAGCCATCCGAAGTGCTAACACAAACAGTCTGACATTAGAAATGCAGTTCATCATTGATGTTAGCAGAAGTCACCAAAAGATCAGCAGTTGCACACATGACTGGAGTACTTCAGGATGGTGGGAAAGCTGGAGTGGAAATGAGGCAGAGGGAGAAGATTGAGAGAGAAGATCCTGGACAAATATGACAGCATGGCATGAAAGATCATCTCTGTCAGAACTACTCCGTCAGGACATTCCCTGCCTCTTCTCTAGCAAGCAGGTAACACTAGGGTGACCGTTTCCTTCCTGCACTGAAAGATTATTTTCTATGGATTTTGTATTTATAATAAAGAAGCTTATGGGAGTGTCCCGAGTGATGTGATGTCGATTCTTAATTCAACATTAAACTTTCTGTGTCAGAATTGAATGAAAGTACACGAGATAGAAAGTTATAGACAGACATGACCACCAACGCCAAGAAGAAGAAGATAATGATGACAATCTGGTAATAATAATGATTTTAAAAAATAATGATGAGGGTGATAATGATAATGTGATGATAATGTAATAATAATAATAATAATGTTGGTAATGTTTATAATGTGGAGAATGGAGGATGGTAGAGTCCCTAAGGACATCCTTTATGGTGAATTAGAGATGGGTAGAAGACTGACTTCTACTAGGATATAAAGATGTGTGTAAATGGGTAAGAATGATTCAGGCATTGAGGTGGACTCGTGGGAACAGAATACCAAGGACCGTGTTGTGAGGAAGGGGCACATCAGGAAGGGAATGAGAATAAAGGAAGAAATGATTGCAGAAAGGATGAGAGCTGAGCGTTTGAGAAGAAACAGACTAAACATAAATGTTGGCAACAACGGTCCTGAAATCCCATGCAATAATTGTAATTGTGGAAGACCTCTCTTAACGTGAGCGAGTCTTGCTAGTAATACTTGCCATCTCCATGGGCTGCGAGTCCCATGCCTTCTCATAGCTCAATATAACACCATTGTCTGGAAAGATGGAAAGGTGCCAATCTTAATATCTACCCCCCCCCCTCCCCCAAAAATGTTTATGATGATGACAAAAACTTATAATAAAAACATACTTACTAGGCCATTCAACTTTCATGATGTCCACACCAATGAGGTTACTTCTCTCTGCCGCTAGAACAACATAATCCCCCTGATGAGAAATGTTGAAGCTGATGTCACACCGTGGGGACAACTTGTCAAAGGGACTCAGCAGAACAGGCTTCCCTTTTTCAGTTCTGCCAAACATCAGTGACCGGTAAGGAACATCCAACATCCTGGAGACCGCATAGCGCAACAGCAGACGCCCCACCTTAAATTATTAAAAGACTTCTTTGTTATCTTATTATCTTCATCTATTCCTTGTGTTCACTTACTGTAAACTGTGTGGAAAGTTCTGGTTGTTCATCCAGTTCTGGACTTGTGTTTTACAGATCTAGCTTATTTATATGCAGATTGTTGATTTTTCATCCTTCTGATTCTTCATCCTTCTGGCAGACGCACTAAAGCTTTGAAGGTTAGACCCCTAATTCATCAACTTCTATCTATGACATGCCTGTTAGTAAGGCAGTGGATCAATTCTTTGTTTCCTCAAATTGGGTCCCACAACCAACATGGGGAGTGGTATATAATGACAAA
Organism: Candidula unifasciata; assembly: GCA_905116865.2. Classification (NCBI taxonomy): domain Eukaryota; kingdom Metazoa; phylum Mollusca; class Gastropoda; order Stylommatophora; family Geomitridae; genus Candidula; species Candidula unifasciata. The sequence continues at coordinate 571,471 of CAJHNH020001624.1, read as the reverse complement.
TATAAAAACCCTTTTATTGAATATGAATCTGTCCTTCTTTGTTCACCGGCTGTAAGCCCCGGTTGAAAGTCCTGGTTGTTCATCCCTTTGGACTTTAGCTTTGTCCCAGGGCCTGAGTGTTGCTTGCACAATCATTTTACTGGCTTTTTTGTGTGCAGCTGGTTGTTCCTTGCCGCTCGGACAGATGCACTCCAACTTTAAAGGATGTCAACAATTAGTCAAGTCCTACGACATGCTTGTTGGAGAGGCAGTAGGTCTTTTTTTCCCCTCATAATGGGGGCCCAGAACCCACACGGGGAGCATGTCCTTCTGATCCATGGAATCAAACCACTAATCTTTCCTTAGAAGGGGTTTGCCTGGTCTCGAGGCATGGTGTCTGCCTTGAGTGCTAGAGGTTCCAGGTTCAGTCCGAAGAAAGGGCAAAGATTTTTTCACCACGTGGACATGGACTTCTAGTAACACCCCTGGTTTCTGGGTAGTGAGATCAGACGCCTGTGTGTATTGATGCAGACGTAAAAAATCCCTCGGCAGTTGGAAATCGAAAAGTGTAGCCTGACGGAGCCTGTGCACTGTGCTGAGCTTCTTCGGAATCAGACTTTAGTTAGAAGAAGAACAGAGCACTTATGGATTACGACCTGTGTGCCCTGATGTTGATGCGTTGTTCAAAGCTTCAAACTTTCCTTAGAAAATTACCTCATTCACAGTTCTGGCATTCTCAGCCATGTAGAAATCACTGTCCTCTATAATCTTTTTCTTACATTCCATATCGTGTGACACTGATATTCATGACTATCCATAACTGTTTCCTGTACTTTCAGTGAATTCTGACACAGATGATCTTCTATGCCTCGATGTCAAACTGTCCAGCATCCCCGTGTGGGTTCTGGGGTCCTACTGTGGGGGAAACAAAGAAAAGACTCACTGCCCCACTAAAATGTATGTTATAAAAGCCGATTAATCAGGGGTTTTCTTCGAAGTTGGAGTACCTCTGCCTGAGAGGCAAGGAACCAACAGTCTGCATACAAATAAGCCAGATCTGTCAAACAGATGAGCATGCAAAACTCAAGTTTTGGAACAACGCTAAAGTCCAGAAGTGGATGAACAACCAGAATTTTCCACCAGAGTTGACAGCCAATGAAGGCAAACAAAGAGGAAGAAATTGTCCAGCATCTTCTCATTGTCTTCCTCTGCCTCTTCCCGCCCCCTCCCCCAAATTTGTCACCGTTACGATGTACTCCAGTTTACTATTTCTCATGACATGACAAACAATGTAGATTGTCTACTTATGATGTGGGCAATCATTTCTCTTTGTTAAGCAATTTCTTTCAAGACATTTACATTACTCCATACTCTTAATTTTTTTTTTAATTTTATTTTTTCTTTCATTTATATATTTTAGCTTGTGTTTGTTCATGTTTCATTTCACAACAGCACATTGTGTCTATACTTGTGTGTTTCCTTTGCTCTGACCATCGCCGCTATTTGTTTACTGGCTGATTGCTTGTGTTTTGCTCAATTTTTATACCATGATATGAAAGTCTTTTCCCAGCAATGTTCTAAGTTTGCTTATTTAAAGGTTATTCTGTGAAGCTAATTTATTACTTTGCGTTCCCCTCCCTTCTCCCATTTTAAGACAATTTCTTAGTTATAGTACTGGTTCAAGCAGTAAAAAATAAAAGCCTAGCTAATATTGAAAAAAATAATTCTTCTTCTTCTTCTTCTTGTTCACCGGCTGTGAATTCCGGCGGTAAGTCGCGGTTGTTCGTCCAAAATGGACTTTTGGCTTTTACCTTGACCTGAGTTTTGCGTGTACATCCGTTTTACTGGCTTATTTGTTTGCAGTACTCGTTCCCCGCCTCTTCGGCAGATGTACTCCGACTTCGGAGGAAGAAAAAAATAATAATAATAAGGAAATAATGAGATGTATGCCACCCTGCCTCCTCCTCCTACTGCTAACTTTATACTAGGGTTGCAGATCACCACAGACGCTAGGTCGGTAGTCGTCTTCTTCTTCGTGTTCACCAGCTGTAAACTCTGGCGGAAAGTTCTGGTTGTTCGTCCACTTCTGGACTGCAGTCGTGTTCCAGAACCTGAGTGGTGCGTGTGCATTCGTTTGACAGATTTAACACATCTGTGTGCAGACAGTTGATTCCTCGCCTCTTGGGCAAATGTACTCCGACTTCGAAGGAAGCTCCCAATCAGTCGACTTTTACGACATGCTTTTGGGTAGGCAGTGGGTCTATTCTTGTTTTCCCTATAATAGGGCCCCGGAACCCACACGGGAGGTCGGTAGTAGGTTGCCTATTCTGGCATGCACACTCGACCTCACTGCATGGAGGAAACAATTATGAAAACTGACATCTGTTGTATGTATATTATTTAGTACACATTACTGAGATTTAAATACTGATATTAGTATTAGGAGTTGTGTAACTGATGTCTTGCTGTGAAACCATGTTTTGCCGTTTCCAACTTGCGTTTCTAAGTTGACTGTTGACAATCTGCCAAACGGTATGTAAACATTTCTCAACACAGCTTATATTAGGGAGACTTAAGCAGTTTGAAGTGATATTATTTTTTTTTATTTCTGCATTCATTTTGACAGTTGGCTTTGTGGCTAAGTCAATGCAAACGCTTCGTAATGCTGAGGTGCCGGGTTCGATCCCAGCTGCGGACCATGCCCCTTGCTTTGGTTTCGACGGTGGTATCAAGAAGCCGACAGTCCAGAAAGAAATGTCAAACTACTACTACTAGATGTAAATTTGCCTAGAAAAACTACACAATAGCCAGGGGCTGCTGGGGTTGGTTCTGCAAAGTCCTGTAAAGGATATGCAACTCACCTTTCACCTTAATTTTTACATAAATCTTTGAAGTTTCACAATGAAAAGATTTCAGCAAGAGTTGAAAACAAGATTTTGGTGACCATGTTGTCTTAATTCAGATCCGCAATACAACATGTCTGCTCCAGACAGACGTTTAACCTGGTTTGATTTTATAATTAATAATTCATTATATGCTAGTTATTTTGTTGCAGGAATTACAAATTTATTTTCTATAGAGAATAAAATTACTGATTTATGATGTTATTTTATTTGTCATCAGATTTAACAAATGTTAAAGATATTTTCCCACATGTCAGTGGAATGCCATTCAAGCTTATCATAGTCACATTTTTTGGGACTTTTTTTGGCTATTTAGTACTTTAGTGAAATGCTTACTTCAGTATTCATGGTATCTGATTTACATTTTTGAAATCCAAATCCAAAATCACTGAAGCATTTGTTCAGGCATGTATCATTATTTCTGGTTAACAGCACATTATCTGTTTGAGAATTTTTGTACCTGATAACCCCAAAATCTGGATAGGAATTTTAACCATCATGTTAATTAGACAATATTGCTGAATATCTTCATTTCTGTGTGATCCACATGTCCGCCCCATCACTCCGCAAAATACGGTATACATCTTGCCCGTTGGTAAATAACCATAAATTTATAATACGGTAAAAACCCAACAGAAAACTTCACTTGCATCCCTATAGATATACTAATAAAGCACATGTTAGATCTTAATTTACTTAGGTATAGACAAAAAAAAAAAAAAAAACTTACCATGGATAACTTTGCATCTTTCTTAAAAATAAACTTTCCTATACGATCCTTCTCCTCTGCCTGAACACACTGGGCTGCCAGCTTCCATTCGTTCTGAGTTGGGTTCCAGCTACGAGCTTTTACAGCAAGTCGAACGCTTCGACCACTGAACATATTGACCACTTGTTTGCAGTTATATAAAATAACTCAGCTTATAAATTCGCTAATAAATAGTGCGACAGGATAGCTTATAAATTCCTAGACTGCTTAGTTTGTAAACTATATTCCACATCGAAAGTGCAAAATAAAAACATAGGGCGCATCCATTTTGGAGGAGTAATTATTATTTTTTCTTTCCAAGGGAGTGTTCATAGTTTTTCACGCACAAAAACTAGGCAGAAAATATGGAGTAGCACCTCTCAATGAGTTTTCAAAATGAAAACTTGTGGTGGGCATAAACGTTTATTTCTTTTTTTTTTTTGCCCCTCCCCCCCCCCATCCTTTTTACCTCCTCTTCTTTGTGCTCCTCCTCATCGTCCTGTATGTATGTATGTATGTATGTATGTATGTATGTATGTATGTATGTATGTATGTATGTATGTATGTATGTATGTATGTATGTATGTATGTATGTATGTATGTATGTGTGTATGTGTGTGTGTATGTATGTATGTATGTATGTATGTATGTATGTATGTATGTATGTATGTATGTGTGTATGTGTGTATGTATGTATGTATGTATGTATGTATGTATGTATGTATGTATGTATGTATGTATGTATGTATGTATGTATGTATGTATGTATGTATGTATGTATGTATGTATGTATGTATGTGTGTATGTGTGTGTGTGTGTGTATGTATGTATGTATGTATGTATGTATGTATGTATGTATGTATGTATGTATGTATGTATGTATGTATGTATGTATGTGTGTGTGTGTGTGTATGTATGTATGTATGTATGTATGTATGTAGTGTATGTATCTATGTATGTGAGTACGTATGTATGTATGTGTTTACATGATGTATGTATGCCTAATTTCATAATGTATATTTTTATAAAAACATAACATGCATTATTGATAACATGCAATGGTGCTCTGAGAGATCAGTGCCGAAAATAAGACGGGCCTGCGTGTCCAATTTGTAACCCTTTAAAAATAACGTTTGTTCGTTTCGTCCTCGTCTTCAGTTTGACTTTAACCTTTCTTCCTCTCAGTCGCTCCTCTTTTCTTCTTGTTTCTCTAATTATAATTATATTTATTATTATTTTCTTTTTCATTCTTTATAGCGAGAGCGTTGGACAAAACACGAACTCCGAGGATAATGAGACGATGTCTGTGGGTCTAATTAAAAAAAAATGAAATTATGAACTGAAAGTCGCTGTTTGTCACGAACATTAGAAATCATCAACCTACTACTGGGTAGCCTGTATATTACATATGGCTCGAAGTCTACTCCTCCATTCCTTATATCATGTGCAATCCTCTTGATATCGTAGACAGAATCCAATCTAGAGCGCTTGGCTGTTTCAACAACTTTCATCTCAGGATTTGGCCTGTCTCAACAAAGTTCGTCTCAGGATTTGCCTGTCTCAACAACGTTCGTCTCAGGATTTGCCTGTCTCAACAACTTTCATCTCAGGATTTAGCCTGTCTCAACAAAGTTCGTCTCAGGATTTGCCTGTCTCAACAAAGTTCGTCTCAGGATTTGGCCGGTCTTAACAAAGTTCGTCTCAGGATTTGGCCTGTTTCAACAAAGTTTGTGACAGGATTTGGCCTGTCTAAACAAAGTTCGTCTAAGGATTTGGCCGGTCTCAACAACGTTCGACTCAGGATTTGGCCGGTCTCAATTATGTTCGTCTAAGGATTTGGCCGGTCTCAATTATGTTTTTCTAAGGATTGGGCCGGTCTCAATTATGTTCGTCTAAGGATTTATCTTGGACTTCCTCAATTCATCAACCTATTTTTTTCCTATTGCCGTGCCTGTATGGTAATTCTTTGCCTCCCTATTAAATCCTCAAATAATTGTCATCTTCTTTATCGTATAAATTATTATACAAACAGTTGAAAGAAATTTCTCTTATTTCTTCACCTGTTTTTAATTTATCCCATTGAATGCTCATCAATTTCTTCATGTGGCTGCATGATCTCGAGGCATGGTGTCCGCCTCGAGTGCTAGAGGTTCCGGGTTTAATCTCCAGTAAGAGCTGAGATTTTTTCATGAGGACTTGGACTTCTAGTAATTCCCCCTGGTCTCCGGGTAAGGATTTCGGACGCCCGTGTGCATTGTTGCGCCCCGTTAAAAACACTCCATTGGCAGTTGGACATGGAAAAGAGTAGCGTAACGGCGCTACCCGGGCAAAATTTGAAGTTTAAAATGTACCCTAAGTATTTCAGGATCCTCATCGGTGCTACAGATGATTTATGACAGCGGGATAGAGAAACACAAAAAGAGGGTAAAAGTAACGTTGGTCTCCCCAAGCCCTGCCCATATACACACTAGCTCATTTCTGATTAGCAGTTCCTGAACCTGTCACCTTGGCACAAAGTTACGGGGGTGTTCCGCAATGCCGTTGAAATCGCGTGTTATATATTTCAGCACGCCAGCGCTTTTAACACTCCAAAAACACGGGAAAACTGGTCCTATCACAACCCCCTTAGAGAGTACTGCAACCTATGTCACAGACATTCTCTTTCTTGGAATGAAAACGTAAATGCAAGACATCACAGCAACCAAACAGCAGAGCGGGACACACCCGTAACCCTCAGGAAAGTAGACCAGCCCAACAAACTTGTGAATTAAAAGTCACCTATATATATTGGGGAGATTAACGTGAACCTAACCCAAAGAGAGTAGGCAACACAGCACACACATCGTGACTGTAACAGACGGAGTAAGCATGCTGAGGAAGGTGCGGACAGGCATGCTGCGTGTAGAGTGGCGTGCTTCGCTGCAGAGGTCACGGGTGAGAGGCATTGTCTATGTTTTCTCCGGGTCATGGTGGTGTGTTGGGAAATGAACAGGCGGACAGACCGGCTGGCATTGCCCAACTTTGTGGAATACTGATGCATGATAAGGCAGACACGGTTAGGGCCTTGCGGGAGAACGTGTACAGTCTGGTGAAAGGGGTGCAGCGGGGAGTGACGAGGGTATCTGGCTGATACTCGACGCTCAGAGGAAAGGCAAGTCGGACGTATAATCAGAATGCTACTGGCATCATTGGTATTGTAACTCTGTGCTGGCTGCTGAATATGGGTACGGGACGCTTATGGGAATGTCCCACGTGGTGAGATGTCGGTTCTTGAATCAGCTCCACTCAGCAAAGAGACCAGGCAGCAATTTTCACAAAAAATTACTGGGTTGACCCTCAGGTTTATGAGTCATAACACATTCATTTAGTATTAAAACTATATTTTGTATCACAATCATTTCTTCAGATTAAACAGCATTACAAGTCTATATTAAGCTCCAACAAACAAAAATGAGAGTCAACAATTTGAGAGCATGTATCTTCCCTGTAGCAACATACAGATGTGAATTGTTGACCATCTCGCAGTGATTGAGACCGAAAATAGAGCTTTTGAGCTGAAATGCTGTAGACAGGTTCTCAGAATATTACGGACGAAACAGAAAATAAATAGTAACATCCTAAAAAAATCTGAACATTAAGGAAGACTGCCTGGTAAACAGTATCTTTTCTCCGAAACTGAAATAATTTGGCCATATCAAGAGATGCGGCTGGCTGAGTGGTTACAACTTCGGGCTGTAATGCGGGAGAACCGGGTTCGAGGTAAGGTGATGGAGCTATTCTGTTGGGGCTAGAATTAAACATCCGAACCTGAACAGTTTGTGGCGACAGCACTAGTAACGCGGCCCTAAAACCTCAGTCTAACGACCCCCCTGCCAACACCACCCTAAAAGTGGTGAAACAGACCACAGGGACAGGTTTTACAGCTAAAAGTGCCAAGTAGGATTGGTAAAATTATCTTCTATATGTATACAGAGGGCATGCTGCCAGGAAAGAGGAACAGGAACAGACCAACATAAAGATAGGCACAGGATATAAGGGACACCTTGGATAGGACAAAGCAGGAGGTGGGAGAGCTGGCCAGAGACGGAGTTTGTTTCAGACAGCCAGCGATAAAAGCGATGATCTACAAAGACCCTGTTACACGAATGAATCATTTCTTTCAGACATTTATGCAGTTTATATCATTATTTTAAACATGGTCCTGTTCACACTTTTTAATGGTGTGATTACTTCAGATACAGTGCATTAAGAATTTGGATAATCTTAATAACATCGGGCT